>OY986439.1:35054318-35379318 GCA_963920525.1 Dichetophora obliterata
AAAGAAAGTGGGCGTTTTTGGACAAAAGGGAGTGGCAATATAAGAAAAATACTGTATCTCAGTTAATATTGACACTAGGGTACTGGAAATTGGTACAAGATTGGAAAAATTATTACAAATTACGGTCAAAATTTTACAAAATTTTATAAATTACAAACTACGGGCGTTTTTCGACAAAGGCGTGGCAATATTAGAAAAACGCCATAACTCGAATAATATTGACACTAGGATACTGAAATTAGGTACAGGAGTAGGCATAATTATGAAAATTTACGGTCAATAAAGTGGGCGTTACTGGACAAAAAGGCGTGGCAATATAAGAAAAATACTGTTTTTCAGTTAATGTTGACACTAGGGTACGAAAATTTGTGACAAAGAAGGGCAAATTGTTATCATAACCTCTAAAAAGGAAGAAATAAAAACTTTTTAACAAAAAAAAAAAAAAACAACCAACTTCAAAATCACTACAAAGTAAAAAATAATTTTAAATTACTTTTCACATTAATTCTTGGTCAAATTTGTTAATTTATTTATAAATATTATTAAAATGAAAATCGTATTACAATAAATTTTTTCTATTTTGTATTATTATCATAAAAATATTAATTTCTCCATTGAATATAAAATCTTTAAAGTCGGCGCTTATATTTACGATATTTACGATATTTATTTAACAAAAGTTGTTGACATATAAGATAAAATCTTTTGCATGCCGCTATGAACATAAGAGATAACAACATAAAGATGCATAATAAAATAACATCAAATTAAATTAAAACCTAAAAATTAATTACGAGTTATTTTGATTTTGAAGCAATTAATTAAAAATAGTAAGAACAAAACAAAAACAAAAATAATAATGTAGACTTAGAAATATTATATAGAAGTATAATTACACTGCTCGATGTTCAAAAAGCGTTACAGTAGCGTTGTCTAATAAAACTAAAAGACTCAAAAAGTGGATGACATCTGAGTTACTTAATAGAATAAAGATTAAAAATAAACTTTATAAGAAAATTAAAAAATTTCCTTCGAATGCTAATCTAAAAGCCCGATATAATAGACTCTGTAGAGAAATTATAACCGAAACCTCCAATGTAAAAAGTGAATATTTCAAAAATGAATTCAATAAGATCAGTGGTGATGCTAAAAAGGAATGGCAATTAGTAAACAACATTTTAAATAAATCTAACACAAATAATATTATTCATGAGATTGAAGATGATGGTAAGGTTTATTCTAGTCCATGTGACAAAGCAAATTTATTTAATAAGTTTTTTTCTACTATTGGTAGTGATGTCGTTCTGGATAATGGCCTTGTAAATTATTCTTGTAATTGCGTAGAAAATGAAAATACAAGCCTTAAGAGTTTCTTTTTTGAAGAAATATCTTCTTTGGAAGTTTATAAAATTATCATGTCTCTTAAGAATTCAAATTCCGACACTGAAAATGGTTTTTCTAGTAATTTTGTAAAGAAAATAGTATTCAATGTTGCAGATGTTCTTTGTCATTTGTTTAACAAAAGCATTAATTCTGGAATTTTTCCTGATGAACTAAAAAAAGCTGAGGTTATTCCACTTTTCAAAAAAGGAAATAGATCGATGCTCAATAATTATAGACCGATTTCGATTCTTTCTACTTTTTCGAAAATTTTTGAAAAAGCTGTCAAATCACGAATGATTGACTTTTTAAATAAAACAAAATTTTTTAGTGATTGCCAATATGGCTTTAGACAAAGTCTGTCCACTGAAGATGCCCTTATGAGTTTTTGTACTAACATTTACAATAGTTTGAATTGCAAACAAGTCTCCGCGGCCGTATTCGTGGATATAACTAAGGCATTTGATACAGTTGATCATCAAATTCTTTTAAATAAATTGTTTAAATGTGGTTTTCGTGGCATGGTCTTAAATTGGTTCTCGTCATATTTGTCGCACAGAGTACAAAGAGTCAAAATTGATACTTTTTATAGTAATTTTGCAAATATAACCATTGGAGTACCTCAAGGGTCAGTATTAGGCCCAGTCCTTTTCTTGATCTTCATAAATTCACTGTTTTCTCAAAAGTTTTCTAGTAAAACAATAGCATTTGCTGATGATATGGCTTGCACTTTTTCCTGCAATTCAACTTTTGAAGCTGTTCTTGAATTAAATCATGATTTGGAAATCTTGAGACACTGGTTTACATCACACAAACTTGTTCTAAGTGACAAAACAAAAATTATGTTTTTTAATGTGGCTGGTATAGAAAGCAAACTTCCTGTATTTAATTTTCACTCTGCAAATTGCAAAAAATATTCCATCTGCCATGCAATCTGTAATTCGTCGAACTATACATATACATATGACTCCCTTGAGACCTGTTCCACAAGTTGTTTTCCGATTAATTGTGTTAAAACGTTTAAATATCTTGGTGTAATAGTGGATTGGAAATTAAATTGGTTAGATCACTCTATTGCTTTAAAAAAATACTTAATGGCAGCTATAAGACAACTTTTTCTTTTAAAGTCTTATTGTTCAAACAATTTACTTAAATGTATATATTTTGGAATATTTCATTCTAAGCTGGAATATGGTCTGACCTGCTGGGGCGGTACACATATGAATAAAATTAAACCTTTACTAACGGTCCAGAAGCACGCAATAAGAATTATATGCAAAAAAAGTATTAATGAAAGTAGTCTTCCTCTGTATAAAAATTTAAACATCCTACCTCTTAAACACCTTTATTATTTTAAAGTCTTAAAAATGTTTTTTGTAAGATCTGGTTATCTTGTCAATAGGAATTATATGAATTATAACTTAAGGATTAATAATCAATGCTTAGCGTTAGTTCCACCGCATAACTTACAACATTTCTTTTACTTTTATACCTCGGTTGGTCCTAGATTGTTCAATTGTCTTCCTAGTTATGTTAGATGTATTCGTAATAAGTATGTTTTTTTAAGAGAAGTGAAATCGTGGCTCTTAAATTTATCCTATGTAAATGTTAATACGCTTATTGATGTAGTAAATTAATTAACTAATTAACTCCATAAATTAAACTAAGTTAGCAATTATTATTATTAATATTAAATAAACATTTTTCTCATTTTTTCTCATTTCTTCTTTTTTCCATGTTTCTCAAAATCAAATTTAAAACTAATGTTCAAGCTTTGCTCTAACGACCCCTTGTCTACTTATTTGTATACATAATTGTAAACATAAACATAATTTGTTTTCTTTTCCATCATATGTAAACCCGCATTCGCCTCTAGTTCCTTTGGAACTACAGAATGTGGCATTATTGTTATTAATTAATGTATGTAAAAATGAATTTTAAACAAATTGTAATTATAATAAGAGTATTCTTTAGTAACATTAATAAAATAATAAATAAATAAATAAATAAATAAAAATTAAAGGTAGATAAAGTACAGGCGAGAAAGGAAGAAACAAGAAAAAGTTAAGAGAAGTATTCAAAGATTAAATGCTTAAATTTCTTATGATTGGAAACACTTTTAATATTGAATGGCAAAGAATTCCACGATCTTATACCACTGACGAAAAACAATCTACTGGAGTTAACGAAGTTATATCTAGGGATCATAAGGTTCATGTTTCTGCTTGACCTACAGAACTCTATTTTTTCAAAAAGGTACGATGGTTTTTGTGTGTAAATGATTCGGTGTAGAAATATAGTGTGTCTAGCTTCAAGGTAGCTTTGTAGGTCATGACCAAGCAATTTTTTACTGTGGGCAGATATATGATCAATCCTTCTTAAGCCATATACATACCGGGCTGCATTATTGAAGGCAACTAAAAGCTTGTGCAACGACCGAGAATCGAGTTTACAGTATACGACTTCCGAGTAAGTTATTACTGGCATCAACAGCTGCAAAACTAGTTTTTTCCTAGTTTCTTGAGGCACAAAGCTTGATGTCATCCGCAGATTTCGAAGGACATAGTAAATTTTTTTTATGCAAGAATTGATTTGATCACCACAGGATAGAGAAGAGTTTATTTTAAATCCAAGATTGGTGACCTTACAAACTAGTTTAAGCTTCACGTTGTTAAGCAAAATTGGAGACAGGTCTTCATTGCTGAACGTTTTTTTTTTAAATTGGCAATACATAAGATTTCGAGGGGTTCAGCATGAGCATGTTATCAACAGCCCAATTTGATATCACGGCTAAGTCCTCATTGACTCTAGCGCATAAATCTTTAACTAGACCTATTGGCCTCGACAAGTAAAGTTGGAGGTCATCGGCGTATGCATGCATTGTGACGTGGTGACACTTCCTAAATATGTCATTTATGAACATGGTGAATAACAACGGACCAAGTACTGAGCCTTGAGGTACTCCACTAGATGTGCCCTTTAAAAGAGATAAATTATTTCCCAACCTAACTCTCTGAGACCTACCTATCAAAAAGCGTTTTAAGAGGCAGACTGCGGATTTAGAGAACCTAAAATGTTGGGAAAGTTTTCTGCAGAGGATAGAGTGGCTGATGGTGTCGAAAGCTTTAGAGAAATCTAGTAAGCACAGCAGTGTCAAATCGCCCGAATCATAGGGTACTCTTATGTCATCAAGTACTTTGACCACAGCAGTAGAGCAGCTGTGCCCAGGACGAAAACCAGACTGTAAGTGCGACATGAGATTGTAAAGGCTCAAGTGGCGGGATATCTGCTCGGCCATGAGCGCCTCACACACTTTGGATATCGAGGACAGAAGACTTATTGGGCGGAAATCACATGGGCCGCAAGGGTTTGGTTTTTTTGCAACAGGAATAATAGTCGCCACCTTCCAAGCCTGGGGATAATACGATGTAGTAAAGCAATGGTTTATTATGTGGGCAAGCGGGCTAAGGACGTATGGTAAAATAAGCTTAACAAATCTTTGCTAGTGCATCGAGCTACATCCAATTCACCTACTGCCTTAAATTGAAATTCGTTTGGAGATTCCAAATCATAACTATCACTACCCTCATCAACGATGGCATGCGAACCATTCGATGTAGAGATAGCAACAAAATAATCGTTCAAATGGTTAGGATCTATATTACAGGCTTCGCTGTCTTTGTTGCAAACTCCAATACCTTTTAAGTTTCTCCATAGCTGTTTTGAAGGTAGAGCAGGGTTCAGTCTGGACTTGAAAAAGTTTGTCTTGGAAAGTCTAACAGCAGATGAAGCTTCGTTCCTGGCTCTTCTGTGCTCATCCCAATTGAGCACAGTTGGGTTACGCTTCCATTTACAATATGTCTTTGACCGATATTTTAATGCCACTTTAACCGTCTGCGTAAACCAAGGGCAACTTTTATTTATTACTCGGCGCCTACGTAAGGGATCATGTTCCCAGTGTCAAAAAGAGTATTAATTTTCTCAATAAAAAAGTTAAGCTTGTCATCGACTGAATTTAAAAACCAGCAATCTGACCAGTTTATTAATGACAAATCATTGTATAAAGAGCTGCTGTCAATGGATCTAAAATCACGGTATGAAAAGTAACTGACCGGTACAACAGGTGCAAGGCAGATATTAAGCGCACAGAAGAGGAGGTCGTGTTCAGATACAAACGAGATTTGATCAAAAAGCAAAATAGACGAAGCATCAGATACCATAAAGATGTCTAGTAGGCTCGGCAGAGAGTTGTTTGAAAACCAGAAATTAATTAATATCATCAGACTTTTATAAAATAAACGCTCCGGCTTTAAAGGTTTTATATTCATGGAGAAATTAATGTTTTTATGATAATTATACAAAATAGAAAAAATTTATATGAATAAGATTTTCATTTTAATAACATTTATAAATAAATTAACAAATTTGACCAAGAATTAATGTGAAAAGTAATTTAAAATTATTTTTTACTTTGTAGTGGTTTTGAAGTTGGTTGTTTTTTTTTTTTTTTTTTTTGTTAAAAAGTTTTTATAATTTATTCAACTTTACAATTTATTGTAAACAAATAAATTCAACAAGTTAAATGAAAGTTTTAAATAAAGTAACTTTGTCAACTTTTGGTCTATTTTAAATAATGAACACTCAATTTACTCGTTAAATAAATGTACGTTATTGTGTCGAAAAAAACAGCGGCATAGGTAAATAAGTTGGAAAATACATTAAAAAATTAACATTTACTTGATAAATATACGTAGAAACTATACAAATTCCACAAAGTTCATTTGAAAGATCTGTATTATCTTGAAGGAGTGCAAACGCAGTTTTTTGACGGTAAGTCAAAATTTTGAGGATGTAAGACAATTTTTATGCACCGTTTCGTGTTAAACTCGACCAGACCTACAACTTACACCAGGTCATTTGAAAAGTTCAAGCTTTTAGTAAATTTTGTCGCACTGTGCAATTGAAGGCAGCTGTTTAATAGAATTTGTTTTTATCTCTATTTAATTGTATCTCATTAAGTATTTCAAAACCTCAATGAAGTTACGATAATATGACAGTGAAACTACAGCCTGCAACATAAAAATATTTAACAACAAAAATTTAAATTTCAGTTCTTTTTACAAAAATTCTTTCTTGGGCGTCCATGCAATTTTTTTTAAATAATTCCTTACAAGTCATGCTCTGTGAACATTAGCTTGCCTTGTCCATTTTTAATGAAAGAGACTTTTTCAAATAAGGAATCGATATATCCATTTCACATCAGCTAACAAGTGCTTCAAGCGTCCCACATAATCATATTGGTAGTTTTGACATAGAAGGAAAATGTAAAATTTATTAACTGACAATTGATATATGCGTTAAAGGTTAAATACAATGCAATAAAGGCATTAACAAAATCTTATTTCTGTGCTTTTACATATAAAGTGTTCCTTTTACAATTTTTTCTATTGAAAACACCAAAAATTATTGAAACTATGAAAATGTAGCCATTTAAGAAGCATCGTAGCATTGTAGCTTTTCATTTCAAATGTAGCCAATTGGCTGCAATTGTATCCAAACGGCAACGCTGATTACAACCCTCATTGAGTCCAACAACGGCTTCGCTGTCTACAGTACTTCTGAATTGAATTTGAAATGGATCTAACATTTCGATGCCAAATAGTTCATATAAAAAAGTTATATCTGAATAACTTAGTAATAAAATAAGTAAAGCCCCAAATAGAAATTTTAATAAAGCCCAATTGCAACGAAATAACGCCCAAAATTTTGGTCTTTATTTCGTTATCAAATTTGTATGGTAAATTTTTAGGCTTATTTCATTTTTCTAGAAAATTTCAAAATAGAAAATGAAATAACCCTTCAGGAAATGGAAACATTCCCGGATATAAACAAAAAACATTCCATGGAATGTAGGAAGCATTCCCTTTCGTTGGACACTCCATTTCTTTTTTACATAGCATGTCATTAAAGGGAAACATTCCTCTCCGCTGTGCTAAAAACGAATGTGGAAACACTCCTCTCCGCTGTCTTAAAAATTGAACTGGAAGCAGTCCTCTCCCCTGTTCTAAAAATTAATGTGGAAACATTCCTCTCCCTTGTCATGATAATGCCCGACCAGGATTCGAACCCGGGACCACAGAGCGACAGTCAAGCTCGCTACCACTAGACTATCGAATTCTATAATAAGCGGCTAGGAAACAGTGATATTAATATTTTCTGTTGTCATTGCTTGACAATAAGTAGAAGTTTCCACATGCATTCTTAAAGATGCGGTTCGGAAACAACAAAAATACAAAACTACTCTTAAGCTTCCGAAAGATACAGTGGGGAATATTCCTTTATCACTTTTAGATGAAAGCCTTCCGATTTTTCTAGGAGGGAAGGCACTAAATTTGCAGTATTTAAAAGTCCTGACCCACTTCGCTCCAAAGAACAAAACAATTCCTTACTTTAAGTGGAACATCTACCAGACTTGTCACAGGTTTCCTAACTGGAAATAAGCACTTATTAACTATGGGTATAGTCCAGGAAGATATGTGCAGATTATGTTACGAAGATGAAGAAACAGTAGTGCACATTTTGTGCCATTGTAATGGTCTAATTAGGACCCGAATTAGCTACTTAGCTGCATTGTACCTAGAACCGCACCAAATAGCGGATAGTTCACTCAAGGACATCGCTCTGTTCCAAGCGAACTTAACGATTAAGGATGAACTATAACTTATAGAGGTCTGTTACAATATTCCCTTGAGGCCGCAGTAACTAGGTGACTAGCTCCCTCCTCACTTAACTATCTATCTATCTATCTATATAAAAGTCCTGACAATTCAGTGTGAATCTAGACGCCTGGCAAGCCTATTTTTGCACGAATTTAATTGAATGCAGGTTAAATACACTTATTAAAGCCTACATAAGGTGCCAGGTTATGCCCATTTTCGCTCAAAAATATTGCATATTGTAATACGTCGCAGTAATTTGGTAGCCTTATTTCATTAAAATTTACTAGATAAATTTTTATTGAGGTATGACCTGCGGTTCAAGCTCACAAAAATAACGTTTTTTTAAAATTGCTGTCGCTCAGTCGTTTTCAATCTATTAACTTTGGGTTTTTTTTACGTGAAAGTAGAAATTTTCTAACTTTCTCCATACTTTTTTATGTTTCGATGTTTTTTATCCCCCCCCCCCCCTCCTAGAGCGATGAAAATAGGTACGTAAAAATTAGAAGGCAAACGGGGTGTCTCGAGGATTCCGGTGGATTTCGAGAAAAACGCATTTAAATTTTTATTATTGCACTTCGACGCTTGTGTATATATACATAAGGGTGTCCCAAAAGAATATTTTTTTCGAATTTCATAGTTGCGCAATCTTTGTTTGAAGACTTATGAGGTCAAGTATTTTTGAGATTTTTTTCATATTTTTTGGATGAGTTTCGAGGTGGAAAATTCGAAAAGTTTTCAGGGAACGAAGAAAAGCTTTAAAGGCTTTAACTTTAAAACGGCAAGAGTAATATCAAAAAAATTTTTCAAATTGCTAAGAATATTACCATTATTCAATTTGCATCATTACATTTTTTCATTTTGATGGAAGTTTTAAAAGTTATGAAGCGCTATTTATTAAACATAAATTTATGTAAATAAACAAATTTTTCACGAAAAAATTAAATATATGACACCCAAATGACGACAAAATTTGACAAAACTTCTGATTTATATACATTTGAGTGAAGTTTAAATGTCTTCTTTCGAAATGACGACTCAAAGACTTAGAAACTGTCTGTTACTGACCAACTTTTGCTTCAATTTCGAAAAATCTCCGAAAAACCTTATTTTTAGGAAAATCCGATTAGCGCCACCACTAAACCTCTTCCAAAAAATCTGAAAAAAATCTCCAAAAAAAATTACCTCATAAGCTTTCAACAAAAGCTTGAGCAAGAAAAATAATAATTTTTTTGGGACACCCTAATATACATATATAGCTCTGTTATACCAAAAATAATTAGAATTTTAAAAAATACTTTTAAGGCATTATTTTTGAAAGATTTTAGAAGACATGAAAGAAAAGAATTGTTACATGAAAGATTCCTAAGGTCGATTTCTAACGTTCTTTCATTTGTCGCTCACAGCTTTGATCAAATTTGAAGCACCTTTTTTCACAATGGCTTTTTTCAAACATGAGACGATGACAAAATTTGTACCAAAAGAAAATTTGTGTTGGTATTCAAAACAGTATTAAATAGTCTATTAGTAGTCATGCATTTATGTATAACAGTTAAATTCCACACCGGTTTCCTCATTGTAAAATTAGAGAAGGTAGATGCATTTCGGAGAGACAGACTGCTGAAACTGTTAAATCGAAGTTGACAGCTTATAGAAAATTTGAAACCGTGATGCCTTAGAAATGTTGAAAATTATTTAATGTAATTATTTAATTATGTAAATAATTTAATTGCAAAGGTTTCTCACTCATATTTGTAGCTTTCTTTCAGTGTTCTAGTAAATATTAACACAACAGTCTGTTACCAACTCTTTACTACGCTGAATGCGCCCATTGATTTTCTTTTGTTCTCATTCGCAAAACACTGACTTTGGCAATTTTGGATATGAAAAGGAGAACGCAGTCCGAAATGCATATACCTTCTATAATTTTGCTATGGGTTTCCTATGATTTAAGGAATGAGAGAATGTTTTGTATAACAGTTTTGATATGATATTACATTATATTCCTTACCTCTTTCGTTTCTCATATCAAATCCGCAGTGATTCTCAAAGTTGTCGCCACACTCATCCGCCAATCAAAACAAACCGAATCCCTCATCGATGTCAAGAAGCTTTTCCTCTCCGACATGACACTATTGTGCAATAGCAATCGCGAGAATCGACGCACCGTCCTACAGATGTCCGTGTGGCAGGAGTGGCTCATCGCCATGGCCTACATACATCCGAAGAATGCGGAGGAGCAAAAAATCTCCGATATGGTCTACTCACTCTTTCGCATGCTGCTGCATCATGCAATCAAGCACGAGTACGGCGGCTGGCGTGTCTGGGTCGACACCCTCGCCATCGTCCATTCGAAAGTCTCCTACGAGGAGTTCAAGCTGCAGTTTGCTCAAATGTACGAACACTATGAGCGGCAACGTACCGATAACATTACCGATCCTGCCTTGCGACAAACACGTCCCATCAGCACAATCAGTGGCTGGGAGCGGGATGAGACGCAACAACCACATCAGCAACAGCAGCAGCAACAACATGTTGGGGCATTAGATAAGCCCAGCATTGTAGGTGCCATCGATGCTTCGCTAACGACGACAGGTAGCATAGCTTCGCTGGAAGATGTGCCGCCTGTGGAAGAGGATGTGCTCGATGAAGAGGAAGTAGATGATGAAGATGCGCTCGACGACGACGAGGATGATGAGGAAGAGGCAGAAGAACAGCAGCAGCCAACTGAACATGAGCTTAGCTCGAATAAACCCAAATGCGCCTGCGCAGAAGAAGATACTGCAGTCACGTCAAACACACCGCTGGAACAACAGCAAACTGAACTTGTCGTGACACCTAGCCACATAGAGTCCGGTGAACCAGCGTGCATTGCTCCTCACGGCGGTGTTTCCAACATCAGTGCCGTCTATAATGAGCAAATCAAATCCGAAGTTGTTGTCACGCCCGTGCAGTGCAACGGCAACGCTTCATCAACGTCCACGAGTACCAGCAATACACCGGCAAAAATTGCTACAGTAGCTAGTCACGAAGCGCTACGCCAAACGCTTGAGCTGGCAAACGAAGATTTGGAAGAGCTCGAATTGGCGACATCTAAGGAGTGCATCGATGCAGAACAGCATGTAAAGGAAGTGTTGGAAGACTCGGAGAAGATGCTGCAGGAGTGCAAGCTAGTCGCCGAAGAATTGACGCAAGAAGCTGCAACCGATGTCATCAAGGATGAAGAAATTGAATTGGCGGTGACGGAAGTGATGCAGGGCATGGCGCTTAAAAACGAGCAAAAGCAACAAAAACAACTGCACGAAATTGAATCGTCCAAGACGATTGAAGAAAAGAAAGAAGACGAAGGAGAGGTACAGCTGGATACAGAAATGAAGCAGACAGAGCAGCAAGTAGCGAATGAAGACAATAAGCGTCAAGTTGTTGACAGTGAGAACAACGTTAGCCTGCTGAACAGCAAAAATTTGTTAAATAACAATGCGGTTCAGACAACAACAACAACAACAACCAGTGATAATGAGCTCATTAAACTTAGTGCAGACCCAGTAACAACAGCCACGGAACTACTGCACCAGCCAGCGATTGATAATCAAAAGACTGAACATGTGTTAACTACAAATGTTGAAGAGATAGAAAAACAAGAAGACAAAAATCATGCCAAACTGGATGAAAACAAGGCCAACAACAATAATTATAACAACAACACTGAGACTAATCAAATAAACCTAACAAAAACTCCAACCTCTATAACGACAACCAGTGAAACAGACGACATGGATGTCAGTTCAACGATCTCACCTACAACCACCTCCGAGGAAATTACCTCAATGAGTCCGGAAACGACTATCTCCAGTACGTCATTGCCAGAGGAACATCTCCTAATGCTTGCTGAAGAACAACCGATTAGAGAGGAGGAGGTTGAAACCGTGGTTAAAGATGTCTATGATCAGCTGATTGCGCAAGTGGTAGATGCTGCGGAGAACGCTGCGTTGATAAAAGAAACCAACAACAATGATGTGACAACTCCAAAACAAACAGTGAAGCCTATCGCAACGACGACGATAACGCACGAGGAACTCAATAATGATATGAGTGTCGATGAAGTAGCCCAGCATATGGTAGACGATCTCCTCAATACGGCACGAGAACGGACCAACTCCATTGTAAATAGTACGATAGAAGCTACCAGAGTCGAGTCAAGCACAGAAGAGTCAGTGCCGAACCGCGAAGATTCTAAACCAATGCTCGAGCTCAAAGAAACTACAGTCGATGTGGTTGCCGAAATTAAAGAAACCAGCGCCGAAATAGTAAATTTTGTCGTCGAGGAATTCGTTACAGAAACTGTAAATGCCCTGGAAGATCAAGTCATTGAAGCCGTTGTCGACGACGATGAAGCCGACGATGCGCTAAACGGCAATGAAACGCCAGAGTTGTTAACCAGAACTGTGGTAGAGCGTGGCACACACGTGCAGGAGATGGACTCAACCACACAAACGACACCCGAGAATCTACGCAACAACAAGGATCCAGCAGCTGGACAAGTAAAACTTGACCTCGATGAGGAAAATGACGACAGCGAGTTGCTGGTGACCACAGGCGTTGAAGAAGCAGCCGCAGAGTCCGAATTGCCACGACGTATGCAACAAAGTACGAGTACTCAGGTGGAAAATAATCACTTTGGTAAGTTCATGGTATTGAAATGACATTTAATGTATATAGAGTTGGCTCCATTTCCGTTGTTTATTATTGAAAATTAGAACATGTGAAAGTATGTTCTACCAACCAGAAAAAGATGGTGCCAATTTTTTTTTTTTGGTGTATATATTAAAAAAATTCTAAAAATTTTCAAATTCCTTAAAAATTCCTCAAAAAAAATTCCTCAAAATTTATTTATAGCCACTTTAAATTTCTCACGTTTTGAGAAATTACTCACAAAGTGGCAACACTGCTTACGTGTATGTATTCATATTTCAAAGTTGCATAATTTTACCAAAAGGATAAAATGTTAAACTTTTGCAGTAAAGAATTTATACATTTTTTCAGTATTCTACTTTTAGTTCTAAATTATCAACATAGTAATTTTTTCAAAGCATTAAAATGATCATTTAAAAATGTTGAAAATGCCTTATATACTTACTTTTTTAAACCAAAGAATGAACATTTTTTTTACTAAACAAAAAAATGAAAAAGTATCATATAACTTGGAAGGTGTTTTTATATAGATCAGCTTATGCAAAGAAATACAGTTTCTGGCATCAAGGTAGGATGGTAAATCACACCCAAGAAAATGCAGATATTTTACGCTTTAGGCGAAATTAGGCGAAAAATGTGTTATAATAATGTTATAAATGTGTTGTTGGTACAAACTTAAGTTGCATGCCACAAGATGAAACATACTTGAAACATCCAAAAAAAGTTTTTATTGTGTTATTCTTACGTTACAATTCAGGTAAAGTAACGTAAATGTAACAAATATTTTGTTTTATTGAAGTTATTTTTTGTTATAATGACAGATTTTTTAACAAGGAAGTAGTACTGATGACATAAATATTCCTGATTGAAAAAAATGATCTTCTTAAAAAGTTTTAAAATTTTTTGCATACACAATTCCTTAATATAATTTTCATTAAACCAGTGATAATTTTTTGAAGTGTACTTTAAAAGTCAACGACAAACTGGAATGAAATAAAAAGATGTGTAATTAAGTTGAAAATATGAAGAGTTATACACTTAAATTTTACAACAAAGGCCATTTTGTCGATGTATGTTTGTGTTTTACATCTAGAAAACTCACGCGCCACCCAAAAATAAAAATTTTTAAATTAATTTGGAAATAAGAAATATTTCGAGTTTTTAATTTTGGCGTAATATTGTTTAATATATAGCTTAATATATTTTTTTTAATTCCTAGTGTCATATTGCACTGAAAATTCTAAAAAAAAAAAATAAATACTAAAGAAAATTGTATATAAATTTATTCCAATCAAAATTCATAGTGTAGAAAAAAAATCAAATATGGCGAGTATGAAGTTTTTAGACACTTTTTTCCAAAGTTCTTGCAACTGAATAGCAACTGAATAATAACCTCAACGCATACTTCTTGCAACTAACTAAATATCAAAAGTTACAAATGTTTTTTTAAAGTTGTTGCAACTGAATAATATCCTTAATGCAGCATTTACTTACAACAATTTTATTCAAAACTTCTTGCAACTGAATTATAACTGCAATACAACGTTCATGTAACCTAATTACATTATATAAGTTGCAATGGTTTTTTTACCTAAAGTTCTTGCAACAGAACAATAACCTCCAATACATCGTTCTTATGTGAAGCAAAATTTGATAAGTTACAGTTTTGTTTTTTAAACTTGCATCAACTGAATAATAACCATAATACAGCACAAGTTTGAAATTATTATTTTAAATGATCTTGCCCATTAATAAAAATCTCAATTCAACGTTATTTTTCCTAACTATATTTTCTGAGTTATAATAATGTTTCCTAAGGTTGTAGCAACTGAATAATAACCTTAATACAGCATAAGGTTGCAATGACGATTTCCAATGTTCTTGTAACTGAATAAAAACCGCATTTCAACCTTATTCTTGCAACAAAACAAGTTCTCATCATTTCACAACGATTCATTGCCATTCAACGAAAAATTTGTTCAATTTGGTAGTCTCGTTGAACGCTGAAATAAAACAAAAATGGATTGCATGATAGTAGAAGCCTACACAAAGAAATTGACAAGCAGCACAGAATTTTTTGTGAACAATCAAATTTATATTTTGCTTATGGCATTTAGTGCGTCGCTGCAAAATTGGAAACATTTCGTTGAAGTGACTTCCCTATAACTTGATAAAAACATCTTCAAAGCGAAGTTTTGAACATTTAGTTGTTGTGACATAAACATAAAGCAACTTAATATAAACATAAAGCAACATAGTCGCATCTAGGTTGCTAGCTCGTTACTGTATAAGTTACAATTACAATACACAAGCATTTTTTATGGGTGTTACAAAAATAAATGTAATAATGTTAATTTAACGTAAAAATTACTTTTTTTTTAAAAAAAACTTTATGAAACATTTTTACTTTCAAGTGCAATTATTCGTAACATAATTAACACAGGAGTTTAACTTATTTGCAACAAAACGAATGCTTTTTTACAAACTACTTATTTGAAACTTTAATACAACCCATTTGTGACTAAATTTGTTTAAAAGACTGAAATACCACCGAATTATAACATTTTTTTGTTACAAACCGAAATCTGTGCTAGCTGAGTTGTCAAACCTACGCAACCCATAAACATAGTGCGTAGCATAATTAAAAGCAACTTGTAATTTTAACTGAGAGGATGAGTCAAGCCTACTATAAACCAACTCAGCGTAAGTTATCACAGGTAGTACCAGCTGTATTACCAACTTACGTCTTATATTGACAGGAGTGACACTAGCGGACATTATTAAATTACGCAGGGCATAATAAACTTTTTTGACTACACTATTAATATGATCAGAACACGACATAGAAGAATTTATATAAGAACCCAGATTTAGAACTTTTGACATTAATTTCAGCTTGTTAGTCCCAATAAACAAGTCAGAGATATCAACAACAAAAAGATCAACATCAAAATCGATTTGTCCAAACAGCAGGCTTGAGTGTTTTTGGCACTAAATGGACAATAGCATTAGTTTCTCTATTGCTTACTGTTGCGTTACTCCAGAACATCAGAGCACAATATCCGAAGTTCTGAAGAATATAGTGTCTCAAAAATGAAAGTATTTTATTCTTTCAATGAAACATTGCAACAAAATTGGAGCACATCGCGTCACATTTTTCGATTTTCTTAAACAGAATTACTGTTGGAGCTAGCTTCCCACTAAAAAGCATATTCAAAATGCGGCACAGTATAGCACAAATTGGGCACATTGCAGCATATGTGGTTTTTCTTATAATAATAAATATGAAAAAAGGTGATCCCAACTTTATGCACATCGCCATTTGGCCCCTGTTTTCTAAAATGAACGAGAATGTTTCTTGCTGTCTTTAAAATCTTCTAACTATTACATGTGCCATATCCCTAACTTATGCGAAACCAACAACCAGTCGTCTTTTTATTGCTACAGTCTACACAGTATACACGCAAAACTAAAATAAAATTGTGCCAAGCATCATAAAAACAACAACTTTCCTTTTAAGATGTTTGGGCTTGTGCTCGTTTGCTTCGGCAGCGTGACGTTCATAAAATCTCTGCAAGTTTTGGTACAGCTATTTGTCTTGTTTAAATGTCGACCGTAATCGTAAAAGTGTTTTACAGCACTTAAGCTATGAAGTGCCCAACCGCAATGTCCACAGTGCTAACCCAAAAAAAAAATACTAAAAAAAAACAACAAAAGAATAATAAAAATGAAGCCACTTGTTTTCATGACACGCCAAAATTTATGTTGTGGGCAGGTGTCAGGTTCCTCTCCCTCTAAATCAGAGCCACAAAATGGTGCTCCATTAAAGTCACATACAATTCAAAAAGCAAAATCGCAAAAAGAAAAAAAAAAACAATAAAATTCAACCCCTGCTCATTGAAATTAACCCTGTAAACTTTTCTTAAAATGCACTTAAAGCTATAATATTCCCTCATTCTTATTCTTATTCTTGTTTTTATAGAAACAAAACAAAGCCAACAGCAGCAACAACAGCAACATCACCACCCGCAACAGCAGCAGCAGCAACAACAGCATCAGCAGCAGCGTTCCAAGTCTGGTTCCACACGCCCCATGTTTAGTCCAGGCCCGACCCGTCCACCCTTTCGCATACCCGAGTTTAAATGGTCCTACATACATCAGCGTCTACTATCCGATGTTCTCTTTTCGCTGGAGACGGATATTCAAGTGTGGCGCAGTCATTCTACCAAAAGCGTCCTAGATTTTGTCAATTCCAGCGAAAATGCGATTTTTGTGGTCAACACAGTGCATTTGATATCGCAGTTGGCCGATAACTTGATTATCGCTTGTGGCGGTTTGTTGCCGCTCTTGGCCAGCGCCACTTCTCCGAACGTAAGTATCCAAATCATTTGCTAATTATTCGACACTACCGTAGTAATAATATTCAATCAAAATTATGTAACTTTAAATTTACCTGTTATTTTTTTTACTTTAAAATAGGGTGATTCACGATCTTGTTGCATAGTTGCAATCGCATTTTTGCATGTGTAGATTTTTGTGAGCACACGTTGTCATAATACTATGATGTTTCAAATGCTTTACATCAGCTGTTTTTTTTCACATTTTTTTCATCATCCGTTTTTAAAAAGGGTTAAGATGGTTGAATGCTATTTTTTACGAGTAAATGAAATGTCATTTTCTCTTTTCATTTTCTATTTTAAAACTTCCTCCATTTCTTTATTAAATTAAACTCTTTTTGCCCCTAAGAATGTAAACAATGCAAAAAGCTGCTCAATCAGCGGTGCTTAAAAAGTATTGGTGGTGGTGTTCAATGCAAAATGAACACTTTCATTCACAATAGCGCCATTCAATATTATTGAATTTGCAAATGCAACAGCCTTTCGTTATAGCAAATGCATCAATGTTGCAAATACATATCATTGCTTTTTGTATTTGTAAAAGTAGCTAATTTTGCCTTTGCAACGCTGCAACACGATCGTGAATTACCCTTATATGATATCATATTTAAATACTTTGAAATTTAAAATCACTGCTTAATAAACCAGTCATTCATCAATCAATCATTTTAATAAAACGTATTATATTTCATATTAGAGTGTCCCTGACCCAAAAAGAATTTTATTTCCGCTATTACTAACGCGCACTCCTTAACTTTTCTACAAATAAAATATAAAATATCATTTATCTGCGATGATTACAAATCGTGCCGACAAACACTGCACTAAATAGGGACCAAAATATAAAATTGGAAAGATCGTATTTTTAAAAAGCCTATGATGATACAGCGTTCACAAATCAGAAACAATGTTGTAATTATCTTTATTAACCTTTAAATGCATTTTATTTTTTGTAACGCAAAAGGCGTTTAGTGTCAATTTGACTCTTTTCATCGTAACCAGGCATTTAAGGTTAATACCACAGAAAACACAATTTTTTTGCGTTTAATATTCATGTTATATTAAAATATTTATTTTAAAAAATTCAAAAAGAAATGTTCCAGATTTGTTAGCCACATTATAACTAGCCACAAAATTAAAATATTTCATAAAACGTTAAAAATAAAAATTTGAGTGTTATATACAAAGTAAAAAGTTTTGGACTACTTTTTAATCCAAACTTTGGCTTAAATGAATTTTTAATCCAAAAAGTGCTACTTTTTAATCCAAACATTAGTTTAATTTAGCTTGGTCACAAACCCACGTTCCTGAAAATAACTTATTTGCATTCGTAATGATGCAAAATAAGCGAAACTATGTTAACAACTGAGTTGGACGAGTGGATTAGGTATGGGACCAGTACATCAGAAGACGTGGGTTCAAATCACGGCTGTGTGAATAATCGCCCAAGTTGCAATAGCCCAAAAGTGCGGAAATGAACAATCGCCCAAAAAACTGGTTAAAATTTTTATGCGATTGTTTATTTCGCGTTTGGGCGATTGTTCGTTTTTTTTTTTTGGTGCAATTGTTCATAATGAACAATCGCCCAAATTTGGAAGAATGAATAATTGCCCGAAAAAGTTTTTGGGCGATTGTACATAATGAACAAACGCCCAAATTTTTTGGGCGATTATTCTTTTCTTGATTTGGGCAAAAGTTTGCAGTTTTTGGCGATTTTTCATCGCATTTTAGGGTGATTGTACATTATAAACAATCGCCCAAATATTTTGGCGATTATTCATTTCATAGTTTGGGTGACTGTAGTTTGGGCGATTACATGCACAGCCGTATTAGTCTGTGCGAATATTCGCCCAAGCTGCAATCGCCCAAAAAAGAAACTCTAAAATTTTTGGGCGATTGTTCATTTTTAGTTTAGGCGATTGTTCATAATGAATGTTCGTCCAAATTTTGAAGAATGAATGATTTTTATATGAATGAATGAAGATAATGATGGACATCATGGCTGCAAAATGATTTGCCCTTATACGAAATATAAAAACTGCATTCCGTACAAGGTCAAATTTTTTTGGGTGATTGTTCATTTTGGGATTAGGCGATTGCAACTTTGGCAAATATTCGCATAGACTAATACGGCTGTGCGAATAATCGCCCAAGTTACAATTACCCAAGCCCAAAATGAACAATAACCCAAAAAAATTTGGGCGATTGCAGCTTGGGCGAATATTCGCTCAGACTAATACAGCTGTGCGAATAATCGCTCAAGTTACAATAGCCCAAAAGTACGAAAATTGTTGACAGTTTTTTGGGCGATTGTTCATTTCGGGTTTTGGCTATTGTTCTTTTTGTTTTTTTTTTTGCCCAATTGTTCATAATGAACAAACGCCCAAATTTCATAGAATGAACAAAAATATTTTTGGGCGATTGTTAATCGCATTTTTGTGCGAATGTACATTATGAACGAATGCCCAAATTTTTTTTGGGTGATTATTCATTTCACGATGTGGGCGAAAGTTCGCAGTTTTGGGCGATAGTTCATCGCTTTTTTGGGCGATTGTACATAATGAACAAACGCGCAACTGTTTTTGGGTGATTGTTCCTTTTTGGGTTTGGGCGATTGTAACTTGGGCGATTATTCGCACAGCCTCAAATCACGAACTGGTCAGAACATTTTTTTATTTTATTTTAATTTAGCTGGGTCTCGAACCCACGTTTATGCTCACTTGCATACTTGCATTCGTTATGATGCAAAATAAGTATAAATTTCTTAACAAATGAGATGCACGAGTGGATAAGGTGTTGGACAAGCACAACAGAGGACGTATGTTCAAATCATAAACTGGTCAGAAAAGTTTTTTGTTTTAAGTTGATATTTACGAAGGCCACGACGAGAGAAGTGCCTCTCAATCTTGTACAATTTTGCTCGATCACGGATGCTGTAATTCGGTCCCAGATATATTCTCTCCGAATTTTTTACTTGATTCCATTTAATTTGTTCGTAACTAAAGACAACTTGCGCATAGGACAGCTTGCTACTTCACCACAAAACTCACCGCATTCAACAAAGTTACCACATAGCGCAACGAGCTATCCAATTCCAAAAAGCCTTTGCTGATCAATATTTTTTTATTATAGATATCATGAATATATTCAACTACATCATAACGCATTACGCTGATACATTAAACTGCGCTTGAGTTGGTGTATCATCGCAGCATTTTGTGCTGCGTTACCTATGTCTAATACATTACTGTATTTCTAAGAAAAATTGCAAACATTGTGCAACATTAACTGAATTAATCTAATGACATTGTGTTAAACTCCTTACACTTTCATGTAAACCTCGCATCATGAAAACACCAACCCATCACATTAGTTACTCATTATTGTAATTTTTATTTTTATACCCTAATCACGTTGCTTTCTCTTTATATTGTTTTTTTTTTTCCAAACCCAACCCACAATAATAGTCCGAGCTGGATGTCCTCGAGCCCACGCAAGGAATGCCGCTTGAAGTTGCCGTCTCCTTTCTACAGCGTCTCGTCAACATGGCCGACGTGCTAATATTCGCCACATCGCTTAATTTTGGCGAACTAGAAGCCGAGAAGAACATGTCAAGCGGTGGCATTCTTCGTCAATGCTTGCGTCTCGTTTGCACTTGTGCAGTGCGCAATTGTCTCGAGTGTAAGGAACGCACCCGTTACAATGTGGGTGCACTGGCACGCGATGTGCCTGGAGCAGCACATTTGCAGGCGCTCATACGTGGTGCACAAGCGTCGCCCAAGGTGAGTATGTATATGTGTGGGAGTCATTGCAGCCTGTGGTGGGTGAATGTGTATGCATGTGTGTGGAATTAAAACGAAGTGCAGCAAAGTTCATTGTTAACTCAAGAGTTGCTAACGACTCTTGAATGATGAGGAAGAAACGAGGAATAAGTATTGTTTTTTCCTCCACTGAACTTCTATGCGAAAGTCAAGCGGGTAATGTCAGTGTTAATGCGCTGTTTGTTTGTGTTGATGGCTGAATGTCTGTATATGTTTGTGTGTGTGTGTTTTTTTACATCTTGTGCTCATGATTTTCATTGTCAATTTTGTGCTTATTTAATTTTTTTTCTGCTTCTCTTTGTTCTGCAGAATATTGTCGAGTCAATAACAGGTCAATTATCGCCAGTCAAGGATCCTGAGAAACTATTACAGGACATGGATGTAAATCGTTTACGTGCGGTTATCTATCGTGATGTGGTGAGTTGTTGTTTTTATGTTTGTATTAGTTCTATGAAAAAACTGTACGTCGTGGTTTTATAAACATCACTCAGGATGGCAAGCAAATAATTGTGATTACTTGTAATTACTTAAATTTCACTTATAATATCTGCTATAATATATGCTATTATATCTTATGCTATTATATCTTATAATATATGCTATTCCTTGATGTCAAAATAGTAACTTTTTTGATCGAATGAACAAGATAAAGAAAGTTAGTTTGCATAATTTGTTACGAACCTACGTATAGAGAAGTAATGAGAATAAAATTGCAATTAATTCTTGTGTATAAGCTATTTTAACAACTATCTTGTCCAAAGATACAATGATACAAACATTTGACTTTAAATTTGAATAAAAAGTAAATGCTAGGAATGCACTGCAAATTATAATAAAGTTAATGTAAAAGTAATTGCAAGTAGTTCTTGTGTATTTAGTCAACTAAATATAGTTCTTATCGACTTCAAGGGTTTAAAGAAAACTTTTGGATTTAATTTGGAAAAATGTAAATGCTAGAGAAGTAATGCAAAATTAATTGCAACTATTTCTTGTATAATTGGAAGTCTAACTGAATTTTCTATTGATAGCAAAAAAACAAAATAACGTTATTGATATAAAATACGTTTAACAATATTATATTAGAGGTAATGTAATAGTAATTGCAAGTAATTCTTGTGTAATTAGCTATCTAAACACACTTCCTATAGATCCCAAAGATACAATGAAAACTTTTCACTTTAAATGACACTTAAAAGTGAATACTATAGAAGTAATGCAAAATTAATTGCAACTATTTCTCGTATAATTGGAAGTCTAACTGAATTTTCTATTGATAGCAAAAAACAAAATAACGGTATTGATATAAAATACGTTTAACGATATTATAATAGAGGTAATGTAAAAGTAATTGCAAGTAATTGTTGTGTGATTATTTATCTTAAGACACTTCCTATTGATCCTTAAGATACAATAAAACTTTTCAATTTAAATAAAACTCAAAAATTGAATACTATAGAGTAATGCAAAAGTAATTGCAGTTATTTCTCGCATAATTGGAAATCTAAACGCATTTTTTATTAATTTCTTAATAAAAAAGTACCTTTATTGACGTGCAATATGTAAAATAAAACTATAATAGCAGTAATTTAAAAGTAATCGCAAGTAGTTCTTGTGTAATAAGCTATCTTAACACACTTTCTATTAAACCCAAAGATACAATGAAAACTTCTGACTTTAAATTTAACTACAAAGTGAATGCTAGAGATGTAATGCAAAAGTAATTGCAACTATTTCTCGTATAATTGGAAGTCTAACTGAATTTTTTATTGATAGCAAAAACAAAAGACCTGTATTGATATAAAATAGGTTCAACAATATGATAGTAGAGATAATGTTAAAGTAATTGCAAGTAATTCTTGTGTAATTAGCTATATAAACACACTTCCTATTGATTCTTTAGCTACAATGAAAACTTTTCACTTAAAAAAAACTAAAAAGTGAATACTATATAATTAATGCAAAATAAATTGCAATTATTTCTTGTATAATCGGAAATCTAAACGCATTTTTTGTTAACTAACAATAAACAAAGTACCTTTATTGACATGCAATATGTGAAATAGAACTATAATAGCAGTAATGTAAAAGTAATCGCAAGTAGTTCTTGTGTAATTTGCTATCTTAACACATTTTCTATTAAACCCAAAGAAACAATGAAAACTTTTGACTTTAAATTTGACTACAAAGTAAATGCTAGAGAAGTAATGCAAAAGTAATTGCAACTATTTCTCATATAATTGACAGTCTTAATGCATTTTGTTTTGATTGCAAAGCAAAAAAGTAACGGTATTGATATAAAATACGTTTAATAATATTATAATAGAGATAATGTAAAAGTAATTGCAAGTAATTCTTGTGTAATTAGCTATCTTAATACACTTCCTACTGATCTTAAAGATACAATGAAACCTTTTTACTTTAAATAAAACTTAAAAGTGAATACTGCAGAAGTAATGCAAAAGCAATTGCAATTATTTCTTGTAAAATTGGAAATCTAAACGTATTTTTTGTTAATTTTCAAAAAACAAAGTACCTTCATTGACATGCAATATGTGAAATAAAATTACAATAGCAGTAATGTAAAAGTAATCGCAAGTAGTTATTGTGTAATTAGCTATCTTAACACACTTTCTATTAAACCTGATGATACAATGAAAACTTTTGACTTTAAATTTGACTACAAAGTAAATTCTAGAGAAGTAATGCAAAAGTAATTGCAACTATTTCTAATTTAATTGACAGTCTAAATGCATTTTGTTTTGATTGCAAAGAAACAAAGTAACTGTATTGACATCAAAATTTTTAAACAAAAGTTATATCAAGTATGTAAATATATCTTGTGTAAATAGCTATCTTAAGAGAAAAAGCAATTCTTGAGCTTAGCTATCTTAAAGTCTTGAAACAAATTTATAATTCATCCTGTCCCTTTTTTTACCTATATTCATATCTTCATTAATTTCTGTGCTTCACTTTTTTCTTTACACCCTCACAGGAGGAAACGAAGCAAGCACAGTTTCTCTCCCTCGCCATCGTCTACTTTATCTCCGTGCTGATGGTGTCGAAATATCGTGATATCCTTGAGCCGCCCGCTGAGCCGCAAATACAAAGACAATCGCCAATTATGCAGCGCACAGCAGCCGGTAAGTGTTGCCAAATAGTTGTAAAAACAGCATAATTTTTTTTTTGTATTATTTTTAAGTTTTAAAAAATTTGTAAGCGCACCACAAAAATTCACCAAAACTTTTCTTATACATTTTTGTTTTTTTTTTAATATTTATTTTCAACTTAAAGATATTAATAAATATAAAAATATTTGGCGAAAATATTTTCAACAAAAACAAAAAAAAAAAACAGTTTGGTTTATCAAAAATTTTATATAAAATTTTTAAAATTTTTAATTCAATAAAATTGTAGCTAGTTTATTATAACACTTCAAATAAAACACCAATTATTGTCAACTTTTCATTTTGGGGGTAGCTCAATATTTTTTTAAGTTATTTATAAAAATTGATTTTTCAAATTTGTGTTAAGTTTAGTTTTTAAGTACCTGTCATAATTTTAAATTATTTTTATTTTATTCTTAACTTTAATTAATAACGATGCAAGCAATGAAACAGCAGCAAGTTTTTGTGCTAGTTGTTTAATAATAATTAAAGTTTTTTACTTCCCCAAAAATTTTTCATACCATTTGTGAGTGTTGCCCTGTGTAGCATTTCTATTGAGGTATTTAATGACTATTTGAGTCCATTTGTGTTCTGTTTCTACCCAAAATTGTTCGTTATATGTTATGTATGTGTTTGTTTACTTGACTTTGTTTCAATTTTTTTTTTCATATAATTGTTGTTATTTTTTAATAAATAATGCCACCACGCCCCTCGCCCCCTCATTTTTAAATTCATTTTATTTATACAACAAGTATTGCTAATCATTTTCCCCACATTTTTTCTCTTTTTTCTTTTTTAATTTTCACGCTGCTTTGTTCGGATTTTGTAAATTAACATTACAACAAAAAAAAAAAAAAAATACCAAAACCATGATAATTTTTTTTCAAAATTACCATAAAACTTTCTTAATATTAATACATTTGTAAATAAACTGTTTTTGTAATATAAAAACTCACAACTGTAAATTTGTTATAAAACACACATCGATAAAAACTGTGCTCTTCTCAATGTTTGTGTCATTGTGATGTGTGTTTGTGCGTGCGTGTGTGTGTGTTTATATTGGAAATGGCCCGTGTGCTGTGCGTAAACTCCTTGTCCCAATTTTATATAAATATAATCTTAATATTCCCTTTATATTCCCTAAATGCTCTTGCTGACTTCCTTCACATCTTCTTTTCTCTCTTTCCACGCTCTTTTTCTCTTTACGTGTTGTCTTTTTCTTCAAAATTTTTGTTTTTTGCTTATAAACATTTTTTTTTTATTATAACTTCTTATTTTTCATATATTTTTTACTCCTGTGTAATATTACTGTGTTATTAACTGATTTAATTTAAAAATTTATTTTTTTATTTTTTGTGTATTTTGTTTGTATATTTGTGCTGTTTTTTTGCAATGTGTGTTGAATTTTATGTTCCTTGCTTTGTTTCATTATTTTAATTTTGTTTGATTTTTTTTTATTTTGAATTTTATTTCAAAATGTATATATTTAATTGTGTTTTTTTCTTGTAATTTTATATTTTTGCATTTGTTAAATTATTTTTATTTGGTTTCATTTTTATTACATAAAAAATTTGTGACTACTTATATTTTTTATTTGGTTTGTGGGCAATTTTTGATTTCCTTCATATCTTTTATTTTCTCTTTCACGCTGTCTCTCTCTCCCTCTCTTTGTGTTATCTTAACTTTGAAAAATTTATGTTTTTCGCTCATAAACCTTTTCCTATCATGACGGCTTTTTGTTTTTTGTATCCTTTTTTCACGCTTTGTAAAATTAATCTCTCTTTATTCATTTCTTTTGTCTTTTTATATCACGCTTTATTTATTGTTTTTTTCTTATTAAATTTTTTAATTTGTTTTCTTTGACTTTTATTTTCTTGTATTTATTTCCTTATTTTATTTCGTTGAATTTTAATTTTTTGCAAAATTTTTGTTTCTTTGTATTTTGATTTATATTCTTTTATACTGATTTCTTTTCTTCGATCCATTTTCTTATATTTCTTTCATTTGTCATTAATTCTTTCTGTTTTTTAATAATAATTTATTGTTTAAAAATTTAAACCATGCATTGTTAAAATGTACTCTCTTACTTACATAACTTTCCTTCCATACACTTTCCCTGTACTTTCAATATTAATCTGCTTATCATAATTTTTTAAACGTTTTTATTGTAATTCTAAATATTTTTGTTCATTTTGGATATTATTTTTTTTACTTAAAAACAAATAATCATGTTTCCATGTTTTTTTTCTGATTACTTTCTTTCTTTTTTAAAAAATTCATAATCATTATATTCTCTCTTATTTTCATTTCTTTCCCTTTACTCTCACAATTTATCTGTTATTTTCTTACATTTTGAAACATTTTTTTTTAATCAATATTTCTACATACTTTGTTGGTTATTAAATCATGTTTTTATTGTATCTTTTTTGTTATTATTCTTGATTTTTAATTCCACAAATGATTGTGCTTTTGTTTTCATTACTCCTATTTTGTCATGCATCTCATTGCCTTTTTCCTGTTTTCTCTGATTGCTTCAATATTTTGTCTTGTCTTTCATGTTTATTTTTTTTTTTTTTGATTCCATATTCGTATGCATTTTTTTTTTGTGAAACTTATTTTTTTTATTAATTTTTTAACACTTTTCGGTTGTCTTCTTGTTAAAAAAAAATATTAATTAAAAAAATTTGTTTGTTTTGCTTTCTTCTAAACTGTTTTATTTTTGACTGCTCTGTTTTATTTTCTATTAACGATTATTGTTTCTTTATTATGAATATTTCTATTTTTTCTTTCTCTTTTCTAAACTATTGGCTTTTTTAATTCTCTTTTTAAATTTTTTTTTCATTTCTGGTTTTTTCTACTATTATATCAAATTTCAATCCTCATTTTATTCTGTCAATATATCTCTCTTTACTTATTATTATTTTATTTTTGTTTTTCTTACCTTCCACGGCTGTCTTTACATTTTTATTTATACAATTTTTTTGTTTGTTTTTTTGTTTTTTTACTTTATAAAACTTTTCAAAATCTTTCTTTTTGAACAAAATTTAAAAAAATATTGCAAACTTTGTTGTCTTTTTGACCTCTCTCTCATACTTTCTTCATTTTGTGTTTCTGATTTTCTTACATCAAATTTATTTTCCATTTTTTTCCCTCATCTATTTTGCTCTTCATTTTCCTCTAACTTGTTTTTATTTTAATTTTTTAAATTTTTTTTTTAAACCTTTACCTCCACTGTTGCGTTTGGTTCTCCGTATATTCATTTTCGCCTACTGTTACTTTGTAAATTTACAAACATCGTTTTTACTTTTTGTTTATTTTTATTTTTACTTTCTTTTTTCTTTTTAAAACTTTTAAAAATATTGCTCGCTCTCTCTGTTTTCGTTTTTGTTTTTTGATTTTTCTATCTTATTTTTATTTTTTTATTTCTCATCTGTTTTCTTAATGATTTTCTGCTTTTATTAAATTTTTTTTGTTCTCTTTTTAACTGCAATTTTCCTTACTTCTCTTTTCAACTAATATTAATTATTTTTTTTTTGTTTAATTTTTCCTTGGTTTTTGCTTCTTTTTGATAAAATATTTCTTACCTTGTTAATATTTTATTAATATTAATATGTTTTTACTATTTTTTTTTTCTGCTTAAATATTCTGTTGTTGATTTTTCTCTGTACATTATATAAACATTTTGTTTATGCCTTTGATTTTGTCTATTTTTTAAAATGTTGTTCCTTTTGTTTTTTCCTTGACGCCACTTTAAAAAAAACTGTAATATTTGTTACATTCTCTATATAACCCGGTTTAAAAATTATTTAATATGATTTATATGCACTTTTTTTATCCAAAAACTTCAATTATTTTCCCAAATTTTTTTTGAAAATTAAATCTTTATAAATTTTTATTTCGTTTTTAATTTATCTATTCTTCAATAAACTAACTATTGTCTTAAATATTTTTTCTAACATCAACATCAATTCGAACCTTGTTTTGTGCCATTTTTACCTCAAACTTTACGCAAATTTTCACATCTTTTTCCTGTAACTTCTAAAATGGAAAACTCTCAACTTCATTTTTTCACTTCTGTTTTCCTAATACCGTTTTTGTTATTCCTTTTTCACCTTAATATTTACGCACCACCTCATGCCAATCGCTCTTTAGAACCCGCAGCTCGTCCCCTCTTCCCGCAATGGTCGCACCATGTTTATCCACAATTTTTGCCGGGCTCCCAACAAAATCATGTTTCAACAGCAAACATGAGCCATCAGCAGCAACAGCAGCAACATCAGCAGCATCAACATCTGCAGCAGCAGCAGCAACAAAATTACTATCAGCAACACCATCACCAGCAGCAGCAACAAATAGCAACATCGCCACCGCATGAACATCATCAACAACAACAGCAACACCTGCCGCATCTACAACACTATAATAATCAACAGCAGCAACACCATCAATACTATCAGCAACACAATCATATTGGTAATAGTTATGCTGGCAACGTGTCGCCACCTCTGGCAACTCGCTCCACAACGAGTTCCTCCTCGTCATCGGCCACATCACAGCCAGCATCAACATCGTCGTTATCAAGTTTGGCTTCACAGCCGCATCATCAGCAGCAGCAACAACAACATCGACATGGACAAAAACATCACTACCATCAGCAGCAACAGCAACATCATATTGTGATGAATGGTGCAAATATTAATGGTAGCCTCAAAGCGGCAACAGCAACGCACAATCATCAACACTATCAGCCGCAGCAACAGTTGTTGGCTGGCGGAAATGCAAATTATATCCATGACATGAATGGCAGCGTCTGCAGCAATGCTGTTGGTAACGGTTATCAGTATATGCGTCCAGGCAATGCAAACAACATGATGAATGACACCACTGTTGTTGCAGCGGCAACAGCAACAAATGGTCTTGATGGCTATCATCATCATGGAATGCATAATGGCAGCAGCAGCGCCAGCAGCAGCAGCGGTAGCAGCAACAACATG
Organism: Dichetophora obliterata; assembly: GCA_963920525.1. NCBI lineage: Eukaryota > Metazoa > Arthropoda > Insecta > Diptera > Sciomyzidae > Dichetophora > Dichetophora obliterata. The sequence continues at coordinate 35,083,483 of OY986439.1, forward strand.
ATGAGCAATAACATGCGCAACATGCGTAACGGACATGCGGCAGCAGCAGCAGGTGTTGTAGGCGGTGTGGGCGTTGTTGGCGGTGTTGGTGTTTACAAGAATAACGGCATCAATAATCAGTACCGTTACAACGGACGTAGCACAGCAGGTATTAGCATAGAGTGTAGCCAAGCGATGACTTCCATAGCCGGATGTTGTTACAGTCTCTGTCACTCTCAGACTCTCGCTCTCTCTCTCTCTCTCTATCTCTTTTACTCTATCTAAATATCTACTCGTGCTCATATATAAATATATATATGTTAATATTAGTATTTTGTATGTTTTAGTGTGTTCTTTAGTTCAATCTTTAGTTGCTTCCAAAAAAAAAATACCTACTCTTCTACTCTGTGTTTCTATCTATAGCCAAGTTAAAAAAAAGAATTACCAAGAGAACTATGATTTTAAAGCATTACTAATAAGTTCAAACATTCTAAAAATTCTCGCTCTTTCTCTCTCTTAAAATTTCTGTTCGTGTTACCTTGTTCCTTAATACTAGCTGCTTTATTTTAGATTGCATCCACTTTTGGTTTTCTTTTAATTTTTTTCAAATTTAGTTGTTTACTATTTGTTTCCGGTAGTTTTATGTAATAATTTCTTTATTTATTTTCTTTCAAAAATGGCTACCTCTCGTTCATCACTGCAGCTGCACTGTTAAATAGTTTGCATCATCACCAAAAATTGCTCCTTCTGCGCACCACCATAATTTGCTGTCACTGCATTCGCACAAAAATAGCACAAACAAATATTCATCTTATTCTGCATGAATATCCAAAACATTTTTAAGCGAAATTTTAAGTGAAAAATTCAATGACCCACACAAAAAAAAAAAAAAGAAGAAGAAAACTCTTAGCAGGAATATAGTTAGCTTTAAAAAGATAATATATACTTTTAACCATAGGTAGTAACTCTTTACTTTGGTAGCTGCAAAAAAGAAATTTCCAAAAGTTACTACCCAGACGTAACCAATAATGTCTTAAATACACTGTAGCTGCGAGGCCTCCAACGCCTGTATACAATTCTGAATTACATTTGTTCGGGCATGGCCGCTTAAACATTGATGACATCTACCTTACACAGTAAGCGACAATGGGAGTAGGTATGCACAAGGTAGAAGAGAACAATAATAAGACGCACAAAATTAGAGAGAGCAAAAAAAATTACACGAAAATTCTTTATACGCCAAAAAACCAACGAAAACGAAAGAGAACACACCAAAAAGAAGATATTGAAGCTACAAATTATTTTGACAATAATTTTTTTTAATTTAATGAACGAATTTATTACCTTTTATAGAACATATCAGAATTTATATATAATAACACTTAGTAATTTTATGCATAAAAAGTTGTTCTGTTTTATAAGCATAAGGATTTATAATTTTCACAAACACACAACTGCAAAATTTCCTGTTTGAAAACACGATGTGGCTACACAGACGAATTAAGTAAAACTGTTGTTAGAACAATCAAAGGAAATAATGTGAGCACAATTAAGAAGTGAGCATAAACCAGATTTTTTTTTCCACTTACAGTTCTGCATTACAATGTCATCACCGACAAATTTGTACAAGCGGGTAGTTTAAGAGTCGTTTGTAGTTGTTATCTTCTCTAGCAATCCCTTTTGTATTTTTTGTACCGGCAGTTGTTGTTTTTTAATACCAAACGAACAGACAATTTTCCTTCTAAGCAGACCATTTTCTCTAATTTATCTGAACTTATTGTAAAGTGCATTTTTCATCACGAGTGCTTTTTGCAACAGTTATTAGCTTTATGTGATTTTATACTTTATCATAACAAACACGTTGATTGATCCTTAAAAATCATTTATAAAGAGTGTCAATGCTTTATCATATTTCATTCAAATATTTCTAGAACTGCTTGCGAAATATACAATCACCGGGAATAGAACAAATACATACCAGAAAAACATATTTTAAATTCATGTGTACGAGAAGTATTTCTATTTGACTAAAAAATCTTCAAATCAAAAATAAAATAAAGATATTTTTTTTATCATTACATATAACTGCAAATTTATTTACTTAAGGCAAGTATGGTTTTTAAATCATGAACAAATAAATCAATTCTCTGAATGTGTGAAAGAGCTAATATTTCATGTCATATATCATGTTAAATATAGAAATAAGTCTGCAAATATCTAAAATTCAGAAAAAAAGAAAAAGTTTTATTTATTGGGAACATTGTTTCATAAAAAAACTCATTATTTACCTTATAAAATTGCACATAAAAACATTTTTAGGACAAAAAAGTTTATTTTTTGACATGCTTCAGGTATGTGAACTACATACAATATTTGCAATTATCATTCAGAAAAGATCAACTGAAATTCGGAATAGATCAATTGAAATGCAGAAAATATCAATAAATATTAACTGAAATTCAAAATGCAAAATAGATCAGAAAAGATCAATAAAGATCAACTAAAAATCATAAAATATCAATTGAAATTGTAAACATAGATTAATTGCAAATCAGAAAAGATCAATAAAAATTCAAACATATCAATTGAAATTTATAATAGATCAATTGAAATAAAAAAATTTTATTAGATCATAGATTAGAAAAGATCAATTGAAATTCAGAAAGTTAATTTAAAATTCAGAATAAATCAATTTTAATACCAAATTTCCGATTGAAATATAAAAAAGATCAATAAAATACAGAAAAGAAAATTGAAATTCAGAAGAGAACAAATTAAATTCAGAAAGAAATGGTTTTTTGTTTTTTTTCAAGAAAGTAAATTCATAATAAATAAATTCTTTTTGAAATTCAAAATAGATCAATTGAAATTTAGAAAAAATCAATTGAAATTGTCCAGCCCATCGTCCATAGCCATAACCATAATCATAACCATAACCATAACCATAACCATAACCATAACCATAACCATAACCATAACCATAACCATAACCATAACCATAACCATAACCATAACCATAACCATAACCATAACCATAACCATAACCATAACCATAACCATAACCATAACCATAACCATAACCATAACCATAACCATAACCATAACCATAACCATAACCATAACCATAACCATAACCATAACCATAACCATAACCATAACCATAACCATAACCATAACCATAACCATAACCATAACCATAACCATAACCATAACCATAACCATAACCATAACCATAACCATAACCATAACCATAACCATAACCATAACCATAACCATAACCATAACCATAACCATAACCATAACCATAACCATAACCATAACCATAACCATAACCATAACCATAACCATAACCATAACCATAACCATAACCATAACCATAACCATAACCATAACCATAACCATAACCATAACCATAACCATAACCATAACCATAACCATAACCATAACCATAACCATAACCATAACCATAACCATAACCATAACCATAACCATAACCATAACCATAACCATAACCATAACCATAACCATAACCATAACCATAACCATAACCATAACCATAACCATAACCATAACCATAACCATAACCATAACCATAACCATAACCATAACCATAACCATAACCATAACCATAACCATAACCATAACCATAACCATAACCATAACCATAACCATAACCATAACCATAACCATAACCATAACCATAACCATAACCATAACCATAACCATAACCATAACCATAACCATAACCATAACCATAACCATAACCATAACCATAACCATAACCATAACCATAACCATAACCATAACCATAACCATTACCATTACCATTACCATTACCATTACCATTACCATAACCATAACCATAACCATAACCATAACCATAACCATAACCATAACCATAACCATAACCATAACCATAACCATAACTATAACCTTAACCATAACCATAACCGTAACCATAACTAAAAAAACTTCTCCAAAACTTAGATGTTGTTAGAAAAATGTTTGTTGGTACATTTTTGAAGAGTCTTAAATATGTCTAAAGGTGATACTAACTGGTAGCATTGAATCTAGAATGTTTCAAATATTTTCAAAATTCTGTGTAACGTCAAACTCCATCTTGCTTTTACGTCCCTGTTAAGCAATTTAATGAAAAATTAAAGAGCTCTAAAATAACTCACATCACACACAAACACACTCACTCACTCATAAGCTTGCCGTTGATGGGAAATCCCAGATCTAGCAGTGTTGCCAGTACAAGAGCTTTCATCAAAATTCAGGCATAGCAACCCAGTGTGCCAAACAAATCCGTTTCGAATTCGAGAAGGACTTACTTCTTCGTATTTTTATCCGAAATGCATTTATCCTTTTTCGTATAAAATTCCTCTCAAAAATACGAATAGCTTTTTCCACTTTTTCGGATTCGTTACGGACTCATAACAATAAGGTATTCCGTAACAATAAGGTTTATGCTAGATTCAAAATGTTTTTTTCAGTTCTGACATTCTTACATATTACATTTTAAATAAATATGGCAATGAAAGTTAATTTTGATAATAATATAGGCATGTGTCTAATGATAAAAAAAAGTTATAAAAAATAAAAATAAGTTCACATTTGTATTTTGTATGCCTAATCCACTGGAAATGAATTAAAAGATTTTATAACAAATCTAAGACTGCCTTTCATGTTAATGTTGTGACCATTTAAAAAGCGAAATGTGTGCTGACGAACTAGTAACGGGTTCGAAACGAATCCGCATCCATTTTTGTGCACATTGGGAAACAAAGGCTTTTGAAGTAAGCTTTTATTTGCATATGTATGAGAGTGTTCTATAGAATGAGAGTATCACTGCTTTTAAGTAAGTATAATAAATGCAGACTCACGCTCACACTCGCAGTTACACTCGCACTCATTTGCTTGCGTAAAAAGTACGAACAAAGCTAATATTTGCATTCTATAAATATTAATAATGATAATAATTTTTGCATTAATTATGTAAATTTAAGTGAGACAATGAGAGTGAGTATGAGTGCATTTGTGTGTTTGACAAGTGCTCTCGCCAGATATGCGCATAATGTATATTGACACATATAGATGACGAACAGACACATTTCACGATTACTGCCAGCATGGAAGCATTCAAGCGCGGTAATAAATAGTAAAATATGTGCATATATTGTGCAGCAAGCGACATTAGACAACAGTTCTGGGCAATGCAGTAATATGTTCTGTGTTGATACACCAACTCAAGCGCAATTTGCTGTATCAGCGCAATGCGTTAACGAAATTAACGTAGCAATAACGTAATTTAAAATGCTGTGATTTCTGCATCAACAGAACTTCAATCAGCGCGATCAGATCTTAAGTTTGATAGGCAGTTAAGGTAAATGTCTTGAGTGTGGTTAGTTTGTTAGCGCATTGAGCTATGTGGCGAGGAAAGCGCAGCTTAGTTTCACTAAAAATTTTACAAATGTAAAGATAGTTCTATTGCAATATGTTTCATCAAAAAAATGTTGTGATTATAAAGAAATATTGGTCAACAAAGCGCAGATCTCAGCTTCTATTAAAAATTAATAAACATAACTTTATATCCAACTGCCAAAGTGCACTTCGTTCAAAGCTGATACAGCAATGAATCAAATACGTACATATTTGTGGTCTGCAAAACAAATCGAAAGCTTGAATTGGATTCAAGTTTTCTACCATTTTGCAAATCAAAAACTTTCGAATATACAATTAAAGAATAGCGTGCAAATAATTACACTGTGCATGTCCATATATCAAACCAGCAGGAGACATATCGGTTTAGCATAATTCGAGGATGCTGAATTTAATGGCGTATACCGTTTTTTAATCCTTCTGCCCGTTTTCGAGAAAATGCAGGTTTAAGTCAAGTACATGTTGATGCAGTTTTTGTTAGAAAAACTTTTTTCTCATTAAATTTATTGACTTTATGTCAATGAGTAAAGCATTAAGAACTTCTTGGAGAATAATTTCTTAGAAGAGCTTAACCCTCGAAACCCAACCATTATGGTCCAAATTGAACTTATAACTAAAAAACCCCGTTTTTTCGTATAAAAGCTTTGTTCAAACAAAAACAAGTAAGCTTTTTGATGGAAAATTATTTTTCTAATATAATAGTGCTAAGTGAAATATGAAATTACAAATAAATCCAAATTAACCAACCATCTGTGTCCTTAAAATAACTTCAAAGGTATTAACACTAAGTTTTTCATATATCGGTCATTCCATGTCAAATCGGACGCTTTTCGAAACTCATATTTCTGTAAAAATTTGGTACTTTGCACGTGGATAGTATTTTTAAAAAAATATTTGCATCTTTTTTATGATTTTCAATTTTTTTTTTCAGTTATACACAGTGAAAAATTATAAAGAAAAACAAAAATTGTCATTTGACATGTACTTAAACAACTATTAGAAGACTAAGCCGTTAGTCCTACAAGAAAAAAAAATTAAGGACATATGTTTTTTTGCAGTTATGCACAGTGAAAATTAAAAAGAAAATCAGAAATGGTCATACAAACATGAACTCAAACAACTATATCTTCTAAACCGTTAGTCCTACAAGAAAAAAATGCAGGACATATTTGAAGAACCTTGAATTGGTCTTTATTGTGGCGTCCTTTTTTACAAACACTTTTTAGAAAAATTTAAAATTTTTTGACCACTAAAAATTTCATTCCCATTTTTCAAGGTCAGCACCACTTTTTCTTTGGCACTTTGAAAATATTATCGCATTGAGGCATTCATTCTTAATTCATTCTCAAAATTTGATGTTGGAAAATCAATGTTTACTATTTTTAATGAAATTTTCAAAAACTGACTACACAATTTTTAAGTACAAAACACTTTAATTTTTAATTAAAAACGGAATTTTTAGTATTTTTTTTACTAAACAAGGTACATATCGTCGCTGCGCCAACAAAAACAGTTATATGTTTTTCAGTAACTTTTCAGGAGAGCAAAAAAACAAAGTTTTTCAGAGCATTTCTGGTACTGAGAGCAATAACTGTTTTTGATCACTTCTAAATCATAAGAGATATAAAAAAACTGCAAATGCAGAAATGTGGGTAATAGATAGTGTAATCAAAATATGCTATTAAAAAATTTACAAAAATCACATAACTGGTTTTTCTGGCGCACTGACGATATGTAAAATCAGTCACATTGAAAAATTTTATCGTTAAAATATACCATTCCTCTGAAGACACTCTATTTTTGAAATTTGCTAAAAAATTTGTTGGTTGTAATTCCATGATGTATGCCTTTATTAATACTAAATTATGTAAAATTGTTTTAACATTTTATGTATAACTTTTTTTGTTCTTGTAAATTGAACAATAGTTGAAAAAGTTGATGTGGCATTAAGAGAGAATGCTTCAATACGATAATATTTTCAAAGTGCCAAAAAATAGTGGTGCTGACTTTGAAAAATGGGAATGATATTTTTAGTGGTCAAAAATTTTTAAATTTTTCTCGAAAGTGTTTGTAAAAGAGGACTCCACAATAAAGACCAATTCAAGGTCCTAAAATATGTCCTAAATTTTTTTCTTGTATGACTAACGGCTTAGAAGATATAGTTGTTTGAGTACAATTTCTGATGACAATTCTGATTTTCTTTTTAATTTTCACTGTGTATAACTGCAAAAAAAAAAAAAAAATAAAAATTTATAAGAATGTATGCAAATATGTTTGTTTTTAAAGTTCTATCTACGTGCAAAATTTAAAAAAAAAATTGGAATCGTCAAAATTAGTTATTGGACAAAAGCGTTCGTAATGACATGGAATAACCGATACATATTAGGCCGAGGCGAATTTCAAAAGTGCATAGCATCGGCTTGGTTCAGGGCACATTCGACAGGTTTTGTAACAAAAATGTAAACTACAAAATTTCATTTCGATCTGATTGCTTCTTCCTGCTCCGGTTTGTTCTTAAAATCAGGACATTTTTAAAACTAATGGTATGAAAAAACTTAAAAAGTAGTTCGGTTAGTTCTAACATGAAATGGAGGTACACAAAATTTCGTCCTGCTCTGATCTCATCTTCCAGCTCTGAAAAATCCTTAAAAACTACATAAGATATGAAAAATTATATTTTTGAAGGATGTCATACATAAGTACTAACCCAAGATTTGGTCCTAAAATATATATATGAAAAACTTAGTTTTAATACATTTGAGGTCATTTTTGGGACACATAAGTTGGTTAATTTGGATTCATTTGAAATTTCACTTAGCGCCAGTATATGAGAGGAATATTTTTCCATTAAAAAGCTTACTTGTTTTTGTTTGAACAAAACTTTTATAAGAAAAAACGGATTTTTTTTACTTATGACGTCAATTTGGACCATAAGAGTTGGTTTTCGAGGGTTAAACAATTCTAAAAAAATTCTTCTCCAGGTAATTTTTAATGTTTCACTCATTAGCATGAAGTTGATAAAATTAATGAGAAAAAATTTTTTCTAACAAAAACTGCATCAACATGTACTTGACCTTGAACCTGCAATTTCACGAAAACGGTCCGAAGGATTAAAAAACTGTAAACGCCATTGAATTCAGCATCTTCGAGTTATGCTGAAATGATATGTCCCTAGCTTGTTTGTAAAAAAAAGGACCGATTCATGCACAGTGTTATTTGTCTCGCTGCGATATTGCATTACTTTAAAAAAAAAAACATGTGTGTTAACGCAACAACGTAGCTAGGTGCTTTAACTCAATAATGCAACACAGCGCTGCGTTACCCATGTCTAAGCCAAATACTATGCCTCCACACACACCCACACACAAAGACACACAAACACTACGAGCTTACAGCTCGTAAGAGTGTGTCTGATGTAAAGTGCAGTTGTGTGTTAGTTTTTTGTTGTATACTTTTTTCTGTGCCACAATTGCGCTGGCACTGCGTTAAACATCCATTTGTTGTGATTTAATGACTTGGCTTGATGACAATATTTATTTGTTGGAAATCAATTAAGAAGTGTAGCTATTTTTTATTTGTAAAACGCTTTTGTAAAAACGGTGCAGTTTATTAGCGAACTTATGACAAGGTTTTAATATTAAATAAGAATTGAATGCAAGGTAGAAAAATGATGGCTTAAAGAGAATGATTACCTTGCTCATTGGTGTACTTACTGAGAATAAAAATCTAAACGGCAGAATATACATTGCTTAAATAGGCTCTCATATTATTTCAATCCTAAAATAGATTTTTACATACTTGGTTTTGACCTCGCCATTTCTCCCCCCCCCCCCATCCCCTTTTAAACTATCGCAAATCTACTTAGCGAAATACCGAAAATACCGAAATGCCGACATTTGTGCCTCATGTAATTTTACTTTACTGGCTAAGGCTGCCCGCAGAGTAAACGCCGAAGCAGGTAGGCAGTGCCCTGCGAAGAAACGAGATAGAAATAACTTTTTTCTCTCTTGTTCACATACACAGTAAGAAATTTGAGGTTAAATTTTATCTTTTTTACAACATTTGTGTGGTATAAACTTTTTTTATTCCAAATAATTTATAAATTTTATACCACTCAATATTATAAAAATAATAAAACAAATGTAATTTAAAAGTTTCATATGGATATATCATGTGTCAATTAAAATATATTCTGGTTCGAAAGAAAAAATTCACCGAAATCGGGAAATTTAAAAATATATTGGTTTCGATTGGTCGGACGAGAAAAATGGTCTGGAAAAATTTTTAAGATATGATGGTATAACTTTTAAAACATTTTTGGTTTGGATTTATATGTATACAAAATAGTATAAAATTTATGCTCATATTTTTTACTGTGTAGTTTTCCTGCGCCTGTCTGCCTGCCTGTCTGCCTGCCTGTCTGCTTCGGCGTTTACTCTGCGGGCAGCCTAACTGTAGTGGTCAACTGGACTCGATTCAACCTTTTTGTATACAGTCTCTTTTGATTCGATACAACATTTATAAGCATTTAAAAGCATAAGTTTTTCATAAAAATTTGGTGTCCTTTATACTTTCCTAAAAAATTCGCCACCAGATCTTATGCTCAGAAGAGAGCGCAATGAGAGCGGAAAATAGAGTCATTTCTGTTCTCTTTCTACTCTCATCTGAGAACGTAAACGAACTCATATCACAGTGTAAAAAAAAAGAACCTAACGAAACAATGCCGAACTTTTTTTTTCCTCTTTTTGACCAAATTTTCTACATGTATAAGAATCTTGAATGCGTGGAATACATCATACATCATTTCATCTGTTAAAAACAGGTGAATTTTTATAAAAAGTATTCAGTGCACTTCTTCTTCTCACTCTAATTCATCTAAACAGAAAATTATCAAAATCAAATAAAAAAAAGGCTGAAAAAGTTATTCTTTGCTGTTTCGCCTACGCCTATTTGTAAATACATATATATAGATAATTTTGGAGTGATTTAAAATATTAGAAAATATTTTTCAAAGAAATTATTTTTTAAGCCGTAGAACTTTGCAAGAAATATGAAAACAACATTTTGAAAAAATAATTGCATAAAAAAATCAGGGCGTGGTAGCTCATGAATTTCGATGATTGAAACTGTGTATTGAATTATGTCATAGAAAAGAATGTGGAAATAAACATTTAAAAAAAAAAATTACAACAAACACAACTTCTGGACAATTTTTTTGATAAAAATTTAATATTATAGAAGTTTTTTAAAAACAATATAAAACATTGAGATGGTGAACTAACGGATAATCAATAAATATTTATTTAGTTATTTAATTTAACTTTAAGACAAAGAAAATTTGTTTGAAAAATGGTGGAGATATTTGCATGCACAGTCAAAACTTGAAATTTCAATGGTTTTTTTCTTACTCTGAAGCGATAAAATCGTCTTAAAAAATGCCTTATACAAAGAAAGTCTGAACTTTTTGAGAGATCACAATAACTTTTATGTCATAATAATGAAAATTATTTAAAATTTACTATACGTAATAAGTATTACAAAAAAAGCTGTCGTATACAGTTATTTTATTTTTTTCAATCAAGGACTTTTCATACAAAAATACGTTATACTGGGAAAATCTACAGTTTTCGAGATATCGTAAATAAATTTGATGTCAAAATAATGGAAATTTTTCAAAATTTACTATTTATAAGAAATTTCACCATCACCATGTCACATAAAATCATCAAAATCACATAAAATCACACATGTTACATAAAAAAATGCTTATTGTAGGGTATCCTTAACCCTCGAATGGACTATGTCGTCTAGCCAGACGAAATGTTTTTTCTTCTTGAATAACTTTGATTCTAGTTGTTCGATTGGCAAACGCAAATGTTGGTAGTGATAACTTCTGTCTCAAAGTCAAATTCTTCATACATGGACTATATCGTCTGCTCAGACGAAACTATTTTCAGAGAGATAAGAGCGTGATGCTTTGTTCAATTTCATATTCTCTTATCCCATGTTCGTCAGATAACAAGATAAATATTGCTCAAACATACATAGCATACATATGTATACATCAGGACGGGTCGATTTAAAAATCCCCCATTGCTCAGTGAAAATCGTATTCTAGGGATCAAAATAATAAACTTTGCCCGAGGAACTATACCTCTAAAACTAGTTCTAATGCCCCAACTTTTAACTTTTGTCCCGTAGGGTTAAATTTTGAAAAATCCCTCTTTGACCCATTTAAAGTGCCACAATCGAGTCCAAATGTATGACTGACCCCCACTAACTTTGGAGGGCCGATCCACCCATGCCAGTGGCACACTCCCTGGAAGACCCCCTGGGGGTTCCCCATACAAACATTTCAAAAATCCCCATTTTGGTACTTTACATGAAAGGGGGTTCCTCCCCACAAATCAACCCGGCCTAGTATACATACTCTGAGACATAGAACCACCGTTAGCCTACCCGTCATTATGCTATAGCTTCGTAATAGGGAAAACCTCTGATTTTGTCTGGCCAAAGGACATAGTCAATTTACTGTCTATCGGATCATAGCAGAAATAGCGAAGTATGTCTAAAATTCCATCCTACTTCTTTCATCTCTATAATGAAATATCTCATATTTCTTGTCAAAGGTCACAAAACCTTATTCAGTGCACTCTTATTGTCATTTATTTTTAAAAATTATCAAAATCGGTTTAGAAACACGGGAGAAAATGGTACCGAACTGTTTCGCCAACGCCTATTTATATGCATATAGATAATATTTGTTATTTGACATCATAACCATTTCCATATCTTTAGAACTGTACAATTTATTAGTGCAATAACTTTTTTCTACATAACAACCTCATTTAAGAAGGAAAAAAAATTATCGGAAAATCAAAGTTTTGACTCTCGATGCAAATATATCCGTTGTTTTTTAAATTTTTTTTTAAATTTCATGATTAATTTAATTTAACTTAATAAAATTAAAGTTATAAAAATATTAATTATTTAAATAATATATTTTTTTTTTCAAAAAAGTTCCAAATATTGATATTTAATCAAAATATGACACAAAAGTTTTTTTTTTTTTTGTTTTAAAATTCAAAAAGAAATACAAAATTTTAAAGGACATATGAAACTAACTTTCAGATGACATTACATTCATTAGCAAAACTTATTCAAGTTTTGCGCAAAAATTTTAAAACTACTTTTGTCATCAAATAAAAACAAGGGTACTTCTTATAATTTCTTGGATAAAATTAACTTGAGTTGATTTGAATTCTTTCAATTTTTAGTAGTTGTAATTTCTTCTACGCAGGCTTGTGACTTAGATATGACAAAAAAATTTTCTAACGTTTCGTTAAACCAATATGAACCCTCACTCTTTGACTTATGGCCTTATTTCGTTAAACGAACGCAGTCACTTTCGTTAGATTTTTTTACCTGGCAATATATTTTAAAGGAAAGTTTTAGTGAGAGAGAGAGGATTTTTTTCTAATTTATATGGAAATGGAATTGCCAGTAAAAAACCCAAGTGAGGTGGTCATTAAAATTTGGTCATTAATAACCACAATTGAAATTTTTTCATCAAATAATATTTATATGTTTTCTATCTTAATTTATTTTACATTTTCTAAAAGTTTATAAAATAAGTATTAAGTAGTTTTGTAAAAATCAATCTTAGTTTGTTCGTTTAGCAAAGTTTTCTAGTTGTAGTTAGTTTTGAATTAGCTATAATTTGCAAATTGCTTTGAAGCACATTTTTGTTTAATTTTTCTTATGATTTTAATAACATGTTAACTCATAACTGCTGCCATATATTTTAAATACTTTTAATTAACTTAAGTTATTTTTTGTTAAATTAAAAAATAATTTTAAGTTTTACTTAAGAAGTATAGTGATTATTTTCATGTATACGACTAAGTCTTTAAATGAAACTATCTACAAGAATGCAATTTTTTGTTAATTATTTATTTATTATTATTATTGTTATTATGTTGCCAAAATATGCTTAAGTTTAAAAAACTAAAACACAACTTAAATGTTACGCCTAATTTCACTCAAACTTAAAATTAAACTTTAAACTGTACTGAAAATTAAACTTAATTTATATTAAAAAAAAATTAAGCAAATTTAAAAAAAAAATAAAAAAGTATAACTAACAAACTTTTACTTTAAAAAAGCTTTCTAATACTTAGCTCTAAAATTGTTATCTCTACTTTTTCACTTTTTCGCTATGCTTTCGCTATGAAAATGTAAACTTTAGACGTTGCCATAAAGAGCTTCAAGCATTGCATTAGGAACTATTCTTAAGAACTCAAAATTCTGCCAAAGCTCTTCATGGTAGACTCTTTAAATTCGTGATGCTTTCCAGGCATATGTTTCTTGTCTATACACATATATTTTTACAAATGCAGAAAGCTCAACGCCCAGGAGCTTTGCAAAATTAATGTTTGAGTATGAAAGAAAGAGTGTTGAGTGGGGCAGGGGCTGCTAAAATAGCACCTCATGAATAGCTCCTTTTATTTTATATATCATTGTCATTACTCTTAAGGCATTAATAACTATCTCACTTTCTAACTTTCTTGCTCTTTAATGTCTAAAGCATAGTATATTAAAATTAATTTTTTCAATAAGTTTAACATTAGTAAACTTAAAGTATTTCTTATTTTAAAAAAAAGCTCTTTTTAAATTTTTTAATAAATTAAATGATTTTTTATTATTTTTTATAATTTTATTTTTCTCTTTCTACGCGTTACTAAACATCGTCATCAATTGTTTTCTGCTCTTCGAACTCGAACTCTGCCAACAAATTGAAAAACTCTTCTCCAAAAAAGGTTCACGCACAATACAAGATGGCGACTATGAGATAATTGTTGTTGATGAAAATAATCCATCGGTTTTAGCTGATAACGATTCGCACTCGAGTGGACCACCATCGATAAAGGTAAGTACAGTAAAGGGGTATTGTTTGTAGAGTATTATCGAGGGTTTTGGTTCCTTAGAATCAAATCAGTTTTTTGTACAATTAATTAATTGTAAATCAATTGTCAAAAAAGGCTAGTGGACACAACAGCATTTTATTTTTTCTGCATTACTGTTGGAAAAGGTATATAATTAAATTGTTGACAAATAAGAAGTCTTTTCTAAAAGCTTCTTAAACTAACTATGTTTCTACAAAATAACTTTTTGTTTTGAAACCAAATCTATGAAAGAGTTTAAGATTGAGAAAATTATGTACAGTGCCTCACAAAAGTATTCGGGATTGTTATATTTTTAATTCATACTAATTTAAATCTTACCATATAAAGACCAATTCAAATAAAAATCAACTTATTTATTTATTTTGTGTATACATTTTTATTTTAGCACAAAAAATAAAGCTTAAGAGAAAAAAATTGTTGGAATATTCACATCAAAAACAACATATCAAAAATATCAGCTCACAAAAGTATTCGGAATCTATATCTATCTATATATATATATTAGGGCGGGTCAAATTCTGGCTCAGCAAAATTCGTAAAATACATGTAATTTCAAGACTTTTTTTCCACTACAGCATATACAAATTCTGAAAAAAAGCTGTGCGGACTTTCGTAAATAGATTCATACACATACATTCATACATTCATATTTTATAATTGAGAACAAAATCTATTTACGAAAGTACGCACAGCTTTTTTTCAGAATTTGTATATGCTGTAGTGGAGAAAAAGTCTTGAAATTACATGTATTTTACGAATTTCGCTGAGCCAGACCTCCAAAAAATTCGTCCATACAAATTAACCCGCCCTAATATATATATATATATTATGGGTGATTTTCATTCCATGTGTTACTGGTTACCATATAATGTTACAAGCAATTGTGAATGCGCGGTTGTTGTCAATCTGGCAGAATTCGATCTCCGCCAAATTAATGATATTCATAAGTTTAAATCACATACTTGATTTAATTTTCGTTGATAGTAAAATGAATCAACAGCCTTAGCTCTTCAAAATTATCAAGTTCTAATCATCACACTGCATTATGCCTTAAGGTTAAACTCTATAACTATATGAAGCCAGTATATAATAATAGTTTAAATTTTCATTATGCTAAAGGTGATTTTATAAGTATTTCAAATTTTTGAAGCTCTGTCTGTTCATTGGCAATCTGTTTTGAACAACGATAATTGTTTAACCAATTACATTTGTTTTTCTAAAAAGCTTAAAGAAGCTATAAATCTATTTATCCCTAAAGTTTCTCATAAAAACTCATCTAAACCAATATAGTTTAGATAAGGAACTTGTTAATATAAACAATAAAAAAATAAAGCGTATAAATTTTACAGGCAATCTAATAATAATGAAATTCTTTTAACCCCTTCAATACGGATTTTTTTTTTTTAAAGATGCGAGCTTTTGTTTGATTTGTTTTAGTTGATTAAGGCGCAAATAATGTTCCATACGGTGCGTTTAAGAAAAGGATAACCAGAACACGAAAAATATTCTGGGACATCCCTGTCCCAGCAGTAATTGAGCATGGGACACATACGTCCCAATAGTAACATAATAAGGCTAAAAGCAAAATAAAGGTGTTTGAATTTTAATCATATAATTTTTAAACTTCAATCCTGTATTTATTTATTGAAAGAAAAAACGTATACATTAAATACGTATCATATAAAATTAATGCAAATCTAAGTTAACTGGAATGATATTTGGCAAAACATAGCCTGCACAAAGGAATATTGCAAGAAACGTTCATCATTTTCGTATGTTGTTCTTTTTATTATCTGCACAGCTTTTGCAACGACGGTGTGTATTTCCCTCAACAGGAAGATGTTCTCCAACTCCTTTTTGCTCTCTCCTTTCCATAGCCAAGAAGCTGTTCTGCTAATTCAACGAGAAAACCATCTAATGATACCAGTGTACGCCGACTTTCTTGAAAAAGAATCCAAGCATTAGACACAGAAACCATAAGCAGCTTTTGAAAAACTCTTTTCCACCATTTTCCAGATTTTCTGTCAGGATCATAAAGAGAAAAAAATTGATCTGAAAGATCCACTCCGCCCAAATACTTATTGTAGAAAGCAATGGCCTTAGGGAAAGAAACTGCAATAGCGTCTCCTTTTTCGTTGGTGCTTTTAACGCGCGTTACGGTATCAGTGTGACAATTGCTAATCAATAAAACCTCCTTTGTATCTTGTCATTTACAAATCATACTACCATTGTTGTTAAATTTAAAAACGTAGTAACCTCTTTCTAATTTTAGACCATCAAGATTTGGTAAGAATTTCTTATTTTTCATAATTGTGTTTCTCTTCCACAGTATAATTCTAAATCATAGCTGTATAGTTATAGAGTCACATCGTTCCCAAATCTTAATGCCTCATTATATAGGTTTCATCGAGTTGTATTGTTTCAAGGAAGATCTACCCTTAAACTTTGCCATAGCTCCATCCTTTGACTGAAACACACAGTCAGTCCGACAATTTTTGAATGTGTATTTTAGACATGAAACCATTTCATCAACATAGTACGTTTTCGTACCATCTGAAGGCTTTCCAGGGTCATTCATATATAATTTTGATGACAGAAATAAAAACCGGTCTCGGCTTATAATTTTTTTATTTATGTATTACCCAAAGATAAGTTTTGCGACCAATACATGTGCATGTGTGGTAAATGATTATATGATATGACCATTGAATAATTACAAATAGAAGGTGATACCGCCGACGTTGAAGCGACGTTAGAGCAGGGTGGCAGAAATTTGTACTGCATTTTTTTAGTCAATGCAAGCACCAAAATAATGTGTCTTTACTTGCATGCAAGGAATTTCCCTTTACTTCTTTTTCTCAGTTGTTCTATTTTTAGAATAGTCCTTTTCTTATTGAACAGTTATTCTTTAAAGGAATTTGTTGTGCATCTGTTTGCAATTATCAGTTTTTTGAACATTTGGCTTACTTTGAATCTGTATGCGTATTGTAAAAGTTGTGTGAAAGTTAGCTATTTTTTGAAGATTTTTAAATAAAATGAAGTTTTGTGACTATTTTGGTTGTAAGAATAAAAAACAATGTGGCATTCCAAGATTTGCCATGCCAAAAGACAATAGACGTGAAGTATGGATTAAAAATTCGGGAAATAGTTTTTCTGCTAAGCTTATAGAAAATGAAAAGTTTTTTATATGCGCTGATCACTTTGAAAAAAAGTATGTGAATTTAAGTAATTTTAAATCAAAGCTTTCATCGAATGCAGTTCCGATTCCATACAGTGACTTACAAAACTCTTTCAGCTCTTTCACTCTAAAAAATCAAAATGGAATGTTGATGAAAAGGACTTATTCTTAAAATTTCATTATAAATCTCCATCGTTTTATAAATTTTTAATGCAAGAAGAATTTGAGTTACCTTCTTTAAGAACAATTGTTCGATGGTACGAAACATTGCCATTTCAGACAGGCATTTCATATGATTTTTTAAAAATGCTGAAAATAAAGTTGATTTGCTGCCTAATCAAGACAAAAAATGCGTGCTTGTTTTTGATGAGATGAGCATTAAAACAGAGTTGGAGTTTAATTCAAAGGATGATATTATATATGGATTTGAGGACTTTGGTGAATATGGAAGAAATCGAAACCTTGCTAAGCATTCACTTCTGTTAATGTTACGAGGCTTAAATTATTCATGGACACAGGTACCTACTGCTTAAAGCTTTTATTGTTTTAATTAGTTTAAGGGACATTTTTCCAAATTTTGTCGAAATTTTAGGAGTTTTTAAAATATAAATATTTTTTATTGTTTTACATAAGTATAAAAAATAACAAAAAAAAATTAGTTTGTTCTCGTGACATCACTTCCGCGTCACACGTGCGGAAATAAGGTAGTAAAAAAATGCTAGAAAAAGTGATGTGCATGATATCTCGAGTTTAACTTATCTGAAACAAAAAAAGAAAAATTTGGTAAGAGTTTGAGGCCCGAAGTCAGTTCACCGAAAAAAATGCCTTTTTTCGTGAGTAAATTTAAGATAAAAAAACTTTGAGTATTGAAATTTTAGCATTTATTTGTCCATTAGATACAGAATTAAATTTTTTTCAAAATAGCGGTTTTTCTGACATCCTCAATTAAGGCCTTACATTCGACCGCGTACAATATTGCGGTTGTTACATCCATCTGAAACATATCAAAAGTAAAAAAAATATTTTTTAATTATTTTTCAATGATATAAGTAAAGTAGAATTGAAAAAAGACATTTTTGAATAAGAAAAAACTCTGTAACTTTTTTCAATATCTAAATAAATGCTAAAATTTCAGTACTTTAAGTTTCTTTTACCTTAAATTTACTCAGGAAAAAATTTAATGTTTTTTTGGTGAGCCGACCAAGGGTTTTAAACTTCATGTGAGGAGCTGACTTCGTGTTTTTTTT
This sequence comes from Dichetophora obliterata, assembly GCA_963920525.1. Classification (NCBI taxonomy): domain Eukaryota; kingdom Metazoa; phylum Arthropoda; class Insecta; order Diptera; family Sciomyzidae; genus Dichetophora; species Dichetophora obliterata. The sequence goes on from OY986439.1 coordinate 35,102,295, forward strand.
TTTAAAGTCCCTAGAAAATTTTACAGCTACTTTTGTCCGAAAATGTTTGGCCTTTTTGCAAACAATTTGGAAAAAATACGACTGCATAGCATGCAAAATATTTATGTGTGATCAAAACAAAAATTATTCAAATATTTCAAAATTAATTGAAGTTCGAGAATTTGAAGGAACTCGAAATGGTGGTCTAACCGTACCAACAGCACATTTTGCGGACTTGATTAAAAAAATTATTAACGTTTTTGAAAAAAATTTTGAGACTCATTGCTTTGAGCAAAACGTTTTAAGTATAATAAAAAATATTTGTAAAACAGAAATACAAATTCCGCTTACCTGCTCCGTTGAAGATCATAAAGATCAAATGATTTTGCATACACTACGTGCACTTATACGCGCAAAAATCAAAATTATAAATTATAAAGCAAAGAGTTCAAAAAGAAAAATTAAAAAATTTGATATTTTAAATCATGTGTAGCGCTTTTTTAAATTTTTCTTATTAGCTAGTTCTTATAAATAATATTTTATATGTGATATTTATGTAAAACATATCTAAAAACATAGTTTTTTGTATTTTTGCTGCTCTAACAATAAATAGAAAAATTCGTTAACAAGTATTGCATTTTTATTTTCTTGGATTTGGTAATAGATACGCAAAACATCAATCTGCATAAATATAAATAAACGACAGCATGCCTACATGACTTCTGTAGCAGGCAGTAACTTTGAAAGCATGTGGGACTTTTTTTATTATGTTTGGGATCATTTTGGGATTTATATTTGCATGTACACGAACCGGTTTTAGCCTTTGCTGTTTACCAATCGATAGCAGCGCTGTTAGAACGGGGTAGTGGTCAATGTTCGCGGTGTCTATTCTATATTATAATTATTCAATGATATGACCAAGTATACACCGACAACAATCATCATTTCATATTGATCAGTAGCCTGCACTGGCGATTTTGCGTTCTTATCGTTAAGTTTTTTCTTCTCTTTTTGGATATTTCAGTGAAATATTTCGATTCTTTTATTTGTACAATTGGCAATTTTTATAAATAAACTTCTCGGGGAAAACTTTCAAGAAAACTTCAAGTTCTTTTGAACCCCTATTAATGTTTGCACGAAAAACTGGCTGTTTAAAATTTGGAACTGTTTTTCGAGGCAAGAAATTAATATTGTCATTGTTCCATACCACACCGGTGCTGATTTGCGTCTCTTGTTCGTCTGGAAAAGTATATTCTTCTCTTTCGAAATCAGAGTTCTCTTCAGATGAGCTATCAGTTTGATTTGAGTAAGTTGGATCAAGAATGCTGTCACCATCGAAGTCACTACCACTTTCAGAGTCGGTGTCTTCCAATATATTTCGAATCATTTCATCATCAATAAATCTTTGGGGCTTCCTTTTTGGATAACTTTCGCTGTTTATGAAAAACAAACCAATTACTTGTTATACATTACTGTTGGGACATATAATCTGGCTCATATGTGTCCCAGCATTAACTTTCGCTGGGCCACATATGACCCAGATTCAGTTTTTTAACATATCTAATGTATTTTTTCTGATTTCAATAATAATATCTAATTCTTTATATTAATATTAACCTACCTCGTAGTTTTTCAGTAAGTTTTAAAACAAATCGCTAGAAATTTCACTAAATACACAAACTTTTTCATCCACTTAACTAGCACGTGTACAATTAATTGCAAAAGAAAAGCTTCTTTGTGAACGAATAACGGAATTAAAGCATGCGTAAATAATCCCAAAGTATGCAAAAAATGATTTGATGCAAGTATATAGCAATATAAACGAAAAATTGCATTTAAGTTAAGGGGACACATGTGTCCCGTCAGTATTGAAAGGGTTAAATAAGTATCAATGTCGTCAAAAAAAATGTGACTATATGAAAAAATTCTTATATAAAAGTTATATTTTTCGGATTGAATACCAATTGAAGACTAATGCAAGAGTTTTTGGTACTTTATCAACAGCAAAAAAAAATACGATGGGTATCCCGAATACCATTCAGTATATGGGAAATACAACATCTGATCCCCTCTCGATTTGCAACCTTTTTGCTGAATTTTTTCGATCAGTTTATGTATCTTTTGATACTATTTCAGATAATTACTCTAATTTATCCCAATAGTTTAATTGATTTAGTATTCCTTGAGCTTAGCTTAATAGAAGTTTTAGATCGACTGAAGCAATTGAGTAGTAATCGATAGCCAGGAATGGACGGTTTTCCACCATTACTTTTAAAGAATTGTGCAAATATACTAGCAGTTTCTCTAACCACAATTTTCAACCAATCACTTAAAAATGGTGAATTTTCAACTGATAGAACCGATTCACAAATCTGGTTCAAAAAGTGAGTTTTCAAACTATCGCCCGATCTGTAAAATATCTGCGATCCACAAACTTTTTGAACAATTGGTCTACAATAGACTGATTTTTTTAATGAAGGAGGTTATATCACCGCTTCAACATGGTTTTATTAATGAAAGATCAACAACTACAAATTTGGCAATTTTTACTAAATATATCTTAAACAGCTATGAAAATGGATATCAATGTGTTGTTATTTTCATGGATTTTTCATAAGCTTTCGACAGAGTTCACCATTACTTACTTTTAAAAAAGCTAGAATCCATTGGGTTTCATTCTAGTATTCTAAAATGGTTTGAATCATACCTTTTAGGTTGGACGCAATTCGTTCGAATAAATAATTTAATGTCAGATGCTATAACGGTCTCTTTAGGGGTTCCCCAAGGCAGTTAATTAGGGCCTCTTTTGTTTCTGTTATTCCTAAACGATATTCCTTTCAATATTGTAAAGTTTTCTCGATGTTTAATGTATGCCGATGACATAAAATTTTTTTCTACAATAAAAGACAATAATGACTGTATGAATCTAGAGAGGGATTTGGTGCAGTAACAATTTGTTGCCGCTAAACATAGCAAAATGCCAATGTTTGACTTTCAGTCGCAGTTTTTCTGTTTTTTTTTTTGTCCGTATAAACTTGAAAATATATCTTTGTCAAGAATTACTGAGAAGAAGGATCTTGGAGTTATACTTGACAGTAAACTTAGTTTCTCAAGGAACATAGACTACATTGCAGCAAAGGCAAATAGTATGTTAGGCTTCATAATCAGAAACTCGAAAGAACTTTCTGATCCTTTTCCTTAAAAACTCTACATTTTTCCTTTGTGCGATCTGTTTAAGAATATTGCTGCATAATGTAGGACCCATTTTACGATTGTTCTTCAAGTAGAATTGAAATAATTCAAAGACATTTTACAAGGTTTGCAATAAGTCGCTTACGATGGAGTATTGAAATGTCTTCACATGATGTAGGAAGCCTTCTTCTTGGTATTCAAGAAATCCCCGAAAAAAAATATAAAGAAAATACATTTTCCCATACATTTTGTATGAAGCTACTTTACGACGTATTTTGGATGATCGATGACTTTTTTTTGTAGCAATTTTTTTTTGTCACATATAAAAAACGAACATAATTTTAAATGCTGGTTCAGTCAGAATTTTTCACGTTTTAATAAATTTTTAAGTATTCGACCACAATTTACATAAGCAAGATTATATTCGATGGACTTTTGGAAACGGGGGCGTGGCAGCAAAGCGGCCGGTTTCAGCTAGTTTAACATAAAATAATTTAAAAAATATATAAAATATTAATTTTAGTAGCGTGTGCTGTAACCTTTGAGCTTAATGACTTCCTTAATGCGATTTGGCATCGACAGAGCCAGCTTCCGAGTTCTTTCAGATGTAATTTTCGTCCATTCTTCTATTATGACACGTTTTAATTGTTCCTTTGATGTGATAGGATGCTTTCGAATAGATCGCTCCAAGGTCGCTCATAAATATTCGATTGGGCTGAGATTCGGCGACTGTGAAGGTGTTCCCAAAATACTCGGCGTATTGTAAAAGATCCAAAGTCGCGTATTTTGAGCTGTATGCTTCGAGTCGTTATCTTTTTGAAATATATAACGACTCGAAAGCCCAAGTTGTTCGGCGCTTGCTACCAAATTGTCTTTTAAAATCTGAATATACTGTAGACATGGGTAACGCAGCAAAAAATGCTGCGCAGATGCACCAACCCTAGCGCAATTTACTGTATCAGTGTAATTCGTTATCGCAACTGCGTCATGCTGTAGTTTAAAATACTCAATCAGCGCAGGCTGTTTCTGAATTGGATAGCGCATGGTTTTATATGCTCAATTTGTTGAATGCGGTGAGATATTTTTTAACTATTAGCGCAAAATTCAGCTTTAACACAAAAACAAAAAGTGGCGTTGCTAAACATAACAATCAAATGCATTTCAAACACTCATGCCTAACAATATCTTACCCGCAACTACTTTTTCATCTTTAAATAAGCAAATAAAAATGTCCTCTTGTTTTCTCCTTTTTTTCTCCTTAAGAGTGTCATTTTAATTGCTGCGCTGTTGCGTTACCTTTTTTTAAAACAAGTGAATCAGCGCAGTAACGCATTTAAGTGCTTCAACTCAATAGCGCAATTCTCGCAAAAAAACTCCATTTGCACTCATACACCTCCATAGCATGACGTTACCACCTCCATGTTTCACAGATGGGACTGCATTTTTTTAATTCAATTCCCTATTTTTCTTTCACCACACTTTATTACCACAATTAGGTTCGAAAATGTTAAAATTTGTTTCATCGCTGAATATTACCTCTTGACCAAAACTCAGTATCATGATTTTTATATTTTTTTGCAAATTCTATGCGTTTAGTACAATTTTTCTCGCTTATCAATGGTTTAATACGGGGAGTTCCTCCATTGTAACCAGCAGCTCTGAGCGTCCTCTGAACAGTTTTATCGCTGACATGTACATTAGGGCGTATCGAATTACAATTTTTTTTCGAATATAATATTCTAAGAGGTCTCAAAAGTTACATTGGATGGTCAGGATCTCCCAAGAAAAATTTTAGCAAAGAAATAAGGATATGTTCCTCTCCCGCAAGGACAAAGTTGTTTTTTGAGAAAAACAGTAAAAAATCACGATCTCAAAATGCTTTAATTTTTATATGAAAAACTACATATGTCTTAAAGAAAAAGTAAATATGAACTTAAACAAACAAAAAGTCTTGTGTGAAGGATATTCGAATCTAAAGGTACACTCAAGATAGCACAGAAGTTTTAATTGTTTTCTGATTGCCTAAATTTTGGTGATATCGATTAGAGTGTTAAGGTTTTCCTTTAATATAGCGAACTAATAAATTACATATTTTTTGCATATGCATTCTCTTGTTTTGAAGAAATGTATACTTGAATGCAATTTTTTACCTTTTCCAAAACATTAATATAAGGTTTTATATCTCGGGCACCAGAAGTGGTACCGAAGATAATTTTCTCAATTCGGATTCTGCAAATAATTTTTAACGAAACCCTGTCTAAAAAAATCTTTTTTAAAACAGCAGGAAAAGGCCACTATTTTTTGCTATTTTGGTATTTAAAAAAAGTTAATTCAAGCATGAAATGTAACAATTTTGTTCTTATCTCCTTTGTGGTTATTATTTCATTAAAACACTTCGAAGCAACAATTGTTAAGTCAATTGAGACCCACCGAATGGCAAACTCAGAAACTCAAAATTTAGTATAAAATTTTTGTGAATGCTGGCTGAGTTGAGGTGTTTTAACGAAATAATAAAATTCATGCCAGGACGGAAAATTTTTTAAAAAAATCGAAATAGGAAAAAAAGTCGTGTTCTTAACCTAATGTCATATATTGATTCTTTTGGACAGTGTGTGTGTTGTTCAGAAATATATGAAGAATCTTAATTTAGGGAATTATCTTCGGTACCACTTCTAGTGCCCGAGATATAAAACCTTATATTAAGTTTTTTGAAAAAGTTAAAAAATTGCATTCAAGTTTACATTTCTTTAAATTTAAGGAAAACGTCAACACAATATTCAAAATCGACAAAATTTAGACAATGAGATAGGAATCAAAAGTTCTGTGCTACCTCGAATGAACATTTAGATTCGAATATCCTTCACACAGGACCCTTTGGGTAAAAATCGAGAAAGGCATCGTGTTTGGCGGGATATTGTTAGTTTAAGTATTTATATATTTTTACTTTAAGACATATGTAGTTTTTCTGACAAAAATCAAAGCATTTTGAGATAGTGATTTTTTACTGTTTTTCTCAAAAAACAACTTTGTCCTTGCGGGAGAGGAAGACATCCTTATTTTTTCCTACAATTTTATTTGGTAGATCTTGACTACCATATGCAACTTTTGAGACCTCTTAGAATACGATCTAAATTTTTCGATACGCCCTAATGTACATCGTGATATTCTAAAAGGTCCCTGTTAACCTCTACGGCAGAAGTACGAGGCTGTTACTTGGTTTTTCTTGTTATAATGCACTCGTCCCGAAAACTTAGTTTTTTTGGCCTGCCTGAACGTTTGCCAACACTTAGCGAATTCCTTTCTAAAATGCTGTGAATAGTGGAAATGCTTCTATTTGTTGAACTTAAAATCTCTTTAAGTGTTTTTCCTTCTTCACGCATTCTAAAAAATATTATTTTTAGCCAAACAAACACAGAGCCAAAACAACCTAATAAAATAGAAGAAAATCAATAAGATTTCTCTATGGTTTTCATTCAAGAAGATTGTCTTATTAAAACCATAGAGAAAATCTTATTAAAACTATGAGCATTTTTTATTAGGCAAACCACATAATTTTAAGAAGAATCTTATTGTTTTTTAAAGTGTTCTTATAAATCTTATCAAAACTTCTTGGTTTTTAAGAAGTAATCTTATAGATTTAATAAGATTTATTTTTGAAATTTAATAAGGACATCTTATTGAATTAATAAGATTTATTTTTAAATTTTAATAAGGAAATATTTTTAAATCAAAACGGAATCTTATTAACCTTTTACCTAGTAGTATACTTTTAATTGCCTGTAATATTAAATAAAAATACATTTTGATGGTTTATTACAATTTATAAGGAAATAAAATTTGTATATGTATACATAAAAAACATCTATTAAAATATAATTTCATAAAAAGAAAAAAAAAATAAATTCAAAGATGTTGCATAAACAAGTTTTTTTAACTTAACAAGGAAGACATTTTTCAAAAATACAAAATACCCGGCGCTGTCAAGGCCTTCAAAGAAAGTGGCGACGTACTCAATCCCCATTTTTTGAAGAACCTCCTTCGAGTTTACTAAATAAATTTTTAGTAAAGTCGAAATTGAGTCACTCAAGCCCCACTACTGAAATATGGCTTGAGTTTCCAGAATTTCAGCCTCGTTGAAAACAAGTTCGGGAAGATAAGCATCATTATCCATTATCACATATTTGTATTTTACTTTAAATAAATTAAATCCATAAAATGCACACAAACTTAATGAATTCACTTCACAATTACGACTGAAAGCTAAAGCAAAGAATAAGTAGAATTTTCACCGTCCTTATCTTCTTAAACTTTGGAGAGTGAAAAAAAGATTTTCTTATTAAAGTTAAGTATTAATAAGATTACTACATCATTTTATTCATTTAATAAGAAATGTTATTAAAAAATGTTTGATAGTAGTTGTAAATTTTTAATAAGATCTTTTCTATAGAATTAAAAAGATTTCTCTATGGAAAATCTTATTATTTGGTAGTATTAATAAGAAAACCTAATAAAATAGCTCAATAAGGTGATGTTATTTATTTTATGTGGTGGTTTTTGGCTCTGTGTATCCATTTTTCAATAATTTTAAAAAACGTACAGCAAGACAAATTGACTTTGAAAAAATCTAACGCCAAATGAATGCACACATGTATTTATATTCATTATTTATACACATGTATAAAGTGATGCCAAATTAAGTGGGAGTCAAAAGGGTACATTTAAAGCAGGGATGCTACTGAGTAGGGCTGCCAGGTCCCGATCTCCATGTGCGTCCCGCGAAGACCTCACGTGGGACGCCAAATGTCCCGATTTTTTGAAAAACATTTTTATTTTGTAATATTTTCACGATTTTTTAAAAATACTTCCTACGTTTTTATTTCCTCATGACTAAATTTGTAGAGATTTTTTTGTGCGCCACTAATTAATTGCATCGAATCGCATACTTTTCAAGCAACCGAACAGTGCGTGAAATAAAGAAAAAGGGAGCGAATAAAACAATAACATCATTCTTTGTGGATATTGTTAATTTTGCTTCGCTCATTTTCACCCACGATGTTAGTTAAGTTCAATATATCGCATCCTTTTCTAGCAATCAAACATAGGATGAACGAAAGAAAATAAAACGAAAAAACAATAAGTGCATTATGTAAAATACATTATAAAATAGGAATTTTGAATTTTCAGAAATTAATATGGGTTAGTAAAAATATAAGTTTATTTTGTTTCTATATTCATTTATTAGAGTTCGCTGTCACTGACTTTTGTTTAAAATATAAAATTTAATTAGTTTTTATGATCTATTGAATAATTGCATGAATTAAGATTATGAGCTTTAGATCAAGTGAGTTTTCAAGAAGGCAACAACAACAACAACAACAACTCTGTATAGAGTCAATCACTTAGCTGACTAGACAGTCTGTTTCGGAAATCGCTACATATTCCTCATCAGTAGTCTTTGAGTGATTAAGCTGTGATCAACTCACTGTCTAAACTAGCATATGAATTGTAGATCCTCTAATTCATTCTCATGAATTGTATGGCTGCTAATCATATGACATTTCAAAGCAGTAAGCCATTTTAGATCACCGTCATCAACTCTATCAAGGGTTGCCATCTGTTCTAGTTGCTTCTTCATTTATTTCAATATTCATTGGTGTTCGATTGTTTGTCGAAATGCACCATAGAAATGAAACGAGTTTTTGCTTCGCCAGAAGCTAGTGTTCTAACTGAAACTTAAAAATTAAATAAATTTCTTTTTTAAAGTTACAACTCGAAAAAATCGATTTTCAGTAAAGTTTTTTTTTGTTATTCTAAGCGTACTTGACGATTGAGTCTCTGTCCTGATTTTTTTGCTTATGTCCCGATTTTTTTTTTTTAAATCCCGATTTTTTTAAAAAGCCCTACTGCTGAGCATTTTCCGAATACTTTTGTGAGTTAGATTTAGACTAATTATTGATTTTAGGTGATTTTTGAAGATTTACTGGTTTTAATTTTTATCTAATTGGTATTAACAAATGTATTCATATCTTCAAAACTTCAGTGAGTTTTGGTTAGCAGTATTCGTTTATGTTAAAACAAAAATATGGTTAATTTTGAAAGATTTCTTATTCCGAATACTTTTGTGAGCAACTGTATGTACTGTAATGTGCCCAATGTGTGCTGTCATGTTCAACATTACAGAAAAACAAAATTATCAATAATGGTTAAGATATGGCTCAAGTCGAGTTTTTTTAAATCAGTTGTTTGAAAAACAAACATTGTGATGTCATGTGCTCGCTTTAGACTGCAGTATAAATAATAATAATGGCTAATGTTAAATGGATAAAATAGCTTTTCAAATAAATTAAAGCCAGCCATTCATTAAAGTGCAATTAATGCTGTGTTAACGGGGGGGATGGATGTGGGAAATTTTTCCACCAAAATTTCAAATTTCTTAAGGTTTAATATACGTGTAAAAAGAGAAAAACAGTAGCTTGTTTTCAAATATTTTTTTGAAGTTCAAAGAGTTGTTATAATTTTTTGAAACTTACACGGATTATTGTACATATAAAATATTTTAATACATTTTTTTTTACCAATTTTCTGACTTTTTATAGAGGTCGCTAAAAATGAAATTGAAAAATAAAATCTCCAAAACTGTTCGATGGATATGGCATTTCCCATATATCTGACACTAGCAAGTCAAAAGTCATTATCAAGTATAGGTCAGTAATTGAGCATCCGACCTTCGAACGACCCCCGGGGGGTTTTTTTGAAAATATGGTGAAAGTTTGAGTAAAAAGTTTTTAAAAAAAAAAATAGATTTTTGCGCGCTTTTTTGTCAATTAAAAAAATAAATGGAAATAGTTACTTGAATTTAGGTGGGATGCTTTGTCACGATGTATTTCTCAGGCCGAGGTTACGCTCGACGAAACCAAGGTCCGTGACAAAAATATAATTTAATTTGTCAGACACCAAAGCAAAACACAAGTTATGTTCCAAACAACAACAATCTTTTATTAACAAAAGCTCTTAATTCTATCTTAAATTAACCCTAGTCTTGATGCAGAAGGCTATGATTAAATCTATTTTCTGAAGATTGTACTGATGCTTCACACTTACGAATGATTTGATATTAAAGAATGAAATATTAATTAAAAATCATTGCAAAATCTATATAGCAAATTATATTAATTTTAATATTCTTTGTGATTATGGAATTGGTCGCTAATATAGTTCGCTTTGGCGATTCGGCTCTGGCAAAATTCGTTGAATTCGTTCTGGAGGAGCTGGATGAGATTCGACTACACCCAGGGGTAGGATAAGGTATTTGACTGATGAGTGAGATTCGACTACGCTCATAGCCAGGTAAGAGTTGAATTCAGGCAGACTCCCGCCAGAGAGTTGTTATTATACTTCGCTTATTACGCTATATTTGGGGTAGGACGAAAGAATTTAGAGGTGGTTGATGATGAATGAAATTCGACTACACTCACCACCAAGGCACGAGATAAGTATGTAGGTTAGGATACGGGGTGGGGTTCGACCACGCCCCGGGGAATTGGAAGTTATTGATGATGCATGAGATTCGACTACACTCACCATCAATACACAAAGGAAAGATGGAAATAGGAATTGAGATGAGATTCGACTACACCACGGGGGATAGGATGAGGCTGATGATGAACGAGATTCGACTACGCTCACCACTAGTTTCACGGGAAGGAAGGGTTAATGCTTTTAGCGAGTATTTGTGCTCCGATGTTTATTAGCACTGATTTTATACTTTTAACGCGTGTTCTTAGGACCAATTCCTGTTCACGCAGCTGAACCACGCTAGTATGCACTGATTATGTGTAAACGATATTATTACCTAACTATTGATTGAAATTATATTTATTTTAAATAAAATAAAATACTAAATAACTCTAATGATACGTGATACCGGTCTCCTCTTTATGGTTACGTATGTAGTAGCTCCTCTGCTGCGGTCGCTGTGTGCACTGCGCTGCTAAGGTGATGCCGCTGGCCTCTCTGCCGACGTCACTGCCTACGTCGCTGTCGGCCTCTCTACCGACTTCTCTGCCGACGTCTCTATCGACCTCTCTGCCGACTTCTCTGTCGACATCCCTGTTGGCGGTGACTGTGCTGCTGTGACTACGCGGCCGTATGGCATCTCTGTGGACGCTGGCTGCGCGATGGGTCAACGCTGTCGACGTCGCCGTACTCCCTGGCGACTGTTCGACCTGTAGAACAACGCTCGACACTGGGCGACGTTACTGATGTCGCTGTCGAGTACCGCTGGCGCACGGTGATAGTTTGCTGTCTACGTTGACGTAGGTCCCACGATGGCTGCTCCCGTCGAACGGACTTGCGAAACGTTTGATCACTGCCCAACTTGGCTGTTCACGTTACCGAATAAAAGTCGCGCTGCTTCTATTTAGAGATAATTTTAGAATAGAACTTCATTCCGCGATGGCTCACACGGGACTGATCTTGATGTAAGGTTTTTCCCTCTGAGGTAGCTTCGTAGTCTCATGATGATTTTTCTGTGTGTGCATTATATAGCTCTTATATATTTTCCTATGGTGTCACTCGAGGTATGAGCATTGTTGTTGCCATCACGCCATTCTCCCATTCTGGCTAGTCTTTTGTGAAGACACCTGCTGCTTGCAATAACTAGCTCGTGCCAGAGTCCCGTTGTCCTATAGCCGCTATCGGCTCGTGACCATGAAAATAAAATAAGACAATATGTTATTAATGCAATAACTAAAAGGTTACCCAGTAGGGAAAAGACTACCCATTATCATGAAGCATCATTAAATAAAACTATTGTTATATTGTAGTTATATTTCAATAACTTTATTATTATAACTTATTATACTTAACCTACGTACATACTTAAATACTATTATATAATTAACTCAAATATATAAAATATATATATGTTTATAAATAATTATATTACGTTTGAGTAATACAATTATAGATTTTCGAGTGTGTAGGCCAAATGACGATGACTATCATCGTTGGGTGGGGTGGCCTCTCATTGCCTCCCTACCCTACCCCGGTGTCGTAAGCACGTCTGCGGTGCCGACAACCTTCTTAGAGTGCAAAGCTACTCCATGGCTTCCCCTAGAGCCTCGATGGGAATAACTGCTTGTTGCTGTTTGCTCTAATGGGTGATTCTATTCTTCTGTGGCTGGCTCCGCCTAGCGAAGACCCCCGGTCTCCGCTGCTTGGCATCCCAGCCGGAAATGGAATTAATAATGAATGATCGCTGAAAAAGAAGAGAGTTATGGCGTTAGCATGTAGACCTAAAGTTCGCAGAATTTTGGGTTCTTACAACTTTAAGGACAAAATTAGAAACAAAATGCAATAAGATCCATTGAAATTGAAGCAATTAATTTTGAGTTATCTATCGAACCGTTTTGGATGTTTTTTTTTCAATTTAATTTTTATCGACTCCTATAGAAAGCCAGAAAATTGCTAAAAAAATATTTTTATAGAACACTTTTTACGTACAATGTATAAATTCCAGTATAAATTCATAAAATCAAAAAAATATAACTCCTTGTACCTCAGAAAAATATTTAAAAACAAGCTGCTGTTTTTCCATTTTTACACGTATTAAGATATTATAAATTATACCTTAAGAAAAGTAAGTTTATAATTATGTAAGAAATATAAAGAAATATTATTTTATTTCAAATAAAAAACAGTTTAAAATACAGTGCTAAAGAAATTTGCAGATTTTCTTCCCCCCCCCCCCCCAAATTTCTCTCTGAATCCGCCACTGGATGTATGTACTCAGATTGTGCTGTAGTGTGTCATACAAAATATTCCCTTTTGTGAATTTAAAAGTTTAGCAAAGCCTTTTTTTAAGTAGTTCTCAGATATAATTTTTTTTTTTTAGAAACTTGTGCGCAGTAAAATACTTAATAGACTGGTCACGTATCTTGAAATATACTTATCAATTGGGAAATTTGGTTGGCAGTTTAAAAAATTTTTCTATTTTTATATCGCGAATTATAGCACAACTCAAGCAAATAATGGCACATTTCCGAATTTCTAAGAAAAGGCAAGATAAAGCTTAGTTGCTAAATCTATAACGAATATTTCAGCATACTTTCAGAACGAATATTTTAGAATAAACTAGCATGTTTTTATTCGTAGAGGTATTGAAAAACATTTTAAGAAGATAAAAAATTTTCTTAAAAATGAGCCCATCTCGTAAAAACCATAATTTTTTTAATAAATTTATTACTAACATTGCGTTGCATAAAAGCACATATCGGCCACATTACAGGATGTGTATTAGTTTAAGTTAAAAATTCAAAGTGGCGAAGCTAAGTTTGCCTGCATCCTCAGTAAATAAAAACACACAGATACACTGCACAAGAAAATTTTGCATTTCAGTATCAGATATATTTTTCTGGTTTTTATAAAAATTTAAGAAAAATATGTGTTTGGAAAAATGTATGTCGGCATTTTGAAAAAACTTGTGTTAAAAAAAATTTAAGTGATGAATTATATTTTATTATTTTTTTAATTATATGAAATTTTATACTGAAAACTATTTAAAAAAAAAACTACTGTGGTTTAGTGTAAAATAAATACAAGCGTGTCACAGACGTCTACGCCAGCAATAATTGCTACTATAACAGCAACAACAACATCTACAACAACAACAACAAGTGCTACAAGTTATCTTAACAAAAGTAACAGTAAATTACAACCACAACCACTCTCACCACCCAAACCAGTGTTGCCACAAAAATTACCCAAGGTAAAAAACAAAAAAAAAATATCTCAAAAATTAGTAACTTGATATTACAACACCCAGCAAAAACAAAAAATAAAAACCAACACTCACTTATTAGAAAAGTTTTGCTAGCAAAAACTTTTTTGTGTCCGTCAACTGCAAATTTTTTGTGTTTTTATTTTCTCTCACAAAAATTAATTAAATCAAAATTTGCTGCATTTACAACCACATGCAAAAAATGACACTAAATGCCACCATTTTATGTTTGTTTATTACAATTGTCTGTCCCAAATTAGTTTTTTTAATTTTATTTTTTGTGTGCGATTTCTGTTTTATAAAATTTATATGTAATTTATATTAATTTTATTAAATTACAAAAGTGTTTTATGTTGTTTTTTGTGCGCACACATTATCATTATTGGTTTTTTAGTTTTTTCATACCACCATACCCTCTTCTCATTTTATTACATAATTGCTTTCTTTGTTTATTTTTAGCGCGCTTTCAACTTTGTTGCTGTATTCTTTGTTAATTGTATTTTCATTAAATTTCTAGTGAATTTCCATTGATTTTATAATTTATAGCTTAACGTAAATATTGCAATTTTCTAACAATGAACTTATTCAATTAAAATTTTCGCAGCATTTAAACTAAATGCCAAGCAATAATAATATTTAAACAATTGTTTTATTTTGCCGCAAATACTTCCGAATGGACGCTTCAGCTAAGCGCTCTGACAACTGTCTGGCCAAATTGCTCACGTATGGCAGCTACCAAAAAATGCTACCAAATTGAATGGCTCCGAATCTGCTTTCGTTATTAAAGTTGTTGCAGCGCGCAGTTCTACTCTACTCATTTCTATTCAGCAGTGTCAATAAATTGCCTTTACTGCTATCCCTCATATAATTAGCTAAATTTGTGTGCTTAAACATACACATAAAATATTAACTATTCAAATATTGATTCATAGCCATTGTGGCATATCTCTTTTGATTTGTGTATGTACACAAATATATTATTTAATCAAATTATTAATTGTTTTACCAACATGTAGTGCAAAATATTTCGTTATGCAAAATTGACCCAGCTGAAAATAAAATTTTTTTTTGTCATTGCTGCTCTGAGCATTAAATACTATAAAGTATTCTGGCCATTGACTGTTTTCTTTAATTTTTTCCGTTTCTTCCTTCTTCTATTAAATAATTATGTTTTGGCATTTCCTCATTGCCAAACTGCAGTTTTGTAGCAGATTTTTTCATAATTAAATAGGTGCAATTTTAATAAAAAGCTTTGCCAGTCTCTTACTTTAAGACTTGAGGGTTTTCTAAATTATACACTCAAAAATATTTTTGTGCAAATATTACTAATAACTGTGTCCGTTCTGCGAATTTTATTCGTAGTTTTCAGCCACGAATAGGATTCGTAGAATTGACGTATATTCACTGCTCCTAAAGAATCGATAAGTTGCATGAAAATGGCACCAAAAACTGAAAATGAGTCTTCATTTGCAATATTATTCTGATGAATAATATGTTGGAATTGAAATCCGATCTGCTCCTTTTTAGGAGCGAAAGGGTTTATTATTATTTCACAAATTTTAATTCAAATTATTGTTTTGATCAGAACAACAAAAGCATATAAAACTTCATATAAACAAACACATATAAAATTTTTTTTGTCCGAGTTGGGTCTCGAACCCGGGCTTCCGAAAACTAACACATTACATATTATATTATATGAAAATATTTGTATGGAAAAACTGCAAGTCTTATCTTATATTTTTGTATGAAGTAAATTTATAAAAAAATAAAAAAAATTTTTACATACTTAGAACAGTTTGTAAAAAATGTAGATTTAAAAAAAAATAACAAAAATTTTTTTTTCCGAGTTGGGTCTTGAACCCGGGCTTCCGGAAGCTTACTTTCATTTGTATTTATGCAAAATAAGCTATTGCTTTTTAACAACCACGATAGAAAGCTTTTTAAGTTAATGTTAATGATTTTTAAGAATACCAACATTTACATAACATAACAATCAGCTTGAAAAGAGCTCCTTAACTATTTCTTGTTAAGCTAACAACCAGAATAGGGCTGTAAATGGGTCAAAGAGGGATTTTTCAAAATTTGACCCTACGGGACAAAAGTCAAAAGTTGGGGCATTAGAATTCGTTTTAGAGGCATAGTTTCTAGGGCAAAGTTTCTTATTTTGATTCTATTTTGATCTTATTTTGAGTGGGTAAGATGTCGGACCGTCACATGAGAGGACCATGGTTCAAATCCTAAATTGTTAGTCTTGTTTTATTTCAAGTTGATATTTTTATTGCTTTTCCTTCTAACGTGACTTCTCGAAAAGCGCTTCTGGCAGGTCTCTTTTGAGCAAGGAGAGCGGAAGGCCTGACAAATTTTCCCATTTCATACAAGCAATAAAACGGTGTTTGCAAGGAGTGTGGAAGGCCTATAAAAACCTAACGCAGGCCTGCTAGAAGGCCTTTCCCACGGGAAAGCTTCTACACTGAAAAAATCAGTTGTGTTAGCTTTTTGTTGCACAGTTTTTTGATGTTAAATTTTCTTATTAAATTCAAGTCAAACTTTGAAATGATTTAGTCTTGAATTGATCAAAACTTTTGAGGGTTGCCCCGATAACTATTAATTGGGCTTTTATTTTTATAGTCTGTTATTTTTCCGACTGTTATTTCTCCGGTTGATATTTTGTTTTGTTGCTGTTTAATGAATCTTTTAATGATTCTTATGTTATCATGACACATGTTTTACAAAATATATTCTTATAATTATAAGAATAATTAGAAAAAGAAAAGTTTTAACTTCAACAATCCTCCGTTTTGTAGATTTATTGGGATGAAAGGGACTTAATAAGATCATTAATATCATTTTCATTATTATAGCAATTAATGCGCAAAAAATCCTGAACACGCGAAATTTCCTTGTATTAACTAATGATGTGTAAATGCATTCATTATAAAAAAATTGATCATTAGCGGAAAGCAATTTAAATAAAATTAACTGCACGAAAAATATATTTATTGTCCTAATTAAGAACATATTTTATAGTTCATTATATATAGTTCATATCTAGTTCACGACGCATTCGTCATTTAGAGTGCCCCAATCGAGTCCAAATGTATGACCGACCCCCACTAACTTTGAAGGGGCGGATCCACCCATGCCAGTGGCACAATCCCTGGAACCCCTGGGGGGGTTCCCCATACAAACATTTCAAAAAATTACCATTTTTTGCACTTTACATGAAAAAACAGCGAAATGGGGTCGCCACTGACATGGGTGGATCGACCCTCTTAAGTTAGTGGGGGTCAGTTATACATTTGGACTCGATTGGGGCACCCTAACAGCCCTATTTTGGCAGCTTCACTAAGCTCACCACTTTAACAAAATAGTTAATATTAACAATTTGTTAAGGTTTCGTATTCTGCTGCAAATTTAAGAGCTCTTTTACTTACAATTTTGTTAATAACACAAAGAGTCTTAACAACGAATGAAATGTATGTGTTTAGATAGAAAATTGTTGTGAAAATAATAAAAAAATACAAATTATAATATTGAGTTTAAGTACATTAAACTGAAAAATGGCAGAATTTTTTACTTATTTTAAGTGTTGATAATGAAATTTTTCAGTAGCCGTGGCAAATTTTTCAAGCGCTTGCAAAGTCACAAGCTGCACTCGAAGCATCTGTTTATGTAGCGCATCTCTTCTTTCGATAGGCATATCGATTTTCACAATGCATATAGAACTTTAAAAGCTTTTTAAGCTTTTAATGTTAATGATTTTTAAGAATACCAACATTTACATAACATAACAATCAGCTTGAAAAGAGCTCCTTAACTATTTCTTGTTAAGCTAACAACCAGAATAGGGCTGTAAATGGGTCAAAGAGGGATTTTTCAAAATTTGACCCTACGGGACAAAAGTTAAAAGTTGGGGCATTAGAATTCGTTTTAGAGGTATAGTTCCTCGGGCAAAGTTTCTTATTTTGATCCCTAGAATTTCACTGAGCAATGGGCGATTTTTAAATCGACCCGCCCTAATATTCACTAAAGAATGCTTTTACTCTGCCTACGGTTTTTTAACTTAAGTGAAACTTTTTCGGCGTCAATTTTGGCACCACGAAACAGACTCCAATTGAAATAAGCACCTCCCCAAAAAATTAAGTAAATCCCAAACAAGTTCATACATTTTTAGTTGTTACTTCATATAAAATACTCCCCATTTTTGGGGATCTTTCATAAATTTTGGGAAATATTTCATTTTTTTGTTTGGGTCTTATTTCATTATGAAATTATAAAATGAAATAAGCCCCAATAAAATTTTAGTTGGGGCTTATTTCATTTTGATTTTTTCTTGGATCTTATTTCATTCCGTTTGGGGATTATTTCTTAAATTTTGAGGTTATTTAATTTTATTTGGAGGCTTTTTTATTTAGCTTAATTTAGGTTATCGAAGAGTTAATTACAATAAAATTCATTTAAATGTTTTTCACATTTTGTAATTTTTGATCAATGTTTGCATTATTTTTTCCGTGTAGTTTAGCCTTTTACAAATTATTCCTTCTGTTAAAAGCGCTTATGAAACCAGCAATAAAGTCGAAGTGGGTAAAATGGATTTACTTTAATAACGGCCTTTTTCGCATGATGATCGTATATTTGATCATCGTATCAAAGAAAATAACTGAATTGTACTTAAACCATTCATAAAACCAAAAGTATTTGTAATTAATCTTGACTTTTAGGTTCTTCCGTCTCCAAAAAAAAAAAATAACTATAAATTCTGAAACGGCATGAAAATTAATTATATCCTTCTTATTAAGTAGTCGCCTTCGGGCTTCTAAAAGATTATTTTTCATGCGTTGATTTATTTCCTGTTGGTTCCTCAGATTTTTAATTATTTGTACTGGTCGAACTTTTCACAAAATCATCCAGTTTATAACTGGAGTACAGTAGTGACTACACAGTAAAAAATATGAGGATAAATTTTATACTATTTGGTGTACATATAAATCCAAACAAAAAATGTTTCAAAAGTTATGCCATCAAATCTTATAAATTTTTTTTAAGACCATTATTCTCATCAGACCAATCGAAACCACTATATTTTTAAATTGCCCAATTTCGGTGAATTTTTTACTTTCGAATCAGAATATATTTTGATTTACACATAAAATCCATATAAAAATTTTATATTATATATTTTTTATTATGTTTATAATATTGAGTGGTGTTAAATTTATAAATTATTTGGAATAAAAAAGTTTATGCCACACAAATGTTAAAAAAAGATAAAATTTACCCTAAAATTTTTTACTGTGTATTCATTGGGGCTTACTTCATTAATTCAGGGGATAATTTCATTTTAAGTTTAAAAATCTTTTACATGGGGCTTAAATCATTTCTTTGGGGGATATTTCATTGGAGCTTATTTCATTTTTTTCGTTGGGTGTTATTGCATAATGAAATAAACCCAAATGCTGAGACTTATTTCATATTCAATTTGGGAATTATTTTATTGCGTTTGGGAATTCTTTCATTTTTTTCATTTGGGGTTTATTTCATTTTCGTTGGGACTTATTTCATTGGGTGCTATTGCATTGGGGCTTATTTCAATTGGGGTCTATTTTATGGTGCCGTCAATTTGCTATTGACAGTCAAAATTTTTAAGTCTAGCCACGAAAAAAATTTCGAGTCTCGTCACGTTTTTGCGTACTCGATCAATGGAATTTTCTATTTGTTGTGTTTTGTGTGTTTAGAAAATATGTCGAAAAAAAAAAATTGGACTCTTGGATTTTTTTGATATGAATTGTAACAGACATTTTTTTTTTTGTTTTTTTGTGTTTTTTTATTGAAGAACACATCTACACTCTATCTGCTACCCTTCTGAAGGTCCCATAAAAAAAACACACATATTTAAAATATTATTTCTCGTGTACACAAAAACGTGATGAGACTAAAAAGAATTTCGTGACGACACTCAAAAAAGTATCGTGACGAGACTCGAAAATGTTACCTTCAAAAGCGAATCGCCGCCTAAAAAGCTTCACTTAAAAAAAAGGATCAAGTTCGAAAATTAGCCAATCGGATGAAAAGCACTCCCATAAAAAGTGACTTTACGAAATCGTTAAATTTCTTTAAATTGCACAAAAATTAATCTTACGACTTCAAATTTTTCTTGTAAGCCTTTGTAGGGGAGGTAGTCGTGGTTTTCATTAGATTTATACCACATTTTTAATTATGAAATTGGTAAAAATCTAATGAAAATCTAATGTATATCTAATGTATATTAGGGGCAATTTAATTACAAAATTTTTAAAAATCGAATGAAAACCACGGCTACCTCCCCTACAAAGAAAGTGACTTTATGAAATCAGTTAAATTTCCATGAATTCTACAAAAAATTTGTTTAATGTTTGCAAATTCAGCAGATTAGCTTAAATCTAAACTATGTACATGATGTTTGGAATTGTGTTTAAAAAAAAACTGAAATTCTGCCCACCTCCCATAGGATTGACGTCAGCATAATAGTTAAATCTTTCTTAATTCCATAAAAATTAATATTTATGCTTGATATTGTACACAAAAGCTTTAGTAAATAAAAATAAATATGGGTTTCAATTGTGAAATATTTAGATAAAAACTACGTCCTTTAAAAGTGACGTCACCAAAATATTACAACATTCAAGACTTTGAATAAACTTAAATACGGCCGTAGGTGTATTTTAACTTTGGTCCAGTCGAAGATAACTCCTTAACAATTCTTTATAAGCTTATGAAATTTAAAAAATTTTTTTTTAAATATTTTTGCAATTTGTTTTTCAGTTCGAATACTATCGTTAAAAACTAGTCAATGTTAAGCCTCATTTTCTATTATATGAAGTCAAGTTGTAAAAAATCGTTTGCTATTTGTCAAACTTGAAACAAAGAGCATGTGCTGAACTTATTTGTATCCACTTATGCCTATGTTTATCTCAAACACATGTTCTCTCCTGACATTTCTCGACTAAAATGCTCCTGTATACACCTCTTCATAGAAAGTATGCCCAAAAGTGCGTTTACTTAAGATTTTGTTTTCTGAATGGGTTCGTGATAAAAAAGTAATCAAAAGCTCAACAAAATATTTTTGCTTATTGCAAAATAGTATAAAAACGCTACTTTGAAAGGCAAAAAGCACATATAATTCCACTTTGATTAAACAAAAGATGTACGTATTAGCGTATTATGAGTGGATAGCAGGAGCCAAAGAAGACTATTGAAGAATTGATGATCAACGATCAACAAAACATGGTTTACACCAGGACTACAACATTCAAGAATTTAAGGAATAAGTTTTATAAATTGTATGCTTCGTCTAGGAGTGTTAACTATTTTATGAGATACCGGCATTATATGAGGGAGCTCAATTTTCTAAATAAATATCTCTACTTAAATTATGTCTCGAAGTTTGAGGCGGAAATTAAAGTAAATCCAAAAAATTTTTGGCGTTATATTAACTCAAAAAGATCAAGCTCTAATATTCGAGTTTCAATGTTCTTGAAAGATAAAAATTCTAATAGTCTTTTAGATACAGTGAATCTTTTTGCTGAATTCTTTCAGTCAAATTTTGAGAAGTGCTCTGATTTTGTTATCGATGATGTAAATATGTTCAACTCCCTTAGTATGGGCAGTATATATCTGACTCAGGAGGATATGAGTGTAGGTATTACAAGTTTAAAAGAATCAAACAAGTTGGATTCTGATGGCTTATCTGCAACCTTATTAAAAAAGTGTTCTTTTTCAGTAACTAAACCACTTCAGCTCATATTTAATAGGTCACTTCAGTCTGGTAATTTTATTAATGATTGGAAGGTGTCTTTCATAACACCTATTTTGAAGTCAGGAAATAAGAATAATATTGAGAATTATAGACCTATCACTAAACTTTCGGCAGTAAGCAAGCTATTTGAAAGCGTTGTAAAAAATAAGATTAGTTTTTCGATTAAAAGTATAATTTCACCATTTCAACATGGATTTTTATCGGGTCGTTCTACATTTACTAACCTTGCTTTATTTTCTCACTTTTGTAATTCTGCATTTATAAACGGAAATCAAGTTGATGATATATATACAGACTTCTCGAAGGCTTTTGATAAAGTCTCACATTCAATATTGATTAGTAAGCTAAGCATGTTGGGTTTTCACTCTAGTTTATTAAACTGGTTTAAATCTTATCTCAATAATATATTGTCTCATGTTCGATTAGAGAATACTAATTCTAATGCATTTATAGCGTCTTCGGGAGTGCCCCAAGGTAGTATACTAGGGCCGATACTATTTTTACTATTTATTAATGATATAACTGACAAAATCAAATTTTCAAACTGTCTTTTGTTTGCAGATGATTTACAAATTTTTAAGAGAGTTGTTAGTTCTGTAGATTCTGATTTACTTCAAGTAGATTTAAATGAAATTAATGAATGATGTGTTAAAAATCGATTATATCTTAATCTAGGTAAATGTGCTGTGGTAACTTACTCTAAATCAGAAAACCCTTTAATATCATCTTATGTTATTGATAATTTTTCGTTAAGTCGGTTGAATGAAATTAAAGATTTGGGTGTGATCTTTGATTCCAAATTTTTGATTGCGACCCATCTGGATTTTATAATACCCAAAGCTTATGCTATGTTGGCTTTTATTCGAAGAAATAGTAAAAGTTTTTGGGATCCCTATACAGTTAAGTCCTTATACACTTCATTCGTAAGAGTGAAACTGGAATATGCGGTATTTATTTGGAGGCCGTATTATGCCTCTCATATAAATCGCTTGGAACGAGTACAAAAATCATTTTTAAGATTCGCTCTGCGTCACATTAATTTTGATGAGCCTATGCCTTCATATGATGCCAGAAGAAAACTGTTAGGCTTAAGCTCTCTCTGTGATAGGAGGACATTATTGTCATTATTGTTTATTTATGATATTGTTGTGGCAACTGTAGATTGCCCATCTCTTTTACAGTTAATTAACTTTAATGTTCCTCAAAGAAGCACTTACCGTACGAATTATGCTCATAACTCACCAATTAATAGAGCTTTATATGAATTAAATATTTTGTCATCTAAGTGCATTTTGGATTTTACATCTTCTAAACAGGCATTTAAAAATCTGTTAAAAAATATTATTTAGTCAGTATCTTAATCAGTTAAGAATATTTCATTTAACTATATATGTAAATAAATAAATAAAAAACAGCTGTCTAGTGCTCTTGGTGTTTTATTCTGTAAAGAACTTATTGTTGATTGCTGTTGCTTCATGAACTTATTTGGTATAAAGATCAAATATAATTCTATAAAAATTAAATGTTTTTTAAATTATAAAAAAAATAGAAACTAAAAATATGCCAACATCAATTGTTTTATGATTTTAAATTAAGCTGCTTCAAAAGATGCATTTTTCGTTTAGTAGCTAAACTCGGCTTTGTATTGGTAGCACAAACATTCAGCTCAGACGTAGCCTTGCAAAAAACTGTATACAAATACATCTAACAATTTTACTTCAACTACAAATTCAATCAGGTACTATTTTAATGAAAGTCTGATGTTTTCTTCGTGCTGTATTATTTTAAAATTTATTTAATTTTTAATTAAAAAAAAATAATGTAAGTATCGCAACTAAATTTTAAATTCTTAAAACAAAGTTGTTTTTTTTTTTGCTATATAAAACCTAAACATATTATATGACTTTTAAAATAGCTGTATTGAAGTATTACGCTATAAATGCCAATTTAAGTGATATTGCACATAATTTTAAAGACAAAATATCGACACATTTTATCAATTTCATATCTAGTGCTACAAAAAAATACCACCCAAAAAATGTTTTTTGAATTATTCATCAACCTGTGTATTTGTTTTTTCATTCCTTATCAATTGCAGCAAAAACCTTTCTCCAGTAAATATTTTCTCATTTATATTTAAAACATGAAAAAAACTAATTTGCTATTCATAAACCTGTAATTTAAATAATAAAACTAAAAATACCAACGTCCAAGACCATCAGGTCATCAGGCAATGCAGGAAATGCACATTGTGCATACGCACGCACCCACAAATGAAATTGCAATAACATAGTTATATCCTTGTTCAAAATTGGAAATTGATAAAATATTCTAGCAATTATGCTAGGCACAAAACATTTTCAATTAAATAAATGAATGCAATATTTTCAATATAGAAATGTGAGCAAAAAAAAAATAGACTATATTAAGTTAACACAAACGTATGCAAATAATTCTGTTGAAGTTATACTAAATGAGCTAAATTGATATTTTGCTTGATTTCGACCTTATTCGATAAGCCACAAAAAGTTGTCAGTAACAAATTATGAAACGTGCAAAACAAAAACTAAAACAAAAGAAAGGGAAATAATAATGGAATCTCAAACTTTCGACAGCTGCCAAAAATTTGCAAACTTTTAGTGTGAGCAGCTGCATAGAAATCCATCTCTAATGCTCACCTGACTTTAACGAGTGGCCAGTTGGAAACAACCATACGAGTATGTATGAGCTTTGTTTGTATATGGATAGATGGTCGCCCAGTTACACATATTCGCCTTTTTGTTGATTTGTATTTTGTCGCAACAAAATAAAAAAAGAAAAAACAAAGACCAGTGAAAATATTGTCAAGAAAAGTTTTTCAATCAGAAGTTATTGAAACTGTTGGAATTGTTGAAAATACGTTTTGACAGTAGTCAGATGACATTTATTTATGACATTTACATTTTTGTTTCCTCCAACATTTGTCATATTTTGCAATTCTGTTACTTCTACCTCGTCTCTAAGAAATATGAAAAACTGTTAATTTTTTATGAAAAGTTGGAAAAGTTCATACTGCGTTTGTTTTAAATACATATTATTTTTAAAGGCATGGCATAGTAACCAGCACCATGATTTAATTATTAAAAGTTGGTCATGCGTTGAAAAACACCCGTAAAGATAAAAACAAAAATATATTCTCTCTCAAATATAAATGACAACCAGGGTTTTGTGGTCTTCTCTGAAAAAAGTTATGTTTCGTTGTTTATTTTTAAAAAAGGAAAAGTTATTCTATTTATACAATAACTGGGGCGCTATGATTTGAAAATGGTGTTTTATTCAGAACAAAACAAAAAATGTTTGATCGAACAAGAAATCGATACGGCAACTAGTTATCAATTTTAAAAAATTTTTTGCTTGGAATAATATGTGTTCAATAAAATAGCTATACCTTCACCATAAGATGTAAAATTTCTATTGAAAAATGGATAAATGTAAAAATAAAACTAAAATTACAATAAGTTAGCCTTCAGACTGAAAGCTTTTTAGCGGAGCCAGAATTTATATAAGTATACATGACTGAAAAAGCTCTTAGCTCTAGAGCTAATTTTGAGCATAGCTGCCCTAAAATAAGCTAGAATCTCTTCAGGTCACAAGGTATTATGTCATTAAATTGATTGGAATGCAGTTTGTGTTTTTTGAGTGGTTACAGGAATGACATAGAATGTCAGGAATGTCAAAATTGTCTTTATTTTGAAATTGCAGGTATCAGAGAAAACTAAAACACTCTCTGCTCGTTTTTAAGTCTATCGTTCGTTTAAGTCTATCACACAGACTGAATGCACGTTAAGTTACAGAAATGACAGCTTTATCTTGGCTTGTACTCATCAAGGTTTGACATTCAAGTTTTGCATATTCCCTTTTTAACTTGACGCTTCAACAAGGGAGAAAGTTTAAATTTTTAAGCTGATCAGTTTTGGTCAACAGCTTTCATTTTAATAAACTAAATGGTTGATCGTCGAAACAAATATATTAAACTTAGAGTCAATTTAAAAAACGAATATTGATTTATATATATATTAAATGAAAGATAAAACTGTAGGCTTCAAATATAAAATATATTTTTGACTCCTGAATGCTGCAAATTTTTGAAAAAATAACTGTTTTGTCAATAATTAAAAGCAAAAGTATATAAAACTGCTCACAAAATTCAAATTATTGCTTAAATTGATTTTATTTGTATTTTTGTATAGATAATTTATACAACTTATTTATATAATCTATCTAAATTTATTTATTTAAATAGACATAGATAATATAATTATCTCTCAAATGACATGTCAATATATTATATCTATTAGATAATGGTAAAGATATAGATATTTTATTGAACAGATATCGTACCAAGCAAAAATTTTTAAAAATCGATGAACTAGCTGAGAATCGATTTCTTGTTCGACCAAACATATTTTTTTGTTCTGAACAAAAACCCATTTTAAAATCGTGGCGTCCCAGTCAGTTATTGTAATCGTTTTCTCGTTTAATTTTTTCTGATAACAGCAATATATAGAATAACTGCTTTTTTACAGAAATACATAACGAAACACTGAAACATAACTTTTTTTCAGAGAATATCACCTAACTCTGGTTGTAATTTATATTTGAGAGAGAATACATTTTACCTAGGATACATTTTACCTTTTATAGGAACAACCTATAATAATTAAATAATGGGCGCAGATAAATGATTTGTTATCAATAGATCTCTGCATACATCTGATAACAAACCCGTTTTGAAAGTCTTCGATACTATTGAAATAACATTCAAAACAGTTCCAAACTGCCTCAGATCTCTGAATTCGATGGCAAAGCAGTTTACATAAAAGTTTTTCAGGAAACTAAGAAGGAGACGAACTTGCTTTCATAGGCAGATAGGGAAAGTTTTGGTATTCTTTTCACCACCTGCAAACTCCTTACTCTTGAGCTTTCCCGCAATAAAACCAACAGCAGGTGGTTAGCTGGAAGAACGTGTAATACAACGCAGCAAATGTGGCCCATACTTACCCTTAAGCGTTCAAAAGAAATCATTTCCCCTAGTAGAGACCACATCAGTACCATGATAGTGGTATAGGGAATAGTGGACTAGGGCACTGCCAGATTCAAAAACATGCTTAAAGATTAATAGGCCTATTGCGTAGGGCAACCAAACAGAGTTGCGTAGCCAAATAACCAACCCAACTTTAGAGCAACCGAACTGCCATCTCGTATTTCGTATCGCAACCAATTTTAAGTTGCTATTTTCAGCGAGTTGCCAAAGAAAACAATAACGAGCTGTCAAAATGAAAACTGCTAGTGTTGAAAATTTTATATATTCAATAAGTTTAAAATTGGAAAAAGCCATTTATAGAAAGAAAACAAATAAATATGGATATAAGTAATGATATTTTGATATTTGATATTTTGATATTTGATGTTTTGATGACGGAAACGGATGCACTGATGTTGATGTGTTTCGTATAAGACGGAAAATCAGAGACAAATCTAACCCTTGGGAACTCCCCAGCTCAAAGTAATATAATACTGTAAATAAAAACATTGAATAAAAATTTGCTTATTTGAATAAATTTTACAGGTTTCTTAGCTATATCCGATTAAGCAAAGAAGCGTTTTGTCATGTACTGGAAAAAATTTAAACAGCCTGTTCGTTGTACGGCAATACCGCTTTCCAGCATAAGCTCTGCAAACCGCTCGAACTGTTGCTTGTTGTAATTTTTATGTTTCTATGAAAATAAATTATCTATGAATAATCCATATAACACAAATTTCCAAAACTTACGCTGCCTCCATTTCTCGCTTTTGCACAACGCCACCAGCTTGCAACAAGAAATTAGCAGTTGCTGACTTTTGACAGGTTCCGCAACCAAACCAAATAACAGTGGCTATCGATAATAACACAAAAACTTGACAAGCAACTATGAAAGCAACGAGTTGATCTACTGTTCGAAAGTGTTGCCATCGATAATAAGAATTTGGCAACCGCAACTCAACTGCGAGTAAAGTTGTCATACACAATAGGCATATAAATATCTTCCATAATGATTTTTGTATACAGACTGTCTAGTCTGCTGTGTGATTGGCTCAATACCTTGCTCTACTGTTGTTGTTGTTGTCCTTTTTCAAACTTATTTCATCTAAATAGCTCACAATTAAAATCATGGAAAAATTTTATAGTTAAAAGCACACATGTTCAGAGAGATATCGTTAGCTTAATGTGTAAAAGTGCTAAGTCAAATTTTTGAGATTTTACAGTAGAGACAAAAAACTTAATAACTTTTGAAATAAACCTTTTTTTCAAAAACTGTTAATGTAGTTCCCATAATTGCATCACTGTTCAACATCAAGACTATGAAAAAAACAATAAAAAAAATGTATTGTCTTCGTTACAGTTGTTTTATGAGTTAGCACTTTTTCTGATGTTGAAAACAAATTTTTTTTCCGACTTAGCACTTTTTATTAAACATTTTTCCCCACAATAATAAGTACTCAGTTGAAGTTTTAAACAAAGATATAGATAGGATCTTGTTTATTTTTACAGAAATATATATATTAACTACATAAATACAGTCTTACTTCGTTGCTGCTACTCAAACATAATATAAAAAAATTAAATTATCCAACATTTATCACAAAAAATAATTTCGCAGTATCTTCGGTGCTGCTAGTAAAAAATAATATAAAAATAATTAAATTATTCATGAGGTAAATCATCATAAAATTTATGATGGTCTCTTGTCAAAGTTAATTTTAAACATTGTAAGTCTTCGAATTTCCGGGCTATAATTGATTTTCTTTTTTGGTACATTTGCTCTAAATTGCACCACTGTAAAGCAATTACTTTCTTATCTATTCTTTGTGGTAGTATTTCCCATATCTCAGTGAACCGTAATTTATAAAATATTTCTCGATTTGGTGTATATTGTATTGCGCGTATGTCTGTCACTTTGGCATCGCCTTTACCACGTCCAGGACGAATGTTTTTACAAAATTGAATTTTATCAAACTTTTTAAAAAAATCATGATATAAGTAAGTGACGTCGTAAGGTTCAGGCTTTTGTCGAGCGGCTTTGCAAATTCCAATATACTCAGAAGGAACATTAACATTTTTATTCCTCAAAGCACGCTCTATGGTAGAGTGAACGCTATCTGCCTCCATTTGCGTATGACCAGTCTCCAGTATTTTTTGTTCTATGACAATTTTATGTTTAATAGCTGTATTAAGAAGTGCATTACTCATTAAAAAATTGTGGTTTTGATATGTGCATCCATCACTATAAAATATTATTTTAATAGGGTTATTACTGTCGCTAAGGCTTGGAAGGATTTTGTTTTCAATAAAGTAAACCCAAATACTTGCAAATTCTTCAGCATTAACCCCACCTTCAGCTTCATTCCATAGAAAGCAGTACCCTTTCTTGTTTATAAGGTTATAGAAAACTAAGTTGTGTACCTGTAGTTTAGTTCGATAATATAAGCTGCTAACCTGCGATTTCGGAGCCATTAGCACCGCTTGAAGATCTACAGTGAAGACGATGGATTCTTCAGATCTGTCTTTGTTTTTCTCCATCCTTGCCTCTTCTTTTTTTTCTTGATGACGAGAATAATCTTTCAGTGGAAGACTCCCGACAGAATAACGTGCACATATCTCGCATTGGTCTTTCTTTGGCGCAAACAATCCCAAATTTCTGGCATCAAATGTCGAATAAAACAACGCAACCGAAAGTGGTCTAACGTTTTGAGTTGTACACCAATCTTTAGAGTAAAAGTCATAAAGCATTTTTTTTGAGCACCATTCGGGCAAAATATACTTTTTTTGAGTTACAGCACGACAGTAATGAGATTCCATTACTGGTAAAGTATCAAAAAATAAATGCATACCTTTTTTCTCTTTAGAATAGCTTTGTTTATCTCTATTTGTCGAATTATGGTGTACAACTGAAGACTTTTTCACCCAATTAAGCACAGAGCGTCTGCCTATGCCCAAAGTGTTAAAAAAAAATGTTCTACACACGCGTAAGAATTCATTATCCGATTTGAGGTGATATTTCAAAGTTTGAACTCGTCTGGATTCATTAGGATTTGTTCGATTTCGAGGCTGGAAAGGCTTAGATGTGTGAACTAATGTAGTCACATAAATTTTCTTTTGCATCCAGTCCATTTGCCAAAATTTTTTAAATATTTGTTGTCTTTGAGTATCAGTCACCCATGCGCATTTCATGGCAGCAATAACACTTTTTTGTGCACACTTACTTCTCTCTTTCTTTAATGGTTCTTTAATTTCTCTTTATTTCCAAACGTCACCTTCCTTTCGTCTTCCCCAATACCTTTTGCCACATTCTCTTTGCTTTTTATTTTTGGCCACAAACCAAGCATCTTTTTCCACCTGCACTCTCTTCTTTCGGTTTTTGGTTCTTACAGGTAATTCAAAGGAATTGTCAGAATCACTATTGAAACCATAGGGCACCAATCCAACAACACCATCATCAGATTCTATGCCAAAAGAGCCGCAATCGATATAGTCAAGTGATTGTGCAGCAGCATTATTGATGTCACCGGAATCCATGGAAATCTTCTAATAAATTTATTTTTATTTAATTATGTGCTAAAATGGAGTAATAATAAACAATTGTTTCCTTTTATGCTTTAAATAGAAACAACAAACTTTGCACAAACCGCACGAAAAAATAAGCAGCGATAAAAATTAATATTGACTTTTTCAAAAGCGCCTACTAAATCACGTAACACTTGACTTAGCGCGCGCTTTTTTACAGGTGCGGACTTAGCACTTTTACACATCTTTGCCAAACAATTATAAAAACCGATATAAATGATTTTTTTTTTAAACGATGTATTTTTGATTTATCTGTCGAACTGCATCAAAATCGATTTTTTTCATTAGAGGTTGACTTAGCACCTTTACATATTAAGCTAACGATATGTACTTTAAAACTCTTACTAGATGTTTTGGTTAAAGTTAAACCAACCTATTCCAAACTTAGTTAGAAGAACTTATTAAAAAGATGTGTTTGGGAATTGTGGAAAAAAACACCAAAAAAAAATTTGGGTTTCAATACAACACAATGAAGAAAATAGTTTCTATTACCCTCGAATCGACTCCTAGCGATGATTCTAAAGATATCTACCCCTTTTCTGCCACTTCTCAGGGTCCCCATAAAAAACAATTTAAAAAAAAGGATATAGTGTATATCTCTTCCGATTTGTCCCCTTGAAAAGTCAAATGTAGATTAAGTCAGATTAGGTTGAGACGGCAGCCGCTGTACGTGTTTAACCATACCGCACGGCATGAATTTTTACCACGGCTCACTTAGACCAGTAAGGTCCATTGTAATACCGCTGCACACTTGGCCTTCAGACCGAGTGGAACCACATTGAGCTTTTTATAAAGCTATTAAGACGTTTGACGCTTGTTCTTGACATGTCGCAAGCACGTCTGCTTTTTCATTTTACAAAGCCTTTATGACCTTATAAAGTTTTCGGGGTCGCTGATCACGGATCTAAAGTCAAAAATTCGAAATCCAAAATAGCGTCTTTAAAATAGCATCTGAAGTAAAAAAATCGAAGTTTAAAATTTCGGCTTTAAAATGGAGGCCATGAACATGTTAACTTTTTTTATAACAATATTATGCTTTACAACTTGAAGTAACTGAATGAACTTACAAGTGCTCGAAAAATTGTGGGGTACAAATATTCCACAAAAATACCTTTTTCGCAAAAAACCTGGACGATTACTTTCGTATTTTCCATTTTAACTGAACGAAATTTTAAAAAAATGTATATTTTCAATAATTTTTTTTTTTATTTTTTTTAAAATATTATTCAAAGTTTTTGATTTCTTCTGATTACTTAAGCTGCGGTGAAATACATAAAAATATTAAACATATCAAACTACTTAAACAAATTATACAACAAATGCTTGGATTTGGTTAAAAATTTTACTATTTTTTTTTTTGCTAAATTTTTGTCAAAAAAATTGCAATGTAGTTCTTTTTATCTATCTATTATTTTTATGGTGTTTCACCACATCTTCAAAAATGAGATTTTGGTCGTCTTTTTCATGTTTGGGACCAATATGCGCTGGTTCTATTAATTTTTTACACCCAAAATTTATTTGGAATATACCTGCACCCCATCTGCCACCCTTAAAGAGGTCCTCATACAAAAAATGTCGAAAACAGTTAAAATTTTTCCCGATTTGAACTCTAAAAGGGCCAACTGTATGAACATCTGCTATTTTACCATCAATATTTATTCTGAACATACCCACCTCCTATATACGAGCCTTCTGAAGACCCCTTACAAAAAAACAAAAAATAGTTGGAGACATTTGACGATTTCGTAGTGTCTTTAAAAAGTCAATGCACAAGACAGCAAGACGAAATATATGAATAGCGAGCACGATTCGCAGTTCTTGCTGACGAGTAGTAAAGACGATAAAGACGAAAAGTAAAGACGAAATTTTAGCTGCTCATCAGAGATCTGCAATTTTATTCTCCTTTTTGGGTCATTGGTTGTCTAACGCAACAAAGAGTATTAGTGGATTTAAGTCAAAGAAGAACTTCCAATCACATCCACTCATACTCGTTCACGCACGGCGCACATAGCAGGTGAGTGAGCAGAAAATTATATGTTTGCTGATATAAACCAGTGCAGTGCTCAGTTCTCTCAATGAGCCAATAGACTTAGTTTGCTACTAGCATAAAAGCCAGTCCTACGACAGGTTCTCCACACCTTTTTGGAGCCATTTGCCGAAAGCACTTTTTCTCTTTTTATAGCTGAATTTTTTATTCACTTGATTTTTGCAAAATAAAAATGTACCACTTTAAATAACACTTTAACTTTGTAAATTTAATAACACTTTAAATAACACTTTAACAATGTGTAAAAAGTCGAATTTGGTAACAATCATATTCATACACACCTTAACAAACTGGCCTTGCAACTGTCACATACGTAGCAACTCAGGTGTCGTTACGTGGCTGATACAATTATATTTTTTGGTACAATCGACTCAAAAGAATTTCATTATATTCGTCATAACTTTTTTATAAAAAGATGAAAAAAGAGGTAGTTGGAACAAAAACGTACTATTGTAAAAACAAAATATTGTCACTGATAAGTATCAAATATATTTTCAGTGCATACTTTCAGGCTGAACATTTATGAGAACAGTATGTCTTGTAAAAGTGCTTTACTGTCGAGAAATAATTACAGTTTGAGAAATACTGTATGCGGAGCAGCATGCTTGCCTTTTTTGTATAAAAATGTGCATTCTTTCAGTCTAAACTTTTTTGAGAACAGTTTGAGAGTTATTGGGCACGGAGCAGCGTGCTTGCTTTTTATATATTGAGATACCGTAATGACTCACAGCACTAATAAACACCAAGAGTTCAGTGGAGTGACTTAAGAGTCCTAAAAGTCATTTTTAATTTAGCTTGAGAAAAAGTTTCATAAAAAAAAATTTCCAGCCACACGTGCCAAAACAAAAAAGAACTGTTTTGCCAAAAAGGATAGAGCATAACGTAAAATAGTACTAAAGTCATAAATGAATCACACGAAAAAGTGAACGAAACAGCAAAAAACATCAGCAGAGGCTAACACAAAATAATACTGAACTCACTCATACTTATTTTCCCCTCACACATTTTGGGGAGAAATAAATTTAGCAACAAGGTTTTTAACTAAATAAAAGTAAAAATTTAATAAATCACCCACAAATCGGAAAAAACCCTACAAGTTGGCATGCCTGGTTAGCGAATGTTTTCTTCACGAAGCGTCTTCAACAGTCAGTAGCTAAAAGTAATAATGAATTTCTTAATTTTATCATTACAATTTTAAATAACAGCAAGTGTCATCTAAGGCACACACACACACATACAAACACAGACTTGATTTTGCATATTTTGTCAAAATCTTTATGAGCTATTGTCCCTGTTGACCTTGTTGACTCTGTTTTAGGTTAAGATTTATAAAGTGGTCTGTCACTGTAAGATGCAAAAACAACAACAGCGGCAGCAACAGCAACACCATCAACATCATAAACGACTGCCACCTGTTGTTGCTGCTTGTAATTTATAGCAGGATTTGAGCTTTAATGAATAAGAGCTTTTGAAAGTTTTCTCATTTGTACAAGGAAACTCATAAGCAAAGTAGCGCTCATTATGAGCGCTTAATTAGGTCAAGTTCGGTGTTGTAATAAGAAATCATATGGCGGCTAATCAAAAGCTTGTCAAAAGTTTTCTGAGGACTTAAACAAATAATTAATAGCTAATAAAGTTTGAGTTTGCTTTACATTAAGTGTTAGTCTTGGCTGAAGTGTCTTAATTTGTTAGAATTTGTTTAGTTTTAGTTTTGTTTTTGTTTTTATTAATATTATTCATTGACGGCACAAAAATTTAAACTGTTGAATAAAATTACTCATCACTGACACATTGGTATTTCCTACTCACACGCACACATATGCATACGTATATCTATAGAGCAGTGTTGAGCAGTGTGAAGACTAGCAAGCAAAAACATTCTTTAAAGTGTTCTTTGCTACACGGCTAGAAATTTTGGACTAAATTTTACTCCCACTTAAATATTACTGCATTTAAACTTTTTGGTTACAGTTTTAGCCTTTTTGGTTTAAATTTAAGTACAATTCTGTATTATTTGTTTGTTTTTTATACTATTTATACAGAATTTTAGTACATTTTGATACTAAGTTTGTATTAAGACCCGCAAAAGTTTAGCCTTGTAATGCTGCGACTCAATATTGGGCGACTCGGTTCATATGTGTGTTTATCGCGCTTGTTATGTATAAGCCAATAGCCCAGTGGTTAGAGTAATGAGTTTACAAACTGAATGGCGTGCGTTCGAATCTCGTGGTGGTTGTTATTTTTTATTTTACTTTTTATATATTTTAATCCAAGCCTGTACTAAATTTTAAACCAAAGCTGTATGGTTTTACATTTAGTATTTTGTAAATCTTAGATTTGAAACCAAAGCTCGTGTGGCCTTACATGTTGTGTTTAGTACAAGAGTTTCAATTTTAGTACAAGATTTCTTCTTGTACAGTAAATTTGAAATTTTAGTACAAGATTTCTAATCAAGTACCATAAGCATAGGTATGATGGCAGAGAAAACTCTTTGCCCGCAAGCGACAGAATGCCTCTCAATGTTCTAGAGACGTAACTTCTATTAAAACTAGTTCGCAACTTTTGTGTTGTTGTTCAAAAAAATTATTATATATTTTAATGATTTTTTTTATATCGTTGTTAGCATAACAGATGATCAGGGACCTTAACGGCTATGATTTTTTTCAAAAAGCCTACAAATAATCATTATTTTTTGACTGATTTCATTTCGATCAAAAATAAAAGCTAAAATATGACTTCATATTTTTTCGATCGAAAATATAAGTTAAAATTTGATTTTAATTTTTTGATCCAAAATAAAAGTTAATATAAGACTTTTATTTTTTCGATCAAAAATAACAGTTAAAATTTGGCTTTTATTTTTTCGATCACATATAAAAGTTAAAATTTTACTTTTATTTTTTTGATCAAAAATAACAGTTAAAATTGGACTTTTATTTGCCCGACTGGAAAAGACTCGAAACGACGACTGGAACAGCGACTGCAAGCAGATGATATAGGAATTAAAACATGACTTATAGTTTTGATCAAAAAATAAAAGTTCACCTTTTACTGTTATTTTTGATCGAAAAATAAAAGTCAAATTTAAAATTTTATATTTGATCTAAAAAAATATAGTGAACTTTTAAATTTTATTTTTGATCAAAAAAAATAAAGTCGAATTTTAATTTTTATATCTGATCTAAAAAATTATTTAGTCAAATTTTAATTTTTATTTTTGACCAAAAAAATGAAGTCAAATTTTATCTTTTGTTTTTGATCAAAAAAATAATATTCAAATTTCAACTTTTATTTTTTTCCCAAAAAATAAAAGTCAAATTTTAACTTTTATTTTTGATCGAAATAATATTGGTCAAAAAATTATGATTATTTATTAACTTAAAAAAAAAATCAGATAAATTAAAATTATTAAAGATTATTATTCCTTAGCTAAAAAGCATCACATTGCTATATTCAAATATCGACTAACTCTTTCTTTTTGACTTTTTGATTAGAAATTTCGAAAATAGCTGTTATTTTCGGTCCCTGCAGATGATTACATCCGCACAAATTAACCAAAAGCGTAAGCATGTGCTATAGCTATTCTCTATAGAGAGTGCATAGTTCTAGGACATGCGCGAGAGTCATATTCTAAAAAAGTCATGACTTCTTAACCATTGTGAATCTCACTATGAAATTTTTTCTGTATTATCTACATATTTCAGGCTTCAATTTTAAATGTTAAAAAAAAATCCCAAAAATTGTGAAATTCTTCGAATTTTTATTCCAAATTCAAACTTCCGGTTTCGAAATGAAAAAATTTCTCTAATTTCGAAAACAGAATCATTTTTTTTCGTTTTAAAATGTTTATTAACCTATAAACAAATTTTTTTTTTTTTTAAGTTGTGTTTTTCAACAACTCCAATCCTTAGAAGTAATCAATCTTTATATCAGAAGCTGAGTCCATAACTCAGCAACCAAAACGGATAAAAAGATATATAAAATAATGTATAAAAATAAAGGAGCACATTATAGCAAAACTTAAAAAAAAGATCCGACAACTATAATTTTTTTTTTTGTAGTCCGCTGCACGTTGAATATGCCATATATTTATTTAGAGCCAATAAAGGTTGAAAATTGCAACTTCTTTAGTTGAATTTCGAATTTCCGCATTTGGAACTGTGCATTATGATTTGGAAACATTGATATTTTTATTTACATGTAGACGCCAAACTACTTTAGATACTAACTTAAGCAAGTTAAGCTGGAGAAACTCATCAATTGTTTGTATAGCTTTTAAACATAATGAAAAGTGGTTTTTGCAGTTTTTTATGTGTTTTAAAGCAATCGACAAATCTTTTATAATGACATACATACGCACACGAACAACATATAAGCACACACATACTTATCACATTAAGAGAAAGCACACTAATTAACGTAGCTAAATATTTACTTAGCAGCTACAAAAGTTGGCTTAATCACATTGACGCACTCACGCAAATTAACTCACCTGCTCTCACACTAACACACAAACTAATTCACATACACACACACACACACACACGCACACTTGCACTTACACACTCACGCACAGAAATTTCATTGGCTTACTCTACCGTACACTACTCTTGAGGCCGTCAACGCACATACCAACAATTATAATGCAATGGACTTAAGCACTCACACACTTACACATACATCCACAAATCCACCTGCAGCCTTAGCAGTAAGGATTCATCTATAGATCCTGCATCATTGGTAACGGTAGCATTGACAGCGGAAATGTTTAGGTTACGCTTATGTTCTTGTCCAAAAGTTTGCTTGTTTGTCTGTTTGCATCTGTATCTGTATCTGTGTGTGTGTCCGTCCCAGCAATGCTTTTGTTAAGACAGCAGCAGCACACCTTGTTAGCCCATTGGACAACAGTTTTGCGTGTCTTGACATTATGCTATGAGATATTGTCATGAAAACTAGACGCACTCAGCTACACACACACTTGCAAGCAAGCAAACAAACAAAAAAAAAACAAACAAACAGACAAACGTACAATACACGTCACGTGTGCGTTTGTAATGCTCATGTTGGCGAAATTGACATTTTGACATTTCAATTTTGTCGTCATGGTTGCACGCTTTGATTGCTGAATTGATTGATGTGTGTGTTTGGCGTGTGGAAATGACGCTCTCAGGGTTTGATGGATGGAGCAAATGTCAGCAGCTGTTTTTTTTTCTCCCTCTTATATTCTCAGATCTTTCATTTAGCAACATTAACTTTAATGGGTTTGGTTGCAGCCTTCTTTGAATGTCCAAATTGGGCCAGAGTTAGGTATCAACTGGTCAATAAAACAGTTCAGGAATATATGCATGGAAACAACTTCCATTGAATTCTCTTTGATACTTTGATACTTTAATACTGTAGATGTTATAAAAATATCTTCGTATTAAATATATATGTATGTTAAAAATACACTAAATAAGATTTTAAAAAAAAATCACTTGAAAAGTGTAGTCATCATTTTCAAGAACATTTTAAAATACTGAAATAGTTTACTGGGTCACATTTGAGCACTCTTTTTTTTAACCTTTAAGTAGGGACGTGAAGTTTTAGCTATTTATTATATTAATTATTATTATTTATTAATTATTTACTTACCAATCTATTAACCGCTCAACCTTGCCTCTTCACGGTCATTTAGCAACTACAAGTACTTTATTCTGTAATACTTATCCAAGTAGGTAAGGGAAAACCATGTTATTCTCGGAAATGGCGAATATGTAGAGGCCTCTGAGACCCTACGTCCATAGTTAAAGATTAAAGAGCGGTTTTCTCCAAAATGAACCAATCAATTAAGATGAAATAAATTGAGTTCGATACAAAAGCTATAGTAACTTATTTCAATTAAAAAAAAAAAGTAATTTCAAAATTGTCAAAAGTTCTGAAAATTAGTTAATAATACACAAAATATATATATATATAAGTAGGCGAAGGTGAAACAGTTAAGAATCATTTTCTCCCGTGTTACTCAACTATTACTGGTTATCTTATTATTTCTTATTATTTCTTTTTACTCTTCCATTAATGGTTCCATAAATTTTGATTATATTATATGAAAACCTATATTTGCTTGTTACTTTAACTGAGGCTCACTTTAAAAAAAAATGAAGGAAAAAGTTATAGCATTATGCCACCACAGGCTTGTAGCCTGACCAAGAAGACAGAGAGGGCACACATGAATCTTGGGAGGGGGAATCTCAAAAATTTTTTAACGTGTGAAATGAATACATTACACATATTTATTAAAAAACAGTTAATTTTATAATATATACATGTACATTAGGATATCCCAAAAAATAATTTTTTTTGCTCAAGCTTTTTTTGGAAAGCTTATGAGGTCAAACATTTTTGATATTTTTTGCAGATTTTTTGGAAGAGGTTTTGTGGTGGCGCTAATCGGGTTTTACCTAAAAATAAGGTTTTTCGGAGATTTTTCGAACTCCAAGCACAAGTTGGTCAATAACAGACATTTTCTAAGTCTTTGAGTCGTCACCTCAAAAGACAAATGTCCAAAATTTACTTTAATGTACATAAATTAGAAGTTTTGGCAAATTTTTATCTCGTTTGGGTGTCATATATTGCATTTTCGTAAAATTTGCGTAGATTTTTTTAAATATTGCATCAAAATGAAAAAAATGTAGTTATGCAGTTTAAATAATGGTAAAATTCTAAGCAATTCAAAGACAAATATTTTTGATATTACCCCAGCCGTTTCATAGTTAATGCCTTTAAAACTTTTTCATTACCTGAAAATTTTTCGAATTTTAACAAGGCATTTTATTTTATTCAACAAAATATAGCGAACATTTTTAAGTATCGGTAATTATTACGAACTAGTTCAAAAAAATTTTTTGGGACCTTCATTTTTTTGGGACCTTCACAGTAAATTTGCCTTTGTTAAAAATGAGACGTGTATTTTTCAATTAACATAAAAACAGACAAATACATCATTTCTAAGAGCGCCCAAAAACCCACTCTAATAACCAGCTAGTCGAGGAAGTCGAAAATAAAAACGTATCCTTTCCGTAGGTTACCACCGAATCCACAAAAAAATCAAAAATAAAAAATAAGAAAAATTTTTACTTTTGGCTAAAAATCATATATTTTCTTTACGATGTCGCTCTATGCCTTGTAAAAGATTTTGAAAGTCTGTTTCAGAAGTTGTGAGACTAATGTAACTGCTTGCCAAGGCAACAGCACGTTCTGCGACATCATTTAGCACTTGCAATTGTTGAATAATGTGCTTTGCTTCCTGAAACGGTATGTTGCTTTTCCATTCTCCTGGGTCGGTTTGTAAAAAAATCAATTGAAATATTGCAGGCTTCAAAAAAAGAAAGACTGGCTTTAGAAATTAAATTTTGGATTTGCTAACTCTTTAGCATGTTTTGTGTTACATTGGCTTGTACAAGCTCGTTTTCATTATTTTCCATTAACCGCAAAGTTTTGGTTTCTATGCGCTGCACCTACACCCAAATGACATAAAAATTTGCCAAAAATTCTGATTTATTTACACTAAAGTGAAGTTTGAACAATTGTCTTTCAAAATGACGACTCAAAGTTTTAGAAAATGTCTGTTATTGATCAACTTTTTCTTCGAATTCGAAAAATCTCAGAAAAACCTTATTTTTAGGGAAAAACCGATAAGCGCCACCTCTAAACCTAAGCAACTATTAAATTCGAAAAAAATATATTTTTGGGACACCCTACTGTACATATCTATGTATCATACCATCTTTTTTTATACATGAGATACATACATAAATACAATACATAAAAAATAATATAAAAATTAATTCAGAACTTTGTAATAAAATGAGGGTAAAAATACAAGATTTATTTAAAGTGGCTAGAAATATAAGAAAGAGTAGCGAAATGGGCTAACATATGTATAAGACATTTTATAAGTAAAACAAATAAAAAAATTGAACTAACCCGCATCCGTCGTTTGCATCAAATTGATGCAAATTTTTTTATTCAGATTTATATATTAAGAACAAACATGCATGTTTTGATTTAAATCTTTTGCTTCTTAAAATTTTTGCTAGAATTAAGATTTGTAGTTTTTTTTGTATTTTAAAATTAATAAACATTCATCATGCATAAAAAAAAAATTAAAAATTAAAAACATTTCAATGAATTATATGTTCTTTGGTATCTGCATCAAATTGGTGCACAACGTGCTTTTCGTTTCTAGAAAGTTCCTATGGATGCGGGTTAAAAAATTATTAAAATTCAAATCTTGTTTTTTGGTAGCAAATGTTGGCAACCCAGTAGAAATTTGAAAAATTGTAACAATTTGTCTGAAATGTTTTGTTAAACAAATTTCATATAAATATTCAAGTCATGAATAAGGTGAATGTGTATATTTTTTGTTATTTTAAATTAAACTAATCTTAAAGCAATAAACAAATATTTCAACAAAATGCATATTAATTATTCATTTAAAGTTTTTCATAGTCTGATTTAGCCAGGGAAGAAAACGGTTGTAGTAGGGGGCATTGCTCCCCTTTTCCCCTGGCTACAGGCCTGTGCCACTAACAGTTAAAAGCCACCGTGCATTATTTTTTATCGTAAAGATAGTAGTAGGTAGCAAAACCATTGATGTTCACCAAGGAAAAAAACCACCAAGATGCTATCGATGTTATAAAAATATCGTTATAAAACCAACGATGTTCTTCACCAAAAACAAAATGCCGCAATATGCAATCGATGTTATATTATCGTTATAAAACCATCGATGTTCACCATCGAAACAAATATCGCAAGTAGCCATTACTAAAAATTTTTTTATATGATAAAACAGTGAAGTAAGATAATAGCTGCGTTCCATTCGCTTCAAAATAGTCCATATTATTTTTTTTTTACATGTAAAAAAAAAAACCAAAATAGTAATCCTTAAACAAATAGGATTATTTTTGCTACCCGTCTAAAATTGTGATACGGGCTTTAAAAAATTTGATACACAGATGCCGCACCTGTATATTTTTATGAGCTGTCATTTCATTTTTATAATTAATTGCTTGCATGATACAATCACTATTAGGTAGCCTTGACAGCTATCTATTTACGAGCTGCGAAAAAAAAGAAAACAAAATAAAAAGTGTGTGTCACACACATTGGCCGCATTCAGCGAAGTCAACGATTGTACATACTTAAATTATTTATATAATTGCCAAATAATAATAATAAAATTAAAAAATTTACAACTTTTCTGACGATAAGAGTTAAACACATTCAGAGAAAAAACATCGTTCACAAAGATATCGCTACCATAACAGTTGTGAATAGCTGCGTTCCTTTCGCCTTAATATAATCGCTATAACAAATTTTCTCAAAGGAAGGGCAAAAAAAAACGTCTCGTAGAGGGCACTACCGTTGAAGTCGAAATTAAATTCAATCTAGCAATCATGATACAATAACTATAAAGTGTCATGAGAACGTGTGTCGTTCAAAACTGTTGTGAGCTGTTATGGTAGCGATACCTTGTCAGAAAAATTGTAAATTATATAATTTAATTATTAATATTATGCAATTATATAAATAATTTAAGTGCAATTTTTGGCTCCGCTGAATGCGTCTAATGTGTGTGTCACACGTGGTTTATTTTGTTTTCTTTTGTTTAACATTCGATGGTCGCAGCTCATGAGAAAATAGGTAGCTTTCAAGGCTACCTAATAGTCATTGTATCAAATAAACAAATAATTCAAAAAATGAAATGACAACTCATAAAAATATACAGGTGCGGCACCTATGTTTCAAATTTTTTAAAGGCTATATCACAATTTTATATGGATAGCAAAAATAATCCTGTTTGTTATAGGATTATTATTTTTTTTTTTTTGCTTTGCATGTAAAAAAAAATAATCTTGATTATTTTGAAGCGAATGGAACGCAGCTAACGGCACACATTCTCATGACACCTAATAGTAATTGTATCGTTATTGTTTTTTAATTGAATTTTGACTGCAACGATAGCAACCTAGCAAATAATAATAATTATATTAAAAAATGTACAACTTTTCTGACGTTAAGAGTTAAACTTATTCAGAGAAAAAACATCGTTCACAAAGATATCGCTACCATAAGGCCTTTTCCACACTTGGTCAACGCAACTCCAGCTGAGGTTGCTAGCCTGTGTATTTATACCGGAACCTTCAGATTAAGCAACTTGCACGCAACAAGTTCTTGACACGTTCTCAACCTGTTCAACCCAACGCGGCTTTCCGCAATTTTCATCAGCGACGTGTTGCATCAGTTTGTTTGTTTTGTGAATTCAAGTATTTGTAGTGCAGTAGGTTTTATATTAATCAAGGTGAATAAGCTAATTAATTAGTTCCTAATAGAATCTAA
The DNA here is from genome assembly GCA_963920525.1 of Dichetophora obliterata. Taxonomy (NCBI): domain Eukaryota; kingdom Metazoa; phylum Arthropoda; class Insecta; order Diptera; family Sciomyzidae; genus Dichetophora; species Dichetophora obliterata. The sequence goes on from OY986439.1 coordinate 35,145,121, forward strand.
AAGAAGGAGAAATAGTTTGCAAGATGAATGAGCAAGTGTTAAATATTAAATCAGTGCAAGAAGTCGAAAAACATGATTTATTATATAATAACAATTATTATATGTTGCATGACTTTTAAAGCAAGTCTGGAAGCATTCGGTTTATAGTTGCATTGCTTTTAAACTTTTTCGCTGTTGCTTTGAAGTTGTGTTGGAATTGCGTTGACCAAGTGTGGAAAAGGCCTAAGAGTTCACAAAAGTTGTGAATGACACACATTCTCATGAAACCCAGTTGTTATTGTATCATTATTTTTTGTTTTAATTGAATTTTGACTGCAACGGTAGCATCCTCTAGAGACGTTTTTCGAATTTTTCGAATATTTCGAATATTATTCGGATCCGTTGTCAGAATTTCGAAATTTTAAAATTTTTTATAATATGGTGTCCACTTATAAGCCATATTGAATTTTAAAATTCTGACTTCAGATTCGAAATCAGCGACCCAATAGCACTGTTAAATGATGTTTAAAATTATTAAAAACACATATTATGAGGTGGCAACCCTTAATATTTAATTCATTCTGTACTTATTTGATTCACTTTTTTTCGAATCAATCACATATGAGTACTACTTGTACTTATTCAAACTCACTTTTGAGTAAGTGGCTCATGATTCAAAAATGTGATTCATAGCAAATCTTTGATTTGAATCACTGAATTGTGAACGAATAGTACTCGAGTACTACTTATTTTTAGGTATTCGTTGCAAATCTCTTTTCTCCATGACAGGGTAGACATTAAAAACAGGGTAGAGATTAAGGACAGGGTGCTTCTAGTATTCACATTTTTTAAAATTAATTGTGTGTCATACCAAAAATGCGATGACAAATGTGCCCCAGTTTACCCTATTTTAAATAGATTTGACTTAAACGACAAGTTATTATAAACTTTTTTAAACACAAAATTTTTTAAACACAAATAACATGCAAGTATCGTTAAAAATGGAAGTGTGTTTGAATATAAAAAAAAAAATAAATTTGCTTGAAAAAATAAGCACTTCTTTTAAAAAGATATAATCAATCGAAAAAGAATTTCTATTTTCTATGCACCTAAATTCTATTATAGAAATACTGGTCATAAACATCTGTAGAATAATATATAAAAAAGGGAATTTTATATAACTTTTAAATATTTTTGGGATATTTTTTTGGATTGATTTTGAAAGAAATTAGTTTTGTTGTATTTTATTTGTATTTAGTATGAAATATGAAAAAACATTCAAACTTGAATTTTTCCATTTTTTCCTCCTTGTACAAAAATTTAGTTTAAATTGGTAAGGATATATTTGTAAGAGATATGTAGGCAAATTTAATTCTTTTTTATAGAAGTATATTTTGAATAACTACAAGACATTGTCGTCTATCACAAAACAATCATTTAACTATTCATCAGATACACAGAAATATCAAATATTTTATTTTGTAATGCATTTTCATTTTATCAATAGTAAAGGGATTCACCACAGCTTTTTTTTAAGTTGAAAAGGCCACATCTTTATAACTTGACATGTAGGTAGTTTCTTCAGCAGCATACAATTTTAGTCAAAATCCCTTCTTAAATATAGTGTTTTCAACCATAATCTAAACCAGCTCATTCCTTAGCAACCTGTCACTTTGTTAAAAATTTAACCATCAACCAACACCCTGAAGTGCTATTTTCCACGCAACGCACCACTCATGCAAAATATATAAATGTGAAAAACCGCTTAACTTCACAAAAATGTAATAACTCATAAAACTCTTTCTTTCTTTCTCTCTTTTCTACTCTTTTCTTCATCCCCTTTCCCTTTGCTCGCTGTTATCTATCAACAATGACATTGACACAAACGGCAACCTTATCATGCTCTACCTAACATCCACCAACAACAACAACAACAACTTCCACATCCATATCATCGTAATGACATCATCAACAGAGTGTTGACTCCGATGTTGCCTCATTGAATATGAACTCAACCGAGAATGAAGTTCCTGAAGCAGAATCGTCAAGTGAAATAATGGTTGACATGGACAACAAACCCTCGAACTCAAATGATGAAAGCTGGACGGATGTAAATTTAAATGAAGATCCCGGCTTGTCAGCGGTTGGCGCTGGCGGCGGCGGCATCATTGTTGGCAACGTCAGCTCAGATGGCAAAATACGTGACATGGATCATAGCCAACAGCAACAGCAGCAGCAGCAGCATACACACAGTGTTGGTCTACCAGTTGTTGGCGGAGTTGCAGTAGGAACGGAACGTGGCGACAAGCCAAATTCTGAAATTTCCGTTGTACGAGTGCCAGATAACTATGCAGCTGGCGGAAATGCTGTTGGCGCTGGCAATGCAACCGCCATCAGTGGTGTTAGTGCCAGTGCTCAGTCACGTGGTGCACGTTCTGATGATTTACCAATGAAGCCGCCACTTGTTGGCCAACTAGCAATGACGACACCATCGCGTGAGGCTAGCCTAACGCAAAAGCTGGAAGTGGCACTGGGGCCAGTGTGTCCGCTACTGCGAGAAATCATGGTTGACTTTGCACCTTTTCTGTCAAAAACTCTCGTGGGCTCTCATGGCCAGGAGCTGTTGATGGAAGGCAAGGGTTTGACCACATTCAAGAACAGCCATTCCGTAGTGGAGTTGGTAATGTTGCTTTGTTCGCAGGAGTGGCAAAACAGTTTGCAGAAACATGCCGGTCTGGCATTCATAGAGCTCATCAACGAGGGTCGCTTGCTGTCGCACGCCATGAAGGATCATATTGTGCGCGTAGCCAACGAAGCGGAATTCATATTGAATCGCATGCGTGCCGATGATGTCCTCAAGCATGCCGACTTTGAGTCCCAATGCGCCCAAACACTGCTAGAACGACGCGAAGAGGAGCGGATGTGTGATCATCTGATAACGGCGGCACGTCGTCGTGACAATTTCATTGCCAGCCGCATGTTGGAGAAAGTGCGAAATATTATGTGCAATCGTCACGGTGCCTGGGGTGATCCAACGGGCACTTTGGAAAAGTCAACCTTCTGGAAGCTGGACGCTTGGGAGGATGATGCACGTCGACGCAAGCGCATGATTCAAAACTCGCGCGGCTCATCACATCCGCAGGCCACACTGAAGGCAGCTCTGGAGAACGGTGGTCCTGAGGATGCCATATTACAGACTCGCGATGAGTTCCACACACAGATTTCAGTCTCGCGATCACATCATTCAACACAGCACTCGACCGACTTGGTGGATGATGCTGAGTTGCTGATTGAGGATCGCGAACTCGATCTTGACCTAGTGGGCCCTGTCAACATAAGCACGAAGGCAAAGTTAATTGCACCTGGTATAGTTGCGCCAGGCACTGTTTCCATAACCAGCACCGAAGTGTTCTTTGAAGTTGACGAAGACTCACCGGAGTTTCAGAAAAACGATCCCGAGGTGTTGAAGTACTGCGAACACCTACATGGCAAATGGTATTTCTCCGAGGTGCGAGCCATTTTTTCGCGTCGTTATCTTCTACAGAATACTGCACTGGAAATCTTTCTCGCCAGTCGCACTTCAATTTTCTTTGCCTTCCCCGATCAACACACCGTGAAGAAAGTGATCAAGGCGCTACCACGTTCTGGGGTTGGCATTAAATATGGCATATCGCAGTCCCGTCGTGCCTCGATGATGTCGCCGCGTCAGCTAATGCGCAATTCCAATATGACGCAAAAGTGGCAACGTCGCGAAATCTCCAACTTTGAGTACTTGATGTTCCTGAACACCATCGCTGGACGCACCTACAATGACCTCAATCAATACCCAGTCTTTCCCTGGGTTCTCACCAACTACGAGACGAAGGAGCTTGACTTGAGTCAACCCTCTAACTACCGTGACTTGTCGAAACCGATAGGTGCGCTTAATCCTTCACGGCGCGCCTACTTCGAGGAGCGTTATGAAAGTTGGGAGAACGATACGATTCCACCCTTTCACTATGGCACCCACTATTCAACTTCTACCTTTACGCTCAACTGGCTTATGCGTCTCGAACCCTTCACCACCATGTTTCTGGCACTGCAGGATGGCAAGTTTGACTATCCCGATAGGCTTTTCTCCTCCGTTGCACTGTCGTGGAAGAACTGCCAGCGCGATACTTCCGATGTAAAGGAGCTCATACCTGAATGGTACTTCCTACCCGAAATTTTCTGCAATTCATCCGGTTATAGGTTGGGTGAACGCGAAGATGGCACGCTGGTAAGCGATGTTGAATTGCCGCCGTGGGCCAAGAGTCCCGAGGAGTTTGTGCGCATCAATCGCATGGCACTCGAATCGGAGTTTGTCTCATGCCAACTGCATCAGTGGATTGACCTGATATTCGGCTATAAGCAACGCGGTCCCGAAGCTGTGCGCGCCACTAACGTCTTCTACTATCTGACCTATGAGGGCAGCGTCGACCTAGATAGCATTGCAGATCCGGTTATGCGTGAAGCGATAGAAAATCAAATACGTAACTTTGGCCAAACTCCTGCACAGCTGCTGATGGAGCCACATCCACCACGTAGCTCAGCAATGCATCTGTCGCCCATGATGTTTAGCGCCATGCCCGAAGATCTTTGTATGTCCATGAAGTTCCACTTGAATTCACCCATTATACACATTTCGGCCAACACATTTCCCACACAACATGTGCCAGCGATAGTCACTGTAACGGCGGGACATCAGTTTGCAATCAATCGTTGGAATCCAAACTACACAGCTTCCGTCCAGAGTCCTAGCTACGCGGAATCGCCGCAATCGCCGGGTTCGAATGTGCCTCTAACCATGGATCCTGTGCTGCGTAAGTATTTGGTTGGGGTAGGGTTGGGTTTGCTAATTGTTTAACGAACTTACTTTCTGCAAAAACAGTAACTCCTAACGGAGCACCTAATAATCCCATGAGTCGCCGCACTTTGGGCGACAACTTCAGTCAGACAGTAAAACTTAATCACAACTGCATCATTACGACTGTCGATAGCAGCTACTTGATTGCCTGCGGTTTCTGGGACAACAGCTTCCGAGTGTTCAATAGCGACACAGGTAACATTTATACCAGCCTCACAAGCTTGTAACACATCTACTCTTTTTTGTTCACCCCATTTTTGTTGTAGGTAAAATAAAGCAAATTATTTTCGGTCACTTTGGCGTAGTGACATGCCTGGCCCGCTCCGAGTGTAACATCACTTCGGACTGTTATGTTGCGTCTGGTTCGTCAGATTGCACCGTTTTACTCTGGCACTGGAATGCACGCTCACAGACAATAGTTGGTGAAGGTGATGTACCAGCACCACGGACTACTTTGACAGGGCATGAAAATACCGTAACAGCCGCAGTTATAAGTGCCGAATTAGGTTTGGTCATATCCGGCTCCACGAGTAAGTTGTTTTGCACTCTTGATAACAATAGTTTGTAAGCTGAGCGATCTTGTTTGATTCTCAGATGGGCCAGTTTTAATTCATACCACATTCGGCGATCTGCTGCATTCACTGGAACCGCCCATGAACTTCTATTCACCAAAGTTGATTGCAGTTTCTCGTGAGGGCATGGTTGTTGCGGGTTACGATAAGGGTAATGTAGCAGTCTATTCACTGAACGGCAAGCGACTGCGTCATGAGACGCACAACGATAATTTACAGGTGAGCGCAGTTTGTCTACTGTCCTTTTTTTCCATTATTATCAAAAAATCTTTTAAAATTCGAAATAAATGCTCTTAATAATTTGTATGTCAACTACTTCTGCTCTTGTCATTTTTCGCTCTCTTTCTCTCTTTGATTATTTTGCTCACAGTGCCTGTTACTCTCACGTGATGGTGAATATATGATTACTGCAGGTGAACGCGGCATTATTGAGGTCTGGCGTACTTTCAACCTGGCGCCGCTGTATGCCTTCCCTTCATGCAATAAGCCTATACGTTCCTTGGCAATGACGCTGGACCAAAGGTAAGTTTTTTTTTGAGCTTAAGTTAGAGAGAGGTATTAAATATTTTTAGACAATATTTAACGAGTATTCAAAAACCTTAAAATAAGGAAGCTTCATCAAAAGACCTTTAAAAGATTTGCTATTTTTTTAATAAAGGAGCTCAAAAATTTGGCTAAATGAAAAGGAAATAAAAGTTATACTATAAGAATATGGAGACTAGAAAATAACACACCTTCATAGCTAAGTATAAGTTTTAAGAAAAAAAGTTTGGAGAGAAATTCTCTTTGGTTAAAAAACATGTCTGATAGATGGAAAAATTTTACCAAAAGAAACTTAAATACAGCAAAATAAATAGATAAAAAACCAATTTTAAAAATTTTAAATATATTTGCATTCAAATTTATCCAATTTCAATTAAAATGATGAAGATATGGCTAAGAATGAGGATAAAGATGACTATTATGTTTATGCTTGAGTCTCACATTGAGATTTCAAAGTTTAGGTTGAGATTGAGGTTGAGGGTTAGATTGGAGTTTAGCGTGATCTTGGTAATGAGGTTTAGTAAATTATTATTAATTTTTTTATATTCTTGTCAGCCTTTGTAGTCTGGTGGAGAGTGCGCTAGACTATCAACCCAGAGGTCCCTGGTTCAAATCCGGATTCGGGCATGGTTCTTTTCACTTTCTTTGTTCTTTTCTGCATTTAAGAATTATGGAGAACTAAAAATCCACAACTTAATTGTGGTAAATGTGGAATCAAAGGACAGGAACAACTAAGAGTTCGATATGCTTGCCGAGTTTAAGGCATAACCTTAACCATAACCTAGCCGCGGTTAAAATCCATTCAAATTGTCTTTCACGGTTGTTTCGCCTAATCAATAATTCACGTATGATTCCAATCAATTCCTATAAATTATTTTTCCCCTTCCAGTCAGGTCAAAGACCAAACCTTGTTTGTATAAGGACCATGCCTTGGTTCTTTAATTTTTAAAAAAAAAACTTTAAAATAATCTCTTGATAGAAGGAAACTAATTCTCTCCGTGCATAAAACACACAAAAAAGGAGTGTAATGCAACTTCAAAGTGTCTTTTGAGTAGGTTTACAATGAGCGCAATGTTCAGGATGGTATTAAGGCTTATGTTAAGTTCGTTCTGTTTTGATTAAGGCTGAGATGATGGAAGCTGAAGTGTTGAAGTTGATATTAAGTCTAAGAGATAGATTGAATTTGAGGCTTCGTGGTTAAAGTTCAGGTTTAAATAGAGGTTAAGGTTAAGGTTTTCGCTCAGGTGGAGATTAAGGTTGAAATTTTAAGGCTAAAGTCGATGTCGATATTAAAAATGGGCTTAACGTTGGGCTTACGTAAGTTTTAGGGTAAGAAATAGGCTTAGGATAGCTTTAGGTTGAGGTTGAGGTTAATTGCGATGTTATGGTTACGGTCAGCTTAAGGTTGGGGTTGAAATTAAGGTAAAGGTTTAAACTCCCTGTCAAACACATATTCTGAAACCTTCGAACAAACACATATGCCCGGCCAGACCCCTATATGTTTTTATGCTTTTGTATGGCAAAAAGGGTAACGTAACTTTGAATTTCTAATTATGCTCGTTTATTATTTTTGCCTTTAGACTTTTTTTTTTTTGATTTGTTGATATATGTAGCTACCTAAATGTAAAAAAAAATTTATTTATTTTGTGGAATGCATGAAAAACAAGTATAATCAACTTCAGAATGTTGTTGGCACACAGGATTAGTGCATTTGGTGCAGTAAAAACGTGACTTCCTACGCAGCTTTTCGTCTTGCGTGGCACAAATTCTGCAATCTTTTCTGGAATTCAATGTACTAGGGCCGCTTTGTTAGTTATTCAGCATGTTTCTGGGAATATTCAACAGCCTTCCAAAGAAAGATTCAATGGCCAAACGGGTTGAATGTTGTCCCAAAATATGGTTGTTGTTCATGCGTTTTTTAGCATTAGCAAGCACCAATTGTTTACTCAGAGGGTTCAAGAACATTCGTCACTTCTCTTTTCTGGTTCCTTCTGTATTTTCATTGCATATGATGTAAGCGGCTAATCCCATGACGTCTATCATGTTGCAAAAAAATGCTAATGGCCAACGTCTGATTGACCGTTTTGTGGAGTAATGCGTTACCAGTTGGTCCATTGTATCAACGTCGGCCTTTGTTGAATTGTAAAATAATATAGCTTCCGGTTTTTTTGCTACCCTCTCAACTTTCTCGGTGTAGTGCACAGTGGATAGTAGATTTACTGCTTTGTTCTTCTTTGGAACGTAGCTGCACAGTGATACAAGGTTATCATAGAAACCGAACACAGATGAAAGCACTGGCCGTTTGCTGTCTTTTTTCACTTCTTTGGGAAGACACTTTTTGTTGGATCTAATGGTGCCAACGTATGCTAGTCCAATCGACGAAAGACGTTTAGCTGCGTCTAATGTTGTAAAGAAGTTATCAGCAATAATAGTTCTGCCGCTCATGAGCACATTTTCGCCTTGGTTTGTCTCTCGTTGTTCTCCCTCTTTACCAGTGTACAGTTTTCCTTGCAACGGATATTTGGTTTTCGCATCGAATGCCCACCATACTTTTATACCATACTTTGCGGGCTTTGATGGGATGTATTGCGTGAACTTTGTGCGTCCATGGTATGGAAATAGCTGCTCATCGATGGTTATACTTTCGTATGGTTAGAAATTACTGGCAAGATTGTTATTCAAGAAGTTCCATATGTCGCGAATGGGAGCAGCTCGAAGTCAAATCGAATCCAGCGCATCAAAGTAACAAATCGTGTGTATGACATGGCTGCATGGAATATTGGAAGTGCATCAGTTTGCCACATCAATCTTGAGAGCTGCATAGTATTATGACTGACACCAAAAGCCAATAGTATTCCAATAAAAGGGTCAAGCTCAACACTTGTCATATTAACCCATACTCGTGGTGTGCAGTTTGCATGTTCTGCGTTCCATTTGCGTGTAACTTTTTCTCCATATAGATTAGTTTGTGTTACGATGATGACCGTAATATTCGGTGAAAAGAAAAGCTTGAATACCTCAAGCGGAGCGGTCAGGTTTGTTTTTGGTCCACCTCTGAAACGCATGATGTTGGGCTGGCGAAATCTCACTGTAGCCGGTTCAGCTGTTCTCCACTTGGTATCATCTTTTCCAAGCAAAAAACCGTCTGCAACTTGAGTTGGTACATTCTCACTTCTTCGGATTCTTCACCGCTGTCGAATATTTCATTTGCTTCAATTTCCAATTCATATTCAATGTCCGAGGCGTCATTTTCGGGCACAAAATCTGTGTTTTCACTGCTTTGGTCTTCAAATAAATCTAGTTCTTCGTCTGCTTCTGTGTGAAGGGCGAAATCACGCAGTAACGCTGATGATAGTTGTTGTTGGAAACTACCAGTAAGGCTGCCTGTACGCAAGCGCGTATTGTACACAAATTCTAAATCCTCTGCCATAACAATAGTAATAATTTCATTTTAGTTGCCGCACAAAAAATTTATATTTCGGACTGTCGATGTTGTATGTTCAGCATTTATTAATAAACTAACTGAACTCAAAAACAAATTCACAAACGAACGAAAGAAATAAGAGAAAAATGAACACAAAAACTTCCTGGAAGCAAACATCTGCATTGAATTCACATAAAAACAACCCAAAATATAAAAAAAAAATACCTGGAAACAACAATCTGCATTGTATTTGCAGAAAATAACCCAAAATGTGTATGACAATAATTTATTTCATACAAATTGTATAGGGGTCTGGACAGGCATATGTGTTTGTTCGAGAGGGAATTTTTTTGTAGTTTTCTTCGTGTTGGGACGATATTCTAGAATTTTTTTTTTAAATAGAAAGCAACAATATTTTAGGCGGCTACCGGGAAATACAGGTATCTACCTAAACTAGAAGTAGGTTTAATTAACGCTCAAAAATGAAATATGTCTGGCCAGAACCATGTGTTTGTCCAAGGGTTAAGGCAACAGTCAACGTTGCTTTGAGGATAAGCTTAAAGTTTGGGTTACTAAAAATTTAAGGTAAGGGTTAGGTTGAAGATAGTTTTAGGTTAATGTTGAGGTTGATTGTGATGCTGATTTTAAAGTTGATCTGGAGTTGAGGCTTTAGATTGATATAAATGTTGAGTTACAATTGGAATTATGATAGCGATGCTGATGTTAAGTAAGGTGCCTCACGTTAAAAAGTTGTTCAGGCCGATTCCTCAAAATAATCCTTTATTTACATATGTTTTGAGGATTTCCCAAATATTTTGGCTTTAGCAATATCTGTGAGCTGGAATAATTTGAAATAAACTCATAAAATTAAGTCTTTTGTAATAATATTGTTTGCTGTGGTAGTTTAAAAAATGCAAACTGTCAGAAATAATAGTTTAGACAAATTTCTTCCAACGTGCATCAAAAAATTAAAAATGTTTGCATTCAGTTTAGAGTTAATACTGGTTTCCGTCCATTTATTTGTAACTTTTTCAAGTTTTTTTCACTAAAATTAAACAAACTTAATTATTTCTAACTATATCCTCACTTTCAAGATATCTTTTGAATGATTTTGAGTACTTGCATTAACTCCTCGTCAGAATTGATTATAGTGGTATATATTAAAACTAAAATATCAATTACACAGTACGACAAAATCAAATTTTTTTAGTACACATGAGAAATGTTAACAGAATATGAAAAAAAGGCTTAAAATAAAGAATTACGTGTTTCGGCGTTTTGCTGTAGCACGTCAGAATTTTGAGAAAATCGATTTTTAAGCTTCGAAGGACCGTGGAGGTTCACTTGTAATGTAATGCTAGTATAAAAATTTTTATAAAAACAGAATGGGTGAAACGATTTTAATGCTTGAGCCAGTTTTAAAAAGTTAATGAAATTTGGATTTTTTCTTATTAAATAACAATTTTTTTCTACGCTAGATGGCGCTTTAATTTTCATGTTAAATTAAAAAATAACCAAAAATGTACGAAGTTCATTAAAAATACAATGTTGTTAATTTTTAACACAAAAGAATAGTTAATATTTCATATTATTTTTTTGTTTTTTTAAATTAAATTTACATTACATTATATTTTTGGTTATTTTTTAACTTAACATGAAAATTAAAGCGCCATTTAGCGGAGAAAAAAATTGTTTTTTTAATAAAAAAAAATTCAAATTTAATTCCCTTTTCAAAACTGGCTCAAACATTAAAATCGGTTCACCCATTCTGCTTTTATAGAAATTTTTATAATAATAATAGGGGTATTCACGGGTTGTTGCGAATTGCAAGAGTGTGAAAATGCACGATAATTTGCGCACTAACGCGTGAACATCAATATCGCAACTTAATTATGCAATAAAATTAAATGTCAAATGAACAGTAAATATATTGCCACCTTATTTCAAAATCATAAAAAGATATTGAAATCTACGTACAAACTAAACCTTTTTGAAAGTTTTACCCAGGTGGCAACTACGTTCAAATACAACCAAAACATGAATCATCTGCTTAGCATCACTGCTTGTGCGTTCTCGCAATCAGGGTTGCCACTTGTAATAAAATTTAGTTACCAAAATTTTATCAAAAAGTTACCAAAATTAAATAAAAATTAATTAAATAAACAAACATTTTTTTTAAAGTAAGGAAATCAATAAAATTATAATTTTTGTTAATAAAAAAATGTATTCAACATTAAAATACTTAAAATTAATAAACAGAAATAGTGGTAAAATAAATTAAGTAATATTATTAAGTATTACATTTTTCCTGTTTACAATTTCTTATTTTTAATAACTAAAAATCACAAAATAAGTAAAATTCATAAACTCATTTATTTATAAAAATGAGACGTATATCTTTTTTATTTGAATTAGATAAAAACAAGTATAGAAAAAGTAAAACTTTTTATTGTTAACATTTATTTATTATATTAATATAAAAATCACAAATTAGTAGTAAATTCAGGTAAAAGTAATTTTTTTGTCAAAAAACAAAACAAAAAATTGTAGATTAATGGTATAAAAATTAGATCCTTATCTTTTGTTATTTGAAATAAGTAGGAACTAAAAAAATATACCGCATGCATTGGCAATGAATATTGATTTTAAGAAAGTAAATGAATAAATACAAATATATGGCATTTAATGCTTTAAAAAATTATCGGTTTCCTCAAGTTTAAATTTTAATCATTTTTTAATAACTAAAAATCAGAAACTACAGAGTTCGTTTGTTTTATAAGATATCAATCCTAACTACGGGCACTGATTTTAAATAAAAGGAAATTTTTTCACCATCACCTCAAGTTAAGGAGTTATGAAAAAATATGATATACAGTTCTTTTTCCAATAACTGCTCCTAAGCGCAAACTCTTGCAAAGTATTTAAAGCTTTTGCTGATATCTTTTTAAGTTTTAGAAAAACATATTGTGAATGAAACGAAAATTTTATTAAATTTATTCAAAGCAATTTTAAGCGGCTGCAAAACCCTAATTTTTCAGTAAGTTACTTTAGAAATTTTTCCTATAAATTTTTCATTGAATAAATTGATCATGTAAAATCAATTTTCGTTATTTCAAAATATATCTGGAATTATCCACAATATCTGCAAAGGTCAAAGGAATGCTTAAACTTCAAAGACAAAAGATATTTTTATGATTCAGACATTTTACGGTAGCAAATATGTTTATTATGAAAAAGATTTAAAATTTATGATTTTCAAGGCCATTATCTTCAAAACAAAAGCTGAAAAAAATTGTTTACAAAAATGTTTAGACCTAATCAGCCGTATTATGAATATTTTTTCAAGTGAAATTGAAAAAGAGAGTTTTCATTATTAAGATAAACCTCAAAAATATTCACAAAATTTAACAAGAAGAAAAATATTCAGGAAAAAATAACTTAAAAATGTCCAAAATGTTCTAGAAATCTTAAAAGTAAAAACTCCCTTTTCCGATTCCGCGTGAAAAATTAAGCATGATAGGGCTGAATATTTCCTAATCAAAGCTGTCAAATACGATCGAAATTGACTGATGCAGTCTAAAGTGTTCTGTTAGAACATAACTGGTTTTTACATTGTTGCCTGTAACTCCTAAACTAGAGCTGATGGCAAAAAAATCTCAATTTAAATCTAAAAATCTTCTTCTGGTGACCACATGTAATGAGGCTTGTCTCTCGTTTCGCAGATTTCCTTTGAAATTATTATGCTATTTATTGTTTTAAAACCCAACTTGTTTTGTAGCTTCGTTTTTATAAGAGACTTCTTTGTTCACGTTAAATTTCAAAATTGGAATATTTTGACATTTTCTTTTGAGATGATTCGCAATATTTTCAGATGATGCGTTCGGAAAACTTAGAGAAATTTTCAATACAAATCATAAAGTTTATGCTGCACTAAAAAATGTTTAATGTAATATTAAATTCAATTTTTTATGTAAATCTCGCAAACTGATTATTTTGAATTTTTTGGAAAAACTAAAGGAAAAAAGTTGCCAAAACTATAAAAAAATTACCAAATTACCAAGTCAAAAATTATCTACCAAATTTGGTAATTAATTACCAAACTGGCAACCCTGCTCGCAATTGGTTTGAGCAGTGCGTAATTCAAGAAGAGTTGCAAAATTGCTTCCAATGTGTTTGTTGTTGGAATGATGCGAAAGTTCGCAATCATGCATTTTCGCATCGTCGCAACTGCGATTCGCATCAACCCGTGAATACCCCTAATATTACATTAGAAGTGAACCTCCACGGTCCTTCGAAGCTTAAAAATCGATTTTCTCAAAATTCTGACGTGCTACAGCAAAACGCTGAGACATGTATTTCTTTATTTTAAGCCTATTTTCATATTCTGATAACATTTCTCATGTGTACCAACCACTGTCGTACTGTGTTATAAATAAACACCTATTGAAGGAATATTGTAAGAAATGAATTAAATTGTGAGCTTTAGATCAAGTTAGTTTTTAAGAAGGCAACAACAACAACAACAACAACTCTGTATAGAGCCAATCACTTAGCTGACTAGACAGTCTGTTTCGGAAATCGCTACATTTCCTCTTCAATAGTCTTTGAGTGATAAAGCTGTGATTAACTCACTTCTTAAAGTTTTATATGATTTCACACATTTGAAATTTCATTCATTTGAATTATATAGAACAAATTGAATGTTCAAATTGGCTACTAAATCATATGACTTTTAGAGCAGAAGACTTTTTATAGATCACCGCCATCAACTCTACCAAGGTTGCCATCTGTTCTAGTTGATTCTTTATTTATTTCAATATTCATTGGTGTTTGACAAATTGTCGAAATGCACCATAGAAATGAGACGAGTTTTTTTATGCTTCGCCAGAAGCTAGAGTTCTAACTCAAAGGTGGCTATTTTTACAACCAAAACAGAGTTGCTGTTGTTGTTGTTGTTGTTGCCTTCTTAAAAACTTACTTGATCTAAAGCTCGCAATTTAATTCATGTAATAATTTAATGGATCATAAAACTAATTAACTCTTTTTTTTTTTGGTATGGTATGGTCATGAGTTTAGACTCATTTTGGGTTATGCGTACTTTATGACTTACAAAAAATATGCATTATTATTTGGGCGGTTTTAACATTAAACTTATTATTACTGTGGACATGTCTCCCACAGGACCCATTTAATTCCTAAAGGGAATTCGTATGGTTTCTTTTCTTCCAGTGTCCGACCCAGTCGTAAACAGAACTGGGTACTGAAGAATAGAAAAGAATTGGAAAACATGTTGGGATAAAATTAAATGGTATTGAAAAGACAAATTTTGTTAAATGAAATTTGTAGTGAAATTTTGCAGTAGATATTCGCAGTAAAGATATTCGTTATTTGCAGTTATTTAAACATTTTTTGAAAAGGGTCAAAAAAGGATGAATGAGGGTTAATAAATTCTATAGAAGTATTTATCCTAAAATTTCACTATTAATCTGTAAGCACAAGAACAATGTCAAAGCAAAATTTTTAGTAGTCTTCTTATGCTAGAAAATGGCAAAATAAAAAGTAAAGTTAAAATTCATTTTAAATATTACTCTGAAATCTGACTCTTTAATCGCTTATATGCATATAAATTTTTTTCCTTTATCACACTTTGCTGAAAAAATGTTATTATTTAGGTTGTTGAACTTTGTCATTGTTACAAAAATGTTAGTAAACCTAAAATATTAGAGTCAGCATAAATACTCTCATTAAAAATAATAAGATGAAGTCTATGAATATTTTTCAAGGAATTTTAAATATCGTCGTCCAAATTCTAATACGACGTGAGTTTGAGAATTGTCTATTGTTCAGTAGGCAAAGAAAACGGTTTATTATTTGTATGATATTCATACGATAATGTATTGCTTCAAACGTTCTACCTGCCTTTTTTTCATACAAACATTAAAAACTAAAAAGACATAGAGGTAGTTTTGAGCAATCTACCTAAACCATTAATAAACGTTAATTTGCCCAATTTTGACATACATCTTATTAGAATTAGGGCGACGATATATTTGTTTAAAATATACTTTTTAGCTTTATATATTATACTTATTTTTAGCTAAATCTTTAAAGACACTTAGATTTGATAAACATATATCCTATGAACTATTTTTCTTTTCTTATTTCTTTACTCTCTAGATATCTGCTGGCTGGTCTCTCAACAGGATCTATCGTTGTGTTCCACATCGATTTTAATCGCTGGCATCATGAGTATCAACAACGTTACTAAAGTTATAACTAGTGTGATGACAGTTATGACTAGAAAAAACGAAAATAAACTCAGCCAATTACGACAAACTAGCAAAGCAACCCTAAAGTGATGACAAAAAAAAAACATACAACAAATATTGTAAGCAACTTACAAACATTTAGTTAAAAAATTTAAAGCATGAAAAGGCAAAACATAAATCAAACCCGAATGCGACAAACAGCCAAAATTTTCAAAAGACGACAATTAAGCAAATTGCGATAATTTACAAACTAGCAAGTACACAAACCCAAAAAATGACAAACAAGCAACTAGTTGAGTTGACACAGTAGTTTGTTTGCGGGTTAATGTTTATTGTTGTCGCAAATAGTTTTCAGTTTCAGTAGACAGCTAAATTATAAGACATTTAAATAAAATTTATTTTGTTTTGTTGTAATACACAAAAAAAAAAAAAATACGAAAATAAGCAAGAATTTCTTTGTTTATGTTTTTCTTAGACTAAATAAAACTTTACATGCGCTAAGCTCATAGTTGAGCCAAGTTAACGATAAAACTTTAAATAGTACGCTAAAAAAAAAGACAGTTCAATAGTAGTATTAAAGTTACATAACGTAGTAGTTAAAAATAAAAACAACTAAGCGGCCAAAATGTACTTAAAACTAGTGAGTAACAACACAAAAAAAAACAACAAAAACTAAAAAGTATTATAAACTCATTAATTTTGAGTTTAAAATAATATTAAACTTATTGCTAAATACATAAAAGTTTAACGTTTTTAAGTACTAAAAACAAAAGAAAAGTAGTAAATTCACAAACAGTAATATTAACAGCTTTTTTTAAAGGCCAATTCGTGTAAGACAAGCTTTTTTACCAAAAGCTTTTAGCTGCATGGTTCCATGTTTTGTTTGTAGATTTTTATGGGTAAAAGTTAATAAAAGGTCAAAAAAGCGCTTTACTTGTGCAGCACATGTAGCAAAAATAGCTAGCGCCATAAAAGGAAGCACTAGAATTAGCATTTTTAAAAAAAAATTAAAAAAGAATTTTTAAAGTCAGTTAATTAGATTTTTTATAAGATTGTGATGTGTTTTTTGTTAATTTTTTGTTTGTTTTTGGTGTACGAGTATGTTTCAATTGCGTCCATTTTATGCGTATCGTTTTTATTAAAATACTTTTAACTTTACATTGCGTCCATATCTACTACTATTACTGCTACTTTTTGACGTTGTAATTAACTTCCACTATCTGCTGCTCACTCAGTCTTCAAGACCGAACAAAGCAGACATTTTCCATCCATATATGTATGTTCTTTTATGAAAAAAAAATAATAAAAAAAAAAAGAAAAATTTAAGAAAGTCCTGCCTAAGTTCATTTTTTTAATTCTACTGACTTACTTATATTGAAAAGCGAAAAGAAGGAAACCTCAAATAAATAACTAACTAATCACTAAATTGTTAAATAGCTCAGCAACAATCATTGCAAATTAACATACAAATAATTCAATTTTTAAATTCAAAAATAAAGTAAAAAAAAAGTGAAAATGAATAGCAGTTCAGCTGCAATGGATAGAAAAAAAATTAAACCAGAATTTTTAATAAATAGATTAATGACAACATTTTGCAATGCTACTATCAAACAAATGAAGTACCGGGTGACACATCAATCGGGTGACAATCTTGATTGAGCAAATTTTAAAGATTCTTGATACTTGAAAACTTATCTTAACCAATAAACATGATAACGATAACAACAAACCCTTTATTTCGCACTAGCTAAATTCGTTGCTGCATTGATTGGTAAATATCGCTGTTCTCATTTCGAAGGCCAAAAACTGTCCATTTTATTAGATTTTTCCAGCTTTTAAGACATTTTTATAAGCATCTTGTTTGAGAGATTTTTTTATGTTAATTGGCTACACGACTTGACAGTGCGCATTAAGCGGTAATACTACCTTATGCACATTAAACCAAGGTTAATTTTTTACAATTAATAAAGAAAAATATCAAATTATACTTTTTATTTAAGTCTTTTTATACACAAGTACATGTTATTAAAACTCTTGGAGTATAAGAAAAAATGTTTTTTTAAATATATTAAAATACAGTGTCGGTAATGTGACAAGAAATCTGCCTGTTTTATCAAACTGTAGGTCACAAATATTTTATCTAGAACAAAAGAGGAAAAAGATTTTGAAAGAAGATGTAAAAATCAAGTGAAGTACGCAGGATTTTAAAAAATATTGGAAATAATATTGAAGAAAAAGGTTAGGTCTTTATGAAAAAAATCAGTAAAAAATCAGTCATAAAATTCTTAATTTTCGTGTGTCATTTGAAAAAATTTAACATACGTGAAGTATGGCACTGCTATTATTAAGCTACAATTAAAATTTAAAGATAATCAATTGAAAATTGAAGCTTTACAATTGATTGCTGCAAAGTTAAAGGTCTTTACTTGATCGCCCGACTCGAAAAACGTGGTTTTGGGAAAAAAGCAGTTCAAGTGTTAAGCTTTTAAAGAAACGTTGTACCATACAAAAAGAATTTTGGATATATTTTTCAAATAGTTAAACAAACGTTCAAGGGCCGGTTCTCATCTAGAGGCCCACATGGTGATGTTCGTGACTTTTTTTTTTGGTTTTTGATAGAAGGAAGTAAATGAAAAAGTTGAGTTTTTTGACAGTTTTTTAAAGTGTAGGAAATTTTTTTGTGCATAAAAGTGTTATGCAAAGTGTCAATACGTTACGTTGAAAAAGGTACCCAAACGGCCTAAATTCGTGTCATCCGATATTAAAAAAAAACAAAAAATTTTATAAATTATATTATATTTACTGGAGCTTGAAACTTTAATATCAATAAACAGTTGAAAAATACAAAAATAGCTGACATGTGATTTATAAGCGTTTTCTTACATTTTTGGCACTTTGAAGTGCTCTAAAAGAAAACGAACCGGCCAATATTATCTGGATTAAGGTTTAGTATCTCATAAATGTATTTACTTTAAAATGCAAAAAAAAATTCAAATCTATTTAGTAGTTCTTGAAATATCGTGGAGGTATCTCGTTGAGATATCTCGTATGTAAAACTTGATTTTTCAGAAAACGCGTTCCTTTCGTATGCGATAACTTTTTTATGCAATCGTTATCGGCCAAACTGCTTTGGGAACTCATGCTATCGGATCATGACACATCATGTGCTATCGGAAAATAAAAATAAAAAAAAGAGTTTTTTTTGTTGAGCTTCATGAGAACCTGCCCTTAACCTTAATCGGTTCTTTGTGTAAATTGTACACACTTTTCAAGTTCAAGCTGATATTTCTTTAGTACAAGTTCATCAAATCGAGCTAGAATTTTGGCTCTATGTAAAAATCGTATGGGAAATTTATTTTTTCTCCATTTTTTTCACGCTAGGTGTCGCTGCTACCCTACAGTAAAAATGTCCCTAATAGGTTCTTGTGTGTAAAATTTACACACTATAATCTTGGCGCGCCTGTGTCATTGTGCTTCTGTTTAATTGTTAATTTTTGTTCCGCTATTTTTCCAATTTTCCATTATTTTTTAACTAGCTGAAAATCGGTGTATTACTACCACACCCCCTTGTTCGACGCCCACAAAATGTTATGAGTGAAACAGCATGTGTAAATTGTGGTCGAATACCGAATTCCGAGGCTGTGCACTTTATAATTGCAAAGCTATTCGATACATAAAATTTAGGTTGTTTGAGAGGTGCTACGCCTCCTTTTGTGCAATGCAAAAATCATCCTTGGTAGGTGTTTTATAACTTGCTAAAGTTTGACGAAACCGAATTCCGATGATGTGTGACTTATGCTTTCGAAACCTATTCGATATCGAAAATTTTGGGGTATATTTGCGGTGCCACGCCCCTTTTTGCAATCAGAACCAGGGTCCGAATCGTCTCTTCCATGAACGGAACGGCTTTCGTATGAAAAAAAATTACGTTATACGTCAATCGATCAAAAGGTTTGAGATCACGGCTTTCGAATGGTTGCGGAACGTAATTAACTTTAAAATTGTAATAGATTTTTAAGACTAAATGTCATGAAAACGACAAATATATCTTTGTGTCATACATTTCCTGGTGAAAATTATTTAAATAAAACTAATAAAATAGAATGGATGCAACTTTATTTTTTTATCTCACTTCTGAAGATGAAAGTGAGAACGATGAGAGGATAGCAAGAAGGCAGTTAAGAGATAAATGTAGTCCTCTTTCTTTGTCAAACAAAGCGTAAGAATAATACAAATTTTTTAAAGTATTTTATTTAAGCAAACTATACTTTAGATTCGTAAAAAGGTTTCGCTTAATTAAGGAAGCATTCGACTATGTTCTTAATAGCTTGGAATTTCAAGGCAACATGTCCACAGCAGTCCCTCCAGTTCTATAATTAGCGGCTACTCTTTCGCTTTTAGCAAGTGCAAGTTTTCAACACTCAGTTGGCAGCGATTATTTGATTGGAATGACCCAAAGTACTATATCAAATTTAACATCCAATGTACTCAAAAGTATGGAACAGAAGTTATGCCCGAAGCACATCAAGTTTACACCAGGGAATTCATCTAGTTGCAAAGAATGGTTTATGGAGAAATATAAAATTCCAGGAGTCGTAGAGTGTGTTGATGGTACACACATTGGTCCACAAAAACCAAGTGT
The DNA here is from genome assembly GCA_963920525.1 of Dichetophora obliterata. NCBI lineage: Eukaryota > Metazoa > Arthropoda > Insecta > Diptera > Sciomyzidae > Dichetophora > Dichetophora obliterata. The sequence continues at coordinate 35,165,435 of OY986439.1, forward strand.
AAATGAACATATGTTTTTTAATCGCAAGGGGTTCCACATCCTGAATGCAATGATAATCTGCGATAATGAATACAAAATATGTGCTATTAACTCACAATATGGAGGGGCAGCTCACGATTCCTTTATTTGGAGGCACTCTGATCAAAGAATGTTCCTAGAGAATGAATTCAATTTAAACCGACATCAAAACTCGTGGATTTTGGGTGATTCCGGATACCCTCTTGAGCCGTGGTGCATGACACCTTACAGAAATCCACAGGAAAACTCAAGCGAAGCTTTATTTAATGACGTTAACTCGAAGGCAAGATGCATTGTTGAAAGGACTATTGGAATTCTGAAAGGTCGTTGGAAAATTTTAACCTACGATAAGCGCGGAAGGTATAGGCCTGAGAAAGAGCAATGTTTGCAAATGTTTGTTCAAGCTTGCATAATATTTGCATTCAATTGAAAATACCGTTCCATTCATCAACAACCAGCACTCAGAGTTTGAACGAATATGACATTGGAGAAGAAACTCATCTAACAAGAATTGGCCAAACCATAAAGAATCAAATTAAAATGTCTCTTTTAAATTAAAAACCATGCAAATATAATTTGTTTTCAAAAAAGTTTTTATTAAAAAAAAATATACACATTGATGAAAAGCTATAATTCATTAGTAAATAACTCTATTTTTTGTACTTTATTAAATTATTATTATTATTATTATTATAAAAAATATCACAAAAAAAAAGGAACACTTCATTAAAAAAACAAAATTAAGTAGACTACTTTTGTCTTTTGAGAATTTCCAATTCAATGGATTTGATTTCTAATTCAATATTTTTAATATTCATATTGACAGCATGTTCCTCTTCTTTTATTTTCAAAGAGCGTTCTTTTAGAAATACTAATTTATCTAGTTTGTCACTGATGCCTTTTTAAAAATCACTGCCAAGTTTTATATTTTCTTTCAACAAATGAATCTTAGACTCGCAGACTTTAAAGCTTTTCTTTTTTGTTGATAAGTTCTCTGGTGGCAGTTCTGTCTCTGTAGGTAATGCTTCCTTAATAGAATGCTCATCTGTCTCATCCAATTCATCATCCCTTAGCACATACTCCTCTATGTCCGAAATATCATCTTGCTTGCTTTGCTTGCCGAATGTTCTTACATTTTGTAAGCCCTCCACGGTCACCTCCAGTCCACTTGCTTCAATAATGTACTCCTCTGCTTGTGTAAGAAGCTTCTCTTGATAAGGACCACCACCCGTCTTCTTTTTAGACTCCTTATTATACGAAAGCCTCTTTTTCGCTTGATACTTTTGGTCAGCGAAAGCCTAAGAACAAATAATTTTAACATTTCTGTTGCATTGTAAAATTAACACAATTTTACCTTTTTCCACATTTTGGCGTTTTTGACCTGTGGTCCCACAGCGTTTAGCTTTTTCGATAAGTCCAACCAAAGCTTATTGGACGTTGCTTTTCCCTGCGCGCAATTGGGTAGCAGATTTTTTGCCAAATTAAGATGATCCATCATAAACTCTCCCATTGCATTTTTTGAGTGGAATTCATTTTGTTATTATTGGTCCTACAAAATAAAATTATTACATTTACTTATTCAATGTTTTATTAAAATTTACTTACATTTTTTCAATTTTGCGCAAAATGTTATTTCTTGCTTTAAATTAGCGCCAACTTTGAACGGTTACGTTCTATAAAAAGTGATCGAATGACTGTTCGTAGCAGTTGGTACGTTCATGAGTACGTTCACTGAAGAAGAAATTCCAAATTACGATAGTAAGGGTTCGTTCACGGATGCTATGATTCCAAATACGTACTTTTACGTGACGGGTTGTACGTTCACGGAAGAGACGATTCGGCCCCAGACTTCACAAGAACATTCTCAACCGTTTCCCTATCCTACTTTGCAACCGTTTCCCTAAAAATTTCATAAAAATTGGCTAAGCGGTTTTGGAGTCTTTACATGATATCCACACATGCATGTATTAATTTTTTTTTTTTTAAGATAAATTGGCAGAAAAAGGTGGCGTGTGTTACCACCACTTGGTATAATTGCACCTACATACCAATTTTGACTATAAAAACGTGAACATCTCAGGAATTAGCATAATTTCGAAAAAGTGGGCGTAGATATATTGCGCTCATATTACACATATGAACTAAACTACCAAATGTTAGTTATAATGATCAAAACCGCCTTATATAGAGAGGTTCCATTGATTTGTGGGCGGTAAAATGGGCGTGGTAACATTTACATACATAGTTAGTTCACTACCAAAACTTGTACAACTCAGAAATTGGCATGATTTCGAAAAAGTAGTCGTAGATAAAGTGCGACCACGCCCATTTTTAGTAGAGTTGCCAATAGAAATAATCTGAACAAAATTTCAGTTTTTGAATGAACAAAACCATCTGATACATAGCATTTTTTATGGTTGGTGGGCGATAACGTAAATTTGGGTTTTGTGAGAGCTACCACGCCCCCTTATCCAATCAACACCAAACTTCCCAGGATCACTCTCAAGTAGTGAAAGGCACCATCGAATGATTTAAACTATCGATGGTTTTCTATCGAATGATTTCGACTATCGAACAATTCGTTCGAATATTTCATTCATTCATTTACTTAAAAAAATAGTAAATAGTACATGAAACTATCAAATGATTCAACTATCGAATAATGCACTCATTCATTCGAATTAAAAAATAGTAACTCGTAACAAAAACTATCATACGATTTTTGCTATCGAACAAATTATTCATTCATTCGAATCAAATGACAGAGATCAAATAATTTTTGCTATCAATTCAAATATTCATTCATTCGACTTAAACACCTTTAAATAGCTAATAACTGGTGTGATTACTTTATAATTTCCATTTAAACACAAATCAAGCAGTGCGGTTAAACGTACTTTTCTAGTTAAATTTGCAGAACTGATGATTCAAAAAACTATCGAATTTAAAAAAACTATCGAACGAATGAATAATTTTGAACTATCGAATAATTCGAATATTTTAATTCGATAGTTCCCATCACTACTCTCAAGATGTTGTTTCCATTTCCCTGAAAATTTCATAAGGATCAGTTCAGAGGTTTTTGAGTCTATACGTGATATACTTACATACATACATCCATCCACTCTTATATACATCAATTTTTTACGTGATTAATCGATTTGAAATTTTTTTTTTAAATTGAATAAAATAATGAATAAGTAAAGTTTTTCAACGAGTAAATTGAATGCATTTCATTCATCGATGAAAATATTGCTAAATTTCTTATATTGAAAAAATGTGTAAAATTCGTTTCTAGAAATAAGGGACCGATGAAGGTTAAGACAGTATTCTAGTCTAGAGGCTCGAATTTCAGGCTCCTTTTGACTGTTGATAAAAAATAACCAATAAGTACTTTTAACATCAATTTCTTATCACTTATTTATTCACATTTTTAGAATTTTAAAAAAAAAAATTTAAAAAAAAAATATTTTTAACGAAGCTACACGCTGTAAAAAATTGAGGGGAAAAAATACCGTCTTCATCTTGTCACGATTCCCACCCTTGTGGTCATCTTAAAAATAAAAAAGGTATTAAAATTATGGCAGAAACCAGGAAAAATTAATAAAAAATGTTCTAGCAAAATGGCAGCTACGAAAAAAAGTGGTCGATTTTTTTATTTATTTTTTAACTTTTCCGAATTTTGAAAAACTAAAAATTTTAAATTTTGATTTTTGTTAGTTCCTGTCATATAGGGTTATATTAACCTTCAATTATCCAACCTCCTTATGATACCGTAAATACCCACCCAGAGTCCCCAGGACTCTTATTTTAATATTGCAAAATAAAACCATATTTTAAATTTTTACACTCTTTTAATTGTTTTTATTACGCATCTCGACCTTTATTATATAATCCAGTCCATATGCATGTCCACTTGCACGAAGGTAAACGAATGAATTGACGCTGATGAACAAAAATATAGCCCGAAGAAAGTTATTAAATTTCGTAGTCAGTCCCCTAGTTTCAGGGTGAATAATTGATGGTTAACCCTTGACTGGTGCTCCTGGTCTGTTTGACCAGAACACAAAAAAACAAAAGAATATATTCCTCTAATAATTCAATTAAACATTCAATCCGCTTCAATTTGATTATTCACAATAATTAAAAAAAATTATTTCTTAACTGGAAGAAAAAACTTTATTTAAGACGTTCTTATAAAACCAACATGAATTTCTAACTAAATTTTGTGGTTTTTTTAGCATTTTAGTTGGTGTGGTCCCTGGGAGCAGGTGTACTGTTAATGTAATTTTTTTGAGGTGTACCAGTTAAGGGTTAAGAATATCCATGCCAAAATTACACGAAAAAAATTTAAAAAAGAATCAATTTTTTTATTCATATGAATACTATTAAAAAATAATGCTATTCTCAAAGAATTTCTGAATTTTTAATTATTCTTTTTTGTTCATATTCTTTTTTTATTCACTAGTCATTTGATATGCTCTATTAATTTTTTGTTAATTTTTATTGATTTTTAAGCTGTTATTAATTTTTTATACATTATTCATTTGTTACTCACTTTTGTCTAAAAAATTAAATTAATTAAAATCTTGTTAATCACCTGAAAAATTAAAAAAGAAATGAAAATTTATTGTGAATAAAAAATTAACAACTAATTAAAAATTAATAATGAATAAAAAATTAATAATGAATTAAAATGAATAATGGATAAAATAGACTAATTGAAAATTCTGAAATCCTTTGTGAATAGCATTCATATGAATTAAAAATTTATTCATTATTTTGAATAACAAAAATTAATAGTTGAAAAAAAAAGTACCGTCAAATCTGGACATTTCGAACCTCCGAAATAGTGAACAGCTCGAAATAGTGAACGTTTGTTTTTTTACACGGACTACTCTTAACAGTGTATAACCGATAGTGAACAAAATAGTAATAGACATTTCCAAGAATAAGAAGCAAAAAAACACTGTTTTAAGCAAAAAAATAAATTTTCTTAAGAAAATTCAAACTCGAAAATGCAAAAAAAAAAGTGAAAAATTAGTTCACTTTATTTATTTTCGACTGTAAATAATTTTTTTAAAATAAAATGTTACTTAAAAATTTTTGTTATGAATCAATTTCATTGATTTTTTTTTTATATTACCGCCAATGAACAGTGTCCGATATTTTGAGTTTGCGGGGACAAAAGTCTGTTACTTCAAATCCGCTTATGTAACGGAAACAATTTAAATACACATGAGATTTACATATATGCAAGAGCAATACCGGGAACAAAAAATTAAGGCACATAAGAACTTTATTTTCTCCTTAAAACCCACAAGTAAAACACCAGAAATATTAAGTTTATTTATAGATTCATTTTATCGAGAATATTTACACAGTGTGGCGAAATCGACCAAGAAAAAAAGCACAACCAAACTATATACAAATTATTAAAAAGGTACATGTTGCAAGTTCATCGCACCTGGTCCTGAGCTCTCTATGTCGTCACAAATTTTTTTATTTATATTTAAAGTTGTAGTATTCCAATTTTGTTGTGGCGACATTCATTGAATTTTTACAGTCATGTGACCTATTGGAAATGAAAAATAAAATCAACTCATTTTCAGTAGAATTTAACGGTTTATAAGGTTAAAATATAAAAATTAATCCGATACAATCCGATAAAAATTCTTGTATATTTCTTTAATTTAAGAAAAAAATTGTTGTTTCTATCAATTTTATTTAAATAGTATTCCATTAATAATATTTATTTTTCACAAAACCTAGTTTCACATGACAACACCTCTTCACTGAATCCAAAAACATCGAAATCGGTCAAGAATTAGCTTAATTGCGGCAATTTTAAAAGCTATGTTTTTTCGTACAACACTGACTGATTCACATGTATATGTTTGCTACCATTCAAAATGCTCCCATTTCGTCAAACCCCAACCGATTTTGGTCAACTTAAGCTCGTTAGAAAGACAATATGATGAGCAACATGTCAAGATATAGAACTTTGAAAAATAAAAAAGTCACTATGAAACGAATTCACATTATTTTTAATTCAAATTAATAATATTAATATATAAAAAGCAAGCACGCTGCTCCGTGCCCAATATCTCTCAAGCTGTTCAGCCTGAAAGTATACACAACTTAAGACATAAAAGGCAAGCATGCTGCTCCGCACACAGTATTTCTCAAGGTTAGGTTAGGTTAGGTTAAAGTGGCTGACTCAAATTGAGACGCACTTAGGCCAATAAGGCCCATTGTGGTACCACAGGGGTTGATCTCCCTTCTCTATTCAAACCAGCTTGAGCTGTTCACAAAGCTTAGGATTCGGTATATCGATATTTCTGAGAGTTCTTCGAGGTCTCTGAAAAACCAGTTGTTTAGGTGAAGAAAACGTTTTTGAGCCAGCGCTGGGCAGGTGCAGAGAAGGTGTTCTGTAGATAGTAAAAATGTTCAGCCTGAAAGTGTGCACAGAAAATATATTTGATACTTATCAGTGACAATATTAGGTTTTTGCAATAGTACGTTTTTGATCTAACTATTTAAAAGTCACTATGAAACGAATTCACATTATTTTTAATTCAAATGAATAATCTTAATACATAAAAGGCAAGCACGCTGTTCCGTGCCCAATATCTCTCAAACTGTTTAGCCTGAAAGTATACACATCTTAATACAAAAAAGACAATCATGCTGCTCCGCACACAGTATTTCTCAAACTTGTATCTATTTTTTTGACAGGAAAGTCCTTTTACAAGACGTACTGTTCTCAAAAATGTTCAGCCTGAAAGTATGCACAGAAAATATATTTGATACTTATCAGTGACAATATTAGGTTTTTGCAATAGTACGTTTTTGATCTAACTACCTTTTCAACACTGCTTCAATACGTAAAGTGCTGTTTAAAGTGGTACATTAGTATTTTTCCAAAAATCAATTGCATAAAAAATCAAGCTTTAAAAAGAGAAAAAAGTGCTTTCAGCAAATGGCACCAAAAAGAAAGTGTGTGGAGGACCTGTCGTAGGCCAGGCTTTTATACTAGTTCTATATAAATGTGTACTAGGGTGGGTCGATTTGATAAAATTATGTTTGCGTAATTTTTCCTTGTTAGGGGAAAAAAGAGGGATTCTAGGGTACTTTTTTTCTCCGTGAAATAAAATATACCACCACTCATTTTCACTTTTCTGAAATTAACCAACATTTTTGTACTGGGTCTCCTGGTTCTCCTGGGCTTATGGTTCGTTTTTCTGAAAATGCTAAATATAAAATAACACAATAATAAAACCCTACATTGCAAAATTTGAACTGAATCGATAGGTCGAAAACGATAATATAATTTATTATTAAAAATTTAAAATTGAGCCATATACTTTTAAATGGACTCAAAGTGAAGTATTACTTTAAATTTTTTTTTTATATTGAAATGTGAACTTTGCGGCGCACAATTATCTAAATATATTTTTTGTACAATTAGAGTTTTTATATATATTTGATACATTCTGAGATTTAAGCTCCGGAAGTTGGAACATTTTTATTCTCTGCGCCAATGCATAAAATTAAACATTATTTTTTAATTTTGTGTCCTGTGTGTTAACTTTAACTGTACTGTAGGCAAACACTTAAATATTTTAAGTTACCGTTTTTTTAGCACATTTTAGATATTATTTAGCAAACAATATTATTTCAATTATAAATTCATTTGTCTGTTAAACACAGCAACTGCAATCGAATCCCTAAATAATTTTAAATTTTTTTGTTTTTGGATATCAAACCTACATCGATTTCTCATATATATTGCATTTTTGGGAACATTTTAAATCTATTTTGAGCTTTGTAAATATTTTGGTTGTTGTATCTTTTGAGATACTTTGAGTACGAAAAGGTTAAGAAAACTTATAAAATACTTAATACTATTAAACCTTGCAAATTGCTTAGTGGCACTTCCAATACAATGAAAAGACTAAGATACAAATTTTATTTTTGCGCTAATTTTGGGGCAACCTACTGAGCCCCCTGCCCGCTAGTCTAAAAATTGTTCTTAAAATTTTGAAAGCCACATCGATTCCACACACAATACAAAAAACCTAACGAAAATATCTTCATCCTTTCAAAAGTTACAGATTTTTGATCACTCAGGGTGCTAAATTTTACACTGTGCGACGTTGTAAAAACGAGACGAGGAAAAACTTTTTTGACTTTCGTACTCGAAAATGTTGCTTTGAACATTTATTTTGACAAAAAAATTTATTTGACATAAAAACCATTACTTTAATTTTTCGACTTTTGTCCCCGTAATTTGTTCTTTATCAGACACTGTGCAATGATATGCCCATGTTAAAGTAATACTTTCTATAACCCAAAAAGTAATCGATTGCACGTGTTTTCCGCAGTTTTCCTTAAACATGTGGCGCTCAAAATTTGACCGCCCAAAAATTTACAGCACGTGTCTAGCCAGCTTACTGATTTTTTTTTAGTTTCTTTTTAAACTAGCTTCCAAAATATTGTGCTATACTGTCAATTCTGCTGCAACCAAATTGTTGCCTTTCCTAACTTTTTGGTTTTTCTCAAAGTTTTTCGAGGGTCTGACAGGCCTCGGCCTAAATCTAGTACTGCGTTTTGTCTTGAACACGTATGCTTTCCTTGATATAAATAAACCATGTTTTTTTTTTAATCTTTTAACAGTTGCCACCAATTGATCAAAAACGCGCAAAATTTATATGAAATCATGTTCACATTTCATTCGGTACCAAAATGACGCTGTAATTTCCATAAATATTAAATTTTTAATAATATATTTAACTATAAGGAAATGCTTTAAGTTTTTTTTTCAACGAGTGTAAACCATATTTGACATTTAAAATGCAGCATCTTTAATGCAAAAACTGCCGAATGATTTAACTGTATCAGTAGTTTGCACTAACTCAATTGGACTAGGGCGTTGTTTGAAATGCTAAAATTTCTTTAGAGAAAACACGTTTATAAATCATATGCAAATATTATATTAATTTGTTTTATTTTGAGATGCCGTTATGCTCATTAAATCATTAAAAAATAGAACGAGCATGTAATATTTTGCAAAAATGCCCTTTTGCGTTACTTAAATTAAAATAAATGTATTAGCGCAGTTAAGTGCATCAACTCAATAACACAATGCAGCGGCTGCGCTTTCAATTTCTACTTCCAATGATACAAAAATATCCTCCAGTCTTTCATATCTTAATAAATCTATGAGAAGACAAAAAAAATTACAGAGTCTATTATACTCCAGAGATATGGAAAAATCTATTCAAAGCCCATTTTAGGATAACTCATATGGGTCAAATGAGTCAGACCAGACATTATCTTAACAAATTGTAGCTCTTCAGTAATAAAAATAGAAAGAGATGATTATGGTATGTAAAGATTCTGAAAACTCTAATAGAGGAAAACTTTTGCTCTCAACGTAAATCTAAAGTTGTTTTAAAAAAGTTCGTTCTCCGGTCAAAATTGGGACTTAAATACAGAAATTTTAAAAGATTAACTTACGTTAAATTTGACGGAAAAATGTGTTCATATGACACATATGCTGATGTGTCACCCTGCGCCCTGCGATTTATATCAAGTTTTAAAATTCCATATAATAGAAAAAAAAAAAATTAGCTTAAAGCCCTATTATTTTGTGAGCTTTTGTTATACCTAAACTAAAGAAATGTCAAAATTAAAGTTTTTTTTGTTGTGATTCTTTTACTGTTAACATAAGCTGGCATGTGCGTGTGTGTGTGTATGTGTGTGTGTGTATGTATGTGGAAAATTATTGCACATGACTTTTGCGTATGCGTGTGCGTATGTATGTATTTTTGAAATGCAACCGATATTTAAATTTAATATAATTCAACTATTCTGTCCAAGAAAAATGCGATTATTTATGAAATTTAAATTTTAATTAAACAAAAAAAAAAGCAAAAAATTTAACTATTAAAAAAAGTTAAGGAAACTTAATTCAAGCTTTTAACTAAACCAATTGTAAGATTGCAGGATTGAAACATTAAATGCATAAAAAAACGAAAACTAAAGAAAACATAAATAAATAATTCAATTTTTGTAAATAATTTTAAAATACATAAAAAAAATGTTGATTAAGTAAGCTAAAATTATTGCGTGGTGTCGGTTTTTGTGTATAAGATTAAAATTAAAAAGGAATAATTATTTCTATGCCCACTTTTATTCACAAAGAAAAAAAAATTGCATTTTGTAAATAATAAAATGATTGAAATCAGTTTCAATTGCAGCAAAGCGCCAAAACTAAGCAAATTAAAAAAAAATATAAAAATATACCGTAGTTTCTAAGCAGCAAATTGAATATTTTATATAGTTCTTTTTTGAAAATTTTGCGCCATTTTGCACTACACTGAGCATAAAACATAGCATGTTTTTTTTTTGTATTTACTAGCATTTAAATACTTTTTATTGCAAACTTTTACAAAGAAATTATTTTATGCAGCGTTAACAGCACTTAAAGTAAAGTAATAATCAACTTAAAATTAATTAAGAAAAATCATAAAAATTATTAAAAAAAAATTTATACCAATTGCAAATAAACCAACACAAAGCTCACAAAAAAAAAACACTTTCGCACATACACATTCAGCAAAACATAACAGAGAATCCCAGAAAAAGCTAAAAATAAAAATAAATTAAAAAACACTAAAAAAAAATCAAACAAAACTTAAGGTATGCAAATATTATATAATAAATAATATATTTTGTCAATAATGTTTAACATTGCAAGGTCAAAAATTTCAAATTTGCATACTTTGTGAAACTCTTTTATCATCTGAAAGAAAGAAAAAAAAAAATCACAAAAACATATATGTTATAATTATAAATAAAATCAAAAATCAAATTCAATTCATACCATAATGCAAAATTTTTAGCAAATAACAGCTGCTTATAAAAACGTTGAATAATAATTAATAATGCTTAGTTAAAAAACAACAATTATAATTGCTATACAAAGGAGAAAACAATTTATAAATAAAATTAATTGCGTAAAAAGTTAATAAAAAAAAATAAAACAAAAAGTTTTAATGAAAAAACAAAATATTATTATTCTCTAAATAAAAATATTAATATTATAATTATTATTAATATTAATATGCAAACAATTAAGTTATAGTAAAAATAAACAGCAAAAAAAAGTATGACTTAAATAAAGGACAAATGCAAAATATAAAATAAAATTATGTTCAATAAATTTTGATTTCATTTAAACAGAAATAAAAAGATATACATAAATATGCAAAACATTTTCGATTGGTTTTTTTTCTTTCATAAACTTAGCAACAGATTTGAATTAAACGTAAGTGGTCAGGAATCACTCATCGTGGTAAGTAGTTCATGCAAGCTTCGAATATTGGTGGTTCTTATCTATCTTATTAGTATTTATTTGTTTCGCAAAACGGCACAACAAAGTTTAAAACGTTAATAGCAGTAACGGTAGTGTATCAGTATAAACAGCAATTATAAATAGAGCTTAAACATACTAACATAAAATAGGAGTAATAATGAAGGGTACAGAATACTATGGGCAAAAAATAACGTTAATTTTAATTTAACTTTTTTGAGGACACTACTATCACTGACATCTGTGCCAAATTACATGTCCAAATATTCATTAGAGTTTGAGATACGCGCGTCCTTTTGTAAATGGCTAAGAGTGAATTTTACGTTTTTTATAATATCTCAAACTATTTAACAGGCTATTGTGGCGACCGTAGCCTAGTGGGTAGAGTGCGTGGCCCCTAAGCTAAGGAACCGCTGTAGCCCGGGTTCAATTCCAGCTCAGACAGGAAGTTTTTTCAATTGAATTAATTTTTCTGTTCATTCGTCACCTCTCTGCAGACAATGGCAAAGTAAAAATTGCCGTGTAAAGCTCTTGAGAACATAAGCCGTTCGGAGTCGGCATAAAAACACCGTAGGTCCAGTTCTCGGTCATTTGTAATCAAACATTTAATAACACGCACAACACAATTGATCAATAGAAGCTAGTAGGTCAAAGTCCTTCCAAGGGCTGAAATGGCCAGTTTATTTTCGCCAATTACAACCGCACGTGAGATTGTTCAAAATGCGTGTTTTCAGTGTAAAAATGTTAATCAATGCTTCATTGTGTTGGATTTATTAAAAAAACTCATAATTTATTTCATAATTTTTATTTAGGACTAGTTGAGACTATCATTTAAGACTACTGAGATCATAGTTTAAAATGACAATGAAAAAAATCGAACAATAAAATACTTATTAAGTAAAAGCAAGTCATTTAAAATGAGAACTTCTAAAATTGGTGAAGGAATATTCATTCTAATTCAGTCCATGGGGACTCATGTGCGGTCTCGAGAGTGACTACTGGAACCAGCATGGTCATGTGATTTTCGATAAAATCATCTGCTCCTTTTTATCCACCGTAATCGCTTGCACACAGAAGCTCATTAGCTCAACGTGTGATGTCCGTGAAGGTCGCACTTTGCGCGCTGGTGCACGGTGGACTGCGCGCCGATGCTCTGCAGCTCTTGTGATGGATGAAAAGTTACTATCGCATGTATTGGAGTATCTTTTTTCTAGATCACCACGTACACTGGGGCAATAGAGGTAATAGGCCAAGTCCATGAGGGCATGTAAAGGTTGAATCGGTAAGCAGTGGCGAATCAAAAAGGGAGCAAATAACTTTCCGTCATGCTCATCAGGATCTGGGATAGTCAGATGCCCATCAATCTGCGTGATAGGGTGTGGAGGTGGCAGAAAACGGTCGTGAAAAACCAAGTGCAGATCACTCCGGCGCGGGCTACAGCAGGCCCAAATCATTATTTTGGTCGTTTGGCCCAAATCATTATTTTAAAAATTAAAAATAAATAAATTAAAAAAATAAATTACCGCATACCTGAAGTAAATATTGGCTCTCTCTTATGTGCTCAGCGTACCATTCTTCAGATGGCAGGTAATCTGATATGCAAATAAAGTGCGTTTAACCGTTAGTTAAAGTTTATTTCCATTACCTGATTGCATATCATTTAAAACAATGCTGCTTCGCTAATTATAACTCATTCTATGAACAAATATTAGTTGTTTGTCGAATGAGTGACATAGCATAAGAATGCGTGTGACTATTGGCAAAGCACCCCAGTATTAAGGCACTTCACGCTCCACGGAAAAAAAAAATTTTGTTCGACACAAATGCTCAATACAATCCTTGGTTTATGTTATAACGATTCCCCAAATATTTCGACTCTAGTTGCAAAAAATTAAATTGTCAAGCCGGAAAAAGATCTTCCAATCTGCATCAAAAATTGTAAATGTTTTCAATCAGATTAAAGATAACGCTATTTTTCATGCATACTTTTGATATTTTTTATTTTATTTCCATACAAAAACTTTAAAAATTCAAATATCTTCATTACTGTTATATTTTGTTTTTCTTAATTTCTTACGATATTTTTCAGTAGGTGTTTATTTTATAATTAATATTTTACTTTTAATATATGTCAAATTAAGCAATTCTGACTAGGAATCAATGCGAGCACTCAAAACCTTTCCATCGATATCTTGAAAGGGAGGATCGCATTAAAAATAATTAAGTTTTTTTAATATTAGTAAAAATAAATTTCAAAAAAATGCAATCCGAATGCAAAAATTTTAATTTTTGTTGCAGATTGGAAGACCTTTTTCCAGCTATAATTTAGAACAATTTATTTTTTACAACAATTACACAAACCAATATGGTTACAAAATATCTCGATTTAAAAGGGTAATTTCAAATCATTGCAGCTCACGGATGGCTATCGCTAGAGTCGAAATATTCGGGGAATTATTAAAACATAAACCATGGATTGTATTGAGCATTTGTGCCGAATATTTTTTTTTGTGAGGCGCCTTACCCAGTATGTCCAGAGTAGCATGCTTACAGAAAACCTGCATGCTGTATGCAAGCAGAAGCATGGACAAGGCATGTATGATCATTAAAAAAACCAACAACTATTCAAATTCGCTGAGTATGCGTGTTGTTTGTACACAGTAGCGTCACAGATAATATAATAGAAAGATGTGCCACCACCATACAAGCAAATGGCACAGTAAAATTTGAATGTGGACTTATCATAAATCCACATAAAAGCTTTATGAGAGTCAGCGAGCGAACGATTTAAAGCTTTTGACAGCGAGAGAATAAGTAAGCGACAATGTAAGCAAATGTGAGCATAATATTGAAAAGCAATAGAAATGATATGTAAAGATTTGATGCACGAAACATCTGAATAAACGATGTAGCTGCCAACAAAATGTAGCAGAATTTCATTAGGTTTTACTTAAAAAATGTAGGCAATTTTTATACTAAACTACCCTATGAACATAATATAATTTAAACTTTTTATATTTTTTTGCACTATCTCTTATCTTTTTGTTATATAATTTCAAGAATATAATACATATCATAAAGATGACATAATCTAGGTATACTTTGTGTGTTGACTTGGTTTTTTTGCCGTTTTGCAACATGATATTTTTAGTGTTATATTAATGTAAGGGCGATTCCATCAGTTAAAGCTTAGCCGCGAATAATGTTGTAAGTTGTTTTTTTGCGGAAAATTTTTTTATTTATGTACTTTTATATATTTTTATTATACTCTTGCAAATACATGCTTTACTATATGAAAAGTACTCAGAAATGCGATTTTCAATTGTTCTTATTTATATAACAAAAACATTTTTTAATCATGTTTTGAGTAAAAACTCAATATTTTGGACCGTTTTTGAAAAAAAAAAAAATTAAAGAATATATTCACTGACCTAACGCTACAGTTGAAACTATTTTTGTTGAGTGCTTTTATTAAAACTTTGATCAAAAAAATTTGAATTAAATATATTTAAAAATAGCGGATTAAAAGTCAAAGTTTTAATTTTCTTGTCGTTTTTTCTCATTCTTGGGGAACGATGTTTTATGAAAAAGTCGTTGTTCCAAAAATTTCTGAAATTCTAAAGAAATGTGAATGTTTTTGGTTTTAAAATTATTGAAATTTTTTAAATTTAATTTGCGAAAAAATTTTTCAAGAAAGATTTTCAATATCAAAATTAGTGAAAATGGGCGTGATCAAAACTAAGTAAGTTAAAATCTAATCTAGGATGCACACAATATGTGTACTCAAATCGAGCGAAGTCCGTTAAGCCATTTACATTTGTTTAAATGTCAATTAAACAAAAAAACTAGAAAATAAGTTTTATTAATATAGACTTTGTGCTTAATTGTATGAGTATTATAGAACGAATGCAATTCGAAAAGAATTGAAGAATTTTCATAGATTTTTTTGATTTTTTTAAGTTTTGAAAAACCTGAAAATATGTCCCAAGTTATGATCCTATAATTTCAAAGGTATTTTTTTATTTTACAAAATTTATACATGTTTGCAAATAAGATGTTTATATCTTTAATTTAAGCTATCATTTGTATTGATCTAACGATTTTAGTATACATTTTCTAAATATTTATTAGCCATTCACTTTATAGTCATTCATTTTCATAATTTTTTCACTTTTAAACCATTTTGCAACGCAACCATGCCTACTTCAAGTCTGCCTACAGACTGAAAGCTTTTTAGCGACGACAGAATTTATATACCTGTACATGGCTAAAAAAGCTGTTAGCTCGAAAGCTAATTTAGAGCATCAGTGATTTACTGCAACTTTATGTATAACGAAAAGAAGGCGCGAGACACGGTAGGTTGGGGCTAGGTTACGGTGGCGGCAGGTCTTCAGACCAGCCCATTTAGACCATAATTGATCTCTTGTGATACCACATAATGGAAGAAAGGATGAATCAAGTGAAACTTTTATGTAGGATATTCTCAATGTGGCAGAAGCTGTAGAAACAAGTGATATTAAATCTGAAGCAAGTGCTATGCCTTGCTCTCAGTAAAATCAAGCTACTAAGCGTTCCTCTCCACAAACTTTTCCTACCACCACCAACTACAACTATTCGTCGTAACGTGTTTTAAAGTTTCTTTGATAAGAAATTAGGAAAGAAAGGTTATAGCGTAGGACCATGGCCCGGCCAGGATTCGAACCCGGGACCCCTGTGCGACAGTCAAGCCCGCTACCACTAGACTGTCGAGGCCGCCATATTACACGTACTGACACGGTAAGTAATACATATTTGCATATCAAAAAATATTGTTGCTCGATTCTTTCTCGACGTTCAGTCTTTGTTTCGTTTTATATAAAGATGCAGTTTGTCTCAGGTTTCGCCTTGTTCGAAGCTTATTAGGTTTTTTTTTGTTGTGCTGTGCTAGCTGAGTACGAATAGAAAGAGAAGAATAGAGAGTAACAAGGAGCCTATTGAAATTCTCGCAATGAAAATGCGTCATATGACAAGGAATAAGCAATACGTGGCAGCAGGAATGATTTCTTAAAAAAACTTAATACTTTAATTAAATATACTTGTTATTAAAATTTCGATTGAAAAACACCCCTAAATAAAACTGTTTCACAAGTAAGATATTTTAAAATATTCTTCATAAAAATCAACCCAATACTTTTGGAGTAAAGTAGTAACATTAAATTTTCACTTCAATTTTATATAATAGTATAAATATAGATTATGTTGGCATCTTAAACTTAAGTTTTTTTTTAGACTAAACCAACGCTCAGGGGATGCCCCCTATAAATGCGTAAGCATTGTGTTGATTCGGAAGATGGGTGATAGTTAGTTGGCGGGTGGATAGATGGAGTAGTGTCGGTGAAGATTTGTTTTGAATTTGCACAGCTCAAAACTGCCGGGAAACACGCTCGTAGGGAGACTATTCCACAACTTAACCGCGCGACTAAAGAACGAGTTATCGCGGTAATGCGAGGTTCTATTAGGCATCCATGCAATGGTAAAGGGGTGGGCTTGGACAGCTGCCCGAGTGGACCTGGGAAACACACGAGCTGGTGGCGTCAAGCCATGTATCTCCCTTGAACACTTCCCATGGTAATACCTATACAGAAGGCTTAGGCAACCTACACTACGTCGATGCTCAAGAGAGTTGAGAGAGGATGAAATACTTTCATCTCCTATCAAATATATCGCACGACGTTGAATTCGGTCCAGAAGCTCCAAATAAGATCTTGAAGCCCCTGCCCAAATGTGCGAATCGTACTCTATTTTCGGCCTAATATATGAGGTATATTATTATATAATATGAATACTAATATATGAAGTATTTTTTGCACCGTTTTAGAAAACCTAGGCACTTGCCCGCTTCTTTCGACACATCGAAAATATGATCATTTCAACGAAGATCAGACTGGATCGATATGCCCAGAACGTCAAGAGCGGCTGATTCCACAAGATCCACACCATTCATACTGATAGGAGCTAAAGGGCAATTCACTCGCTTGTGGGTTAAAAGACAACACTGGGTCTTGCTTGCATTGAACTCTACTCTATTAGCAAGACCCCACTCGGAGATTTTTTGTAGATCATTAAGGAGTGTGTCATTCATAGTTTGCCTTTTTCTCTCAATCTCCATAGAGCTTGGGCGTTTTTTGAATGAATATGAATGACAAATGCTGCTGTCGTCCGCAAACGAATGTATTGGGTTATGCGTCACCGACAGAAGGTCGTTGATAAAAACCAGAAACAAGGTAAGCGATAGAACTGAACCCTGCGGTACCCCTGTGTTGATGACGTGCTTCTCGGACGAAATACCGTCAACTACGACTCGAATCGTTCTGTCCTTGAGGAAACACGTGATCCATCGAGCAAAGTTACCACCAAAACCATATGCAACAAGTTTTGACACGAGCGCTTTGTGCCACACTCGGTCGAACGCTTTAGAAATATCAAGAGCAACAACCCTGCTCTCGCCGAAAAAGTGAACGCATTTATTCCATTCTTCGGTTAAGAACGCCATAAGGTCACTAGTAGAGCGAGCCCTACGGAAACCCTATTGACGGTCACTGAGCAGTTGGTTGCGCTCCAGATAGTTCACAACGTTGAAGTTTATTACGCTCTCCATAACTTTGGAAAGCGTAGAGCATATCGCAATGGGTCCGTAGTTTGAAGGGTTCGTGGCATCACCCTTTTTAGGTACCGGCTGGACATTTGCCTTCCAACAAGATGGAAATACTCCTGTTCTATAGGATACGTTGAAAAGGTTGCGCAAAGGCCGAGCCAGCGAAGAAGCACACATTTTAAGCACAATTGGCGGTATACCGTCAGGACCAGAGGCTTTGTTTACGTTGAGATTTGTAAGGACCCCTTTTAACTGCTCTCGTTCGAAAGTATATCTCCTGCATCGCAGAAGATCCACCCCAAACAAAGGGCAGTGGCTGATTGCTATCCGAGAGAGTGGAATTTCGTGCAAACAATCCAGCCAATAGGTTCGCTTTATCAGCCGAGTCAGTGAAGATTTGGTCATCTTTAAAAGAGCTGGAATCGATGACGATGTCTGGTTCTTAACTTTTTTAACAAATGACCAAAATTTTTTGCTCCCTTTGGGGCAGAGAAGAACCTGTTCTCAAATGCGAGCTTCGTGCAGAAACTTTTCGCTTTTTAAAATTGCATTACAGCTATTCCTTGCCTCGATGCGAAGTCTTTTAGTATCAGTATTCTTGTTAGAACGCCAATTCTGAAAGGCTTCCTCTTTGGACCTGACTGCAATCCTGCAAGTCTCATTAAACCATGAGTGGTCTTTTGGTTTAATGTTTCTCATCTTATTGGGAATGAAAGACCGCATACCCAATAAAATAATTTCTTGTATCATGACAGCCGCGGCATTCACATTTCTATCAGCGAAACATAATTTCCAATTGAAGTTGCGATAAAAATTATTTAACGCAGTCCAATTTGCCCTTCCATTAAACCATGCAGTCCTCTTCGGGGCTTTAGGCGTAGAGGTGCAGGGGTTAGAATATGAAAAAACAGCGGAGATGGTACAATGGTCCGAGTTACCAAGAGGTGCGTTGACACTCACATCATATTTTTCATGATGTGAAGTCAGAAAAAGGTCAAGGGTATTATGGCTATGCATATCACTTTGAGGAAAAAAAGTGGGTTTCTTCACTAGTTGAATCAATTGGTTCGATTCAGCAAATAGCTCAACATATTGCCCAACAGGTGTCAATGGGCCCGAGTGACGTAACCAAGCCGGGTTGTGGACATTGAAATCGCCTGCTACAACGATCTCACTGTCAGGGAACAACCCCAAAATATGCGTTATCGAATCAGAGAGAGAGTCCAGTTTGTTAAAAGTGGGCTCTCTCCCTAGATTCGGGCTTCTATTAATAAAACAAAAATGCAGCAAGTGAGAGCGAAGCCTGAACCTAACCCACATTAAGCTTAACTCTGGATCGGTCACGTTCAGACTCCTCTCACACTGGTACGCTACATCCGTTCTCATACAAAGGCCGATGCCTTTATGCAAAGAAAATAATGGCAGTAAGCGGTACCCAGGTATATGAAAATCCAGTGGATCTGCATCCTCGGCCACCTGGGTCTCGCCCAGTGCCATTATTTGAGGCCTATGTAGAGTACAATGAACATATACCGAGAAAAAATTCACCCTCAGTCCACGAATATTGCAAAAATCTATGCGAAAATGACCCGACATTTCCGCACCATGCCAATATCAAACAAATAAGGGCATATAAGCAGTGTGACCAGAGTGGAATATTATATTCCACTTTGGCATATTTAAACTTCGGGAAGCATATTTTTTTTTTATAAAAATATGCAGCATAAAAAGTGGAATATTTTTCGTATGATTATATTTTTCAAAATTCACAAAAATTGCAATAAAAAATGTCTATTTGGTTACTAAATGGTTATTTTTTGGCTATCGACACTTTATATTTTTTCATCTCTGAACCACCTTGTAAAACGCAATATAAGGAATTCATTTTGTGGTTAACTTCTTCGTTGTCAATTTTATTGCAATTCATTTAATAACTTCACGCAGCTTAAAAAGTGAAGTAATTTTGCTTATATGTTTG
Source organism: Dichetophora obliterata (assembly GCA_963920525.1). Lineage (NCBI taxonomy): Eukaryota > Metazoa > Arthropoda > Insecta > Diptera > Sciomyzidae > Dichetophora > Dichetophora obliterata. The sequence goes on from OY986439.1 coordinate 35,185,445, forward strand.
TTTGGTTAGATTTTTTTATGGATTATGTTACAGCAGTAAGTAATTTACTTCAGAAAACATTTGGGGTCACGATGTGTTGTATTGTGTATTTTTGATAAATTTGATATTTGTAGTAAATTTTGTAATATAACAAAAACAAAATGCACAGTTTTCAAAATACAACCCTGTGGAAAATATACAACGATGGAACACTATTTTATTCTGTGTAAATTTCGTTGTGTATTGGATCAGCTGATTGTACAAGCATTTCTACTCAACATGGAGCAAGCTCAAGGCTACGCTGTGAGTTTATTTAATAAAAATTAATATAATTTATTCTTTCATTTCAATGTTTGTATGATTTCCTTTAGTTAAATGATGATTTAAATTAATATTTCCAAACAGAAGTACATACAAAAATCAGCTGATTTTAAAAATATAATATGTACTTTACTGAAGGTTCGATCACAATAAGTTGTAAGTATTGTAAATTTTACAAAAATTTATCACAAATGCACCACATCGTGAATACCACTATTATTGCTTACAAAAGCTATTTATTTTAACTATTTTAAAATGTGGATTCAAAACAATAAAGCAGAAAAAAGTTATTGATCAAAGTTCGGAATCTGAAGATTTATCAAAATTTGTGCTTTTCTCGCTTAGCTTACCATTTAGCAATGCTGAGGTTGAGAAATTTTTTAGTTATATGAATCTTTCTTATTTAAATGAAAATTCGAAATAGAATGCAAGAAAAACTCTTAAATAATTTGTTGAATGTAAAAACATGGCTGCATGTTCAAAAAAAGTGTTGTAAAATATCAAATACCAGATAGCTTATAAAAAAATTTAGAAATGCGAATTTCTATGATAACACTGTGCGACAATTTAAGGGGCAATTGGAATAACCTCAAATATTGCAATGGTTTCTAATAGTGCATGGTCTATATATTATGCCTTCATACTCAGTTTTATCGGATAAGTTCAAATAAGAGAGAAATTCAAGGTCAAACTTCACCTTTAAGTCACAAATTGTTTCTTAAAACTCTTAAACTATATTCAAATCCTATGTAGTAACTGCATCTAAATATTTGCAATGGATGGTTCTTTACATTTTGAGACCATTTATTGCTCAAAAAGTTACGTAAGGGGGTTAATATTTTCTACGAAAACAGGGCTTTTTTTTAAAAATACAAAATTTTCAATAGTTCAGTTACTTTGTATTTATCTTCAAAAACAATCAGGTTTTCCTGAATTTTTGTGTACATCGTAAGTAAAATAAAATAGCCCACCTCTGAAAAGATCAGAACAATTACATGTGCTCATCCAAAGATATTCGGATTCAAAGATTACCAAAGATGGTAACTTCGTTGATGCAAGCCCTAGCGTAAAATCATTCAGATGAAAATTATAGATCCAACAATTTTCTTCAAAACTGTCGTTAAAATTTTTACCGAAAGAGTTACCGCTTTAAAGATATGCGCATTAATGTGTAATTACAACATATTTTAAACAACATCATTGAACAACACAAAAATTATAACTAGAAATTAATATATATGTATGTTATTGTTATAATATATTTGAAATGACTTCTTTAAACAAGGTTACAAAATAATGAATTGCTTAACCTTTTAATGATAGTTGCAATTATAATTTTATTAATGAAATTGTAAATTAGTTAATTTTCATGTCATTATCTTCATCATCATCTTCATCATTTTTGTGCGACCACCGGCAAATATCACTAATTAAAGCATCGAGCGTTTTACCATTATAGCGCTTTCCACAGGAATCTTTGGTGGAATTTTTCTCCGTGTTCGTCTGATTCCGATGCTAATGTAAAAACATAAAAACACCTTTTCTTTCAAATGTTCTGAGCATTGCGGCTACTAATTGTAGGTAGTTTTCTGATCGATTTTTCCTTAGAAAGTTTTCTATAACTTCTTTGGTTGCATTCCAAGCAATGAGCTCTTCATCGGATAACCTTGCATCAAAACTCTGGCTCTTCATGAACTTTCGGATATCAGGTCCATTTAATACACCAATAACGACGGGAATAAATAACTTTATAAGTATAGCGCCAATTCAATCAAATATCTTTCTAGATTTATTTTACAAAAATACAGAGTAATATTTTTGCACTTGCCTGCCTTAATTTTTGAGCCGTTTAGTTTGGGAAAACAGTTTTTAGGAATTAAAAAATTCCTAACAGTCTTAATACAGTCTTAATAAAATTTTTTACTATTCCTAGTTTTATATGAAGCGTTGAACAGCTGCTTTTGGGCAGCCAGTCTTACTTTGTATATTGCTTATCTTTAAAACGGGTAGCCCACAGACAAAGAAAACACATTTGTTTTGTGTAGCCTGCGTGTAGTCCCCGCAACGAAGCTACGACTTTTAAGTCGCAAGAAAGTGGCCATTGATGTTTTTGATAATCTACTTTGTCAAGCACAATTTCCATATTTTGGTATGTTTATTTCATATCTGTACTGTAAGCAATCGGAGTGGATGGTTTCTTATTGAACTTATAGACGAATCTATGAATAACCTCCAATCTTGCGAATCATAAGACACATCCATTGCTTCCATCAATTTTTCAATGCTGTTACAAAAAACAAAAGTATTTTCAGGATTGACTGTGAAAAAGATTTGAAACTGCTTTTGTCGATTGCGGTATCCAGTAAACTTTACTCCTGGAGCTAAATTATTGCACAGATTAAAAGGAGAAGCTAGTTTTTCTGATTTTCGTTGCGACAAATTGAACTCAGCCACCATAATATCCATAATTTCTTGCGATACTGGAATCTGTCTATGCGATGTAAGGTATTGGATGGAAGTTATTGGAATTGGAGTATTATTTGAATGTGGCAAAGGCCTCTGCGCACTCCGAACGCTTACGCAAGTAATTTTTCGGTTTTTTGATTCTGTTTTGGCTAAAGAAAGGGTTTGCACATACATAACAGTTCCCGCTTACATACTCTCCAGGATTCATCCGCAGCATAGGTACTCCAAAAAGCATATCAGCCCGTTTTCCTTTTAACCATGCTAGAAGGTAAATATAGCAACTTCGACATAATTTTTTAGGTGTCCACGTCACGTTATTTAGTATTGGCTCTCCGAAACTAAATTTTTCACAAGCCATTTCTGTTTCCGCACTCAAGGAAGCAATGCTTTTTGTTAAAGGTAATTTACCACAAACATAGCAATACAAACTTAGTTTATTAATGCAGAGACTCATTACCAAAAATCAATTTAACGATATGAAATTATTTTAATACACAAAACTTTTGAAAATTTCCGACTCAAATATATCAAATGAATGATCGTATTTCAAATTTAGTTTTGACACCTCACTTAAAGGGGACTACAGCCCAGCTAGACACTTAACTGTTAGATATGCAAATGAAATCATGCGAGTAGGCTCACTATCATTAAAAGTAGGGATGGGCAAATCTTTTGTTGTAGGGTTGTGATCTTTTCAGAGGTGGGTTATTTTATTTTACTTAATGTGTATGCAAAAATTCAGCAAAATCTGATTATTTTTGAAAATAAATACAAAGTAACTGAACTATTAAAATTTTTTTTTTTTTAAAAAGCCCTGTTTTCGAAGAAAATATTAAACCCCTTACGTAACTTTTTGAGCAAAAAATGGTCTCAAAATGTAAAGAACCATCTATTGCAAATATTTAGATACAGTTACTACATAGGATTTGAATTTAGTTTAAGAGTTATAAGAAGAAATTTGTGACTTAAAGGTGAAATTTGACCTTAAATTTCTCTCTTATTTGACCTAATCCGATAAAACTGAGTATGAGGGCATAATGTGTAGACCATGCACTACTAAAAGCCATTGAGACATTTGAAGTTATTTTTTCGTGTCGCACTGTGTAATAACACAAGCAACAATTTAAGAATTGACCTCGAAGATGTGCCTGAATTTTTGTTTTGTATATTGTATATCGTTACTTAAAATTAAAAAAAGGAGAAGAAAATAAATTTAAGTGCGATAGTAATCAAATAAATAAAGGTTTTTAAACTTACTTCTGTGTTCTTTTTTGTATGCATATTTAGACTTATTTAGATATATATCTTTGAAATTGAAAGTGGAATATTTTTGTGGAATATAAAAATTGAAAGTGGAATATTTAGCATATTTTTTTTTAACAAAAAGCATATTTTTTCAAAAATCTTCTGGTCACACTGCATATAAGGTAATTAGTTACATCTGCAAGAGAACTGCATAACATGAGCAATATAAAAAGTACTGAAGCAAGTGTTATGCCTTTACTTCAGCACAATTCAGCCCACTGTGCAACCTTACCCACAGAATTAACTAATTGAAGAGGATAGCGGAATTGACGGAAACGAAAACAACAATTACTTACACAGCGAGGAGCATAGAAAAGCCTCTCGCGTGGTCAGTAAAAAAACATCAATGCTGTCCAGCGAAAAATTACAGCGGTTAAAATTACAGTTAAGCTTTGGTTAAAACTTTTCAATTTTTGTCACCATTTTTCAACTTTTGTTGCTATTCATGTTTGCTGCCTTTTTTTAAAATTGAAATTCAGATCAGCTTTCAGTACTACAGTATTTGTCCTCTGGATACAGTCTCACCATCTTAATCTTGTAATTTGACTCAACTGTTGACAAAAGTTATGCTTCCCCAATGATACACACAATCAATTTTCAAACTCCCTATTTCCTATCTTGTTTGTACCTATTTTTGGAGTTTCATTGACTTCAGTACGAAATTTTAAATAACATTGAACAGTTAAAAGGATAACTTTGAGCACTAAAGTGACCAGAATTTTGAGTTTCTAGCAACATTATCTGCTACTGATACTCTTCTGTGTCACCATTATTTCATAATACAGCCCCAAAAACCACTTGAAAGAAATCGAGATCTGTAATTATGAGAACTTAATTTTATTTACAGTTAATTTTATTATTAAAATTATATATACTAGTTGGTACACAACTAAAATAAAATATAGGAAATTTATACAAATTATGAAACAATTTATTTCTCAATAGCTTTTTCCTCAGCTTTCTCTTTATCTGCAACTATGAACTTTGCGGTCAAGAGAAATATAATTCCGGCAATTGGAAGTAATATCATTATGCTGTAGAGGGCAAACTGCAAGCCATAAAAGTTTTGTGCAACTTCACCATAATCAATTTCAGTTGTGTTATAAACTTTTAGATTATGCCAGTGGTGAAAGCTATTGGTGTGCTGAATAGCTTCGGAAATAATACCTATAAGAACAGTAGAAATAGAATTTCCCAGGATATGCGAAAAAAATGACTCTATTGCTTTAGCGCTGGCTCTCCTCGTTGGCACAACAACATACATCATCATATCCATTACAACGGCCCAGTTGGTATTTTTCGCTAACTGACCAATAGCCATAAAAAAAAATGTTACTGCCATATTAATTGGTGCTATAGCAATACAAAGGATGTTAAAGGGAGTGGCAAATAATAAACCAACGCCGCAGATTACAGGATCAATAAAGGCATATTTAGGGCGAAGTATCTTGGATAGACCACTGCCAATAGATACTCCAATAACTCCGGTGAAAATTGCTAGAAAACCAATTCTAGCAACTATAACTTCAGCTTCTGTACCATGTTCTCCTTCAATTAGCATTATTGCAAAGCCGTAAAGCTTTGGTGCCCACCAAGAATTTCCAGCATTTACAAAACATACAAAAGTATATCCAGCTACTATCAAAACATATGATTTGTTTCTAAATAAGTATTTCAAATCCTCACTGTAAGCAGTTGCTTTCGCTGGGTTTCCTCCAAGTGCTTCAGCGTCCTTTTCACCATGCCTTGGGTCAGATCCAAACAAAAACATGATCAGAAAAATAGTATTTAGGCAAGGTGAAACCCTAAGGCTCCACCACCATTGACCATGGAGAAGCTGGTTTATCTTTGCACTAATCATTAATCCTATTCCTGTTCCAACAGGAACTCCAAAATAGAATAAAGCAAATACTATAGATCGTGAATTCAAAGTCACCAGATCCGCAAGCATAGAAGGCGCTATAACAGTAAAGCCCGCTTCACCAACTCCGACAAGCATCCTTAGTATCATAAAGAGTGGAAAATGATATACTATTGTATGTCCGATTCCCATAAAACTCCAAATAGTCAAGCTAATAGCTATTACAATTTTTCGCGAATACCGATCACCTAAATAGCCAAAGAGCGGTGATGCTAATGTATATCCTATTGTAAAGGCAGTGTTTATGAAACCTGCTACATCGTCATCAATTTCGTAATAGTCTTGAATTTCAGGCAGGACTCCAGCGACGGCAATGCGGTCCATAAAGTTGAGTAAATTTATACAGCACAGTACACCGATTGTGAATCTCTCGCGGATGGGAGATTTACTTGATAAATTGACCGTTGACATTTTTAACACATATTTAATTTGAATATTATTATTTTAATGTTGACATAAGCATAAATAATTGTTTGATTGATAAAAAATATAAGTTTTTATTTAAAACTTTATAGAAAAGCGAGGTAGGTGCTTTTCGGTGCAGAAAATATACACTTAAAAAAAGCATATTCCAATTCAAGATGTTTTTATGAAGGTGGAAGAAGTAGGTGACGTCTATTAAATCGGCATCGTAACAATGTCAAAATTTTTGTACAAGTGATGCCACTTTCTGTTATTTTCTTTTTTGTGGGACAAATTCTTTGAGTGGGAGTTTTGAAGTCGGGAGAGAAGATTATGTTACGGAGCATCACAAGCAGTCAAATTTTAGATGTTTTTATAGAAATAAAGTTAAGCAATGTAGATTGGTGGCCTTTTATTTTATTTAGTATACATATATTAATATTTTTATTCCAAAAACATATATTTTCCTTGCTCCAAGTACTATGGCAGATCGCACAGTTTTCGGCATATTTTCTATTTTTTCCATCACAATATTGGCACACTTCACAAAAAAATTACAAAATAAAAATAACACGCGTTTTTTTTCCTCAAACCAATAGATAAAGTATTAAAACACAGGATTTTTCATTGGATTTTTGTTCAAAATATGGCAATATTGATTTTTTTTTTAAATTTTGACATTGCTACGGTGCCGATTTGATAGACGTCACCTACTTCTGCCACCTTCATAAATACATCTTGTTTCACTTGATTGTTTTTTGACATAAAAGAAAACTAAAATTGTTTTTTGACATAAAAACAACACTTAGAAATGCATATTTCTTTCTTTTTCCCATATTTTATATATTGTAATTTTTCTTAAAAATTAAATAAGACTCGCATGTAAATGGTAAGTGCATTTTGAGTAAATGTTTTGTATAAAATAATTAATTCATTCTTATTCGTTGCTCTACGTTAAGACTCATAATCAGTGTTGCCGGAGCAAATTTTTTTTGTAACCATAACGCAAAATGAAAAAAAGGCAAAATGTAAAAAATTGCCAAAATATTTATTCACTCATACTTATAATACTTATCATCCATACTTATATATATATATCTATATCTGTATCTGCGACAACGCTAAACTTAAAAACTACTGAACCGGTTTTAGAAATTCTTTCACTTATATAAAGCTACATGTTTAGCTTAAAATCGTGCATCCTTTATTTTTTTAAAACCACTCTTAAAAGTTATTAAAACTTAAATTTATAAAGAAACCAAAACAACCAAACATAAAAATCATTGCTTCATTAAATTGTTGGACACACAAGCAGCATAAAGCTTTATCTCTCTTTTCTCATTTATCTAAAGCAGTGTCGGCCAGCTTTGCACACTTGAGATTGTGCAGTAAAATATTCCAGTAATTCCAGTCTTGAAGAAATCTCAAATAAATCATGTGCGATTGTTCTTGATACTTGACGAAACGCGCTGATTTGGCCATACATATCATTGACGAAAATTTCTTATAAATGTTCCAAATTCGTGCAAGACGCAATGCAGAAACGTCGGGATTTATCATGCACGCACCCAGTATCGAAATATTGAGAAAGTTTCGTTAACGAAAAGTTTAAGGATATATAAATAAAAGTCGTCAAGGAATTAAAATCGAAACGTGCTTCTGGACCGAACTCAACGTCGTGCGATGTATTTGATAGGGGATAAAAATATTTCATCCTCTCTCAGCTCTATTGGAAATCGACGTAATGTTGGTTTCGTAATGGCCTGACGCCACAACACCGTATGTTTTACAGGTCAACTCGGGTAGCTGTCCAAGCCCACTCCTTTACCATTGCCTTGATGCCACACAGAGCCTCACGTTGTAGTGATAATTCGTTCTTTAGTCGTACGGTAAAGTTGTGGAATAGTCTCCCTGCGAGCGTGTTTCTCTTCAGTTTTGAGCTGTGCAAATTTAAAACAAATCTTCACCGAATCTACTCCATCTACTCAACCTCTAACTAACTATCACCCATCTTCCAAATCAATGCATTGTTCATACATCTATAAGAAACATCACCTGAGCTTTCACTCTACAAAACATACAAAAATTATAACAAATTGTCAAATTCAAACGAATTCGACAGCAATGGCAATGACACCTAAACAGTGGTGTCAATGAATATTTAAATACTTTCGAAAACCATCGATAGTCAGTCCAAAACTATCGATAGTCACGGTAGTGTGAAATTATCGATAGCTTGCAAACTGTACAGTTTAGCCTCTGAACGATTCGGCGAATTCCAAGAATCATGAATATCTTGAAGTTGCTGTAATAGAGTGGAAAAAGTTAGGCGCTGACAACTGCTACTTTTCATTATATTTTGTATGAATTTTTTTTAAGTCCAGCAGCTCATGCAGAAATTTCCTTTAATAAATCATCACGAAAAGTTCGTCAGTGATGCCGCGAACTACTGGGATGTATTCATCTCACCTCCAGAACGATCAAAGCTTCAGTGTTCAAACGAATGTAAAGCAGATAAGATCTGCGCTTGCGTGTTCCTTGAATATACTATTTTATTCTGTGTCGATAGGCAATAATAGCTTAAGTCGATTTAAGACAGAACTGAGTTATTGATATAGTTGTGTCCACTTATATATCGTTATGAGCACACAAAATCTAGAACTTCTAGCATGACCTTAGCCAAAGATATGACGCAAAAACAAAAGACCCTTTCATGTAACTTATATGCTGATTGAAAACTTTGAAGCAAGATTTCTGGATTCTTTGATATAACACTTAAGCTGTTATTGCTCATCGACACAGATATAACGAAAGATTGCACTGTCTAAAATTTTATGTATGCAAAATTTTTGGAGTATGTATGAAAAAATTTCTTATTTTTAGAAAATAACAGCATCAAAGAAGTAAAATTAAAAAAATTATGCATTACAAGGCATAACCATAATTTGCATGGCCAATGTAAGGTAATTATGGGCATGTAATGGATAAATTAATTAATTATTTAAAAGCGGCATGTTCACATATCATATCATATAGTGATCACTTCCAAGTACGTATAATGAAAGCATCTTACACTGACAGTTTGGCCTTGGCAAAACACAATAAGCAACATAAGCACAATAAAAAACATATTTATCTTTTACTTTTAGCCTGCCTTTTTACATTTCCGTCTGCTTATCCGTATTTTACATAATCCGTCTGTCGGTCTGTTTCCTTTTGGCATTCCGTCCACTACTTATTTATGAGCAAAAAAATAGCCCATAATGTCTAGTAAAATTTCTGCAAAAAGCGCTTTAGCACTACTTTGTTTTCAGTGTAAGCTTTAAAGCACTCATTTATAAATAGTGTTTTTTTTAGAGTGATACAAGTTTATATCATAATGAAACATAGTAATATATTTTGAGTATCAATTAAGCAAACTTTATTGAATAGAAAATTATATGACATTAGTCTTTAATTATGATTTTTGCCATGATGCTGCCACGCCTGGCGCGTACAGGGCGCAATCTGGAACACCAATTTTTACAAACTTTTCACAGCACTTGTGGCCGTATCTCGCCGATAACTCTTCGAATGTTGATTTCCAGGTGTTCAATTGTTTGTGGTTTATCGACGTAGACAAGTGACTTTACATAACCCCAAAGAAAATAATCCAATGGGGTTAAATCACACGATCTTGGGGGCCAATTAATTGGGCCATTTCGTGAAATTATTTTGTCGTCAAAAGTTTCCTTGAGTAAATCAATTGTAGCGCCCGCTGTGTGGCATGTGGCTTCATCCTGTTGGAACCACAAATCAGCAAAATTAATGCCAGCTAATTGAGGTACGAAAAAACTTCGAATCATGTTCCTATACCGTTCATCATTGACAGTAACATTGTGACCACCATCGTTTTTGAAGACATATGGGCCAATGACTCCACCAGCCCATAAAGCGCACTAAACAGATATTTTTGTGGATGTAATGGTATTTCGACAAAAGCTTGTGGATTCTCCTCACTCTAAATACGACAATTCTGTTTATTTACGTACCCATTCAACCAAAAATGGGCTTCATCGGAAAATACAATTTTCCATGGAAATTCAAAATCAAAATCAATTTATGCTTCAGCCCATTCGCCGAATTATCGGCGCATACGATGATCGTTTGGCTTTATTTCCTGCACAAGTTGAATCTTGAAAGATTTTAAGCCAAGATCTTTTCGTAAAATCTTCCATAAAGTGGAAGGACACAACCCCAGTTGCAGAGAACGGCGACGAATTAATTGATTAGGATCATCTTCAATGCTTTCCTGTACAGCGGCTACAGATTCTTCAGTGCGCACTGTTCGGCGTCACACGGGATGCACATTATCAGTAACAGTAAATGTGGTGCGAAAACGATATATTGTTTTTCGAATTAGCAGCTCTGAAGGACGATTATGTACGCCATAAAATGGACAAAGTGCACGGTAAGTTTGACGAACAGAACTATTATTTTGATTAAAAATTTCCACAATTTGCACGCGTTGCTCTAGTGCAAGGCAATCCATAATGAAATGTCAAAGCAAACTAAACAAAAGCAAGTATCAGCTGTTAAATGGGTGGTCAAATAAAGCAGCGATGACAACTCAAAGTTGTATCACTCTATAAAAAACACCCTTTACATACTGATGATTAGAAAGTATAAATGTGCAAAGCTGCCCCAGTAGTTCCAGGCTTGAAGAAATCTCAAATAAATCATGTACGATTTTTCTTGATCCTTGACGAAAAATGCTGATTTGGCCATTCATTTCATTAACGAAAATTTCATATAAATGTTCCAAATTCGTGCAAGACGCAATGCAGAAACGTCGGGATTTATCATGCACGAACCCAATATCGAAATATTGAGGAAATTTCGTTAACGAAAAGTAGACATTAATATAAAAAGAATTCGTCAAGAAATTGAAATCGAAAAGTGTAATAAAATTCGTGAAGGAATGTTATACCGAAACGTTGAAAAAGTTTGAAAAAAAAGGGAGCAAAAACATCGGTATTTTTTAATGTGCTTGCCTGTTTCTTCTTATTTGAATATCTGAAGTAATATTGCAAATTTTATGGATTCAAAAAATAAAATTTTACAGCTTCTTATTTGCATGTGCATGGTTGCCGAATTTATTTTGTTTCCAGCTGGACATTTTTGTTGTGATTTTGTTGTAGCTGGTATTTGGTTGCTGCTGCAGAGAACGATTTTTAGATATTTCATTAGCTGAATAAAAAGAAAGAATTCTGATTTGCCTAATGAAATAATTATTGGATAATAAAAAATTGTAGCAATAAATAGAATTGGTCTAGCAGTATTTAATAAATTTAAAATAAAACAAACAAATATTGTAGACTTAATTAATGAGAATAAAAGTCATATTTGATAAAAATTTTGCAGGTTATTATATATATGTATTGGGGGTTGGAATTAATTTTAAAGGTTTTTTTTCGGTTTTTGAGCATTTATTTAGAAACAACGGTACAATGTATATTATTCAAAGTATTGTCCATCGTTAGCTACAACATTTTCCCATCTTTCTGGCAGCATATGGATTCCGCGCCGGAAGAACGATTCGTCTTTTGAGGCAATCCACGAATCGACCCATTTTTTGGTATCCTCGTAAGAAGTGAAGCGCTGCTCAGCCAAGCCATGCGTCATCGATCTGAATAGGTGGTAGTCGGAAGGGGCTATGTCTGGGCTATAAGGCGGGTGGGGTAGCACATCCCAATTCAGCGCCTCCAACGTTTCCTTGACGGTTCTTGCAACATGTGGCCGTGCGTTGTCATGTTGAAAAACCACTTTGTAGTGTCTTTTGGCATATTCCGGCCGTTTAACCTTTAATGCTCGGCTCAATTGCATCAATTGTTGTTGGTAGCGTTCCCCAGTGATGGTTTCGTTAGGTTTTAGCAGCTCATAGTACACGACACCCTTCTGATCCCACCAAATACACAGCATAAGCTTGGCGCCATGAATATTCGGCTTGGCCCTCGGTGTTGATGCATGGCCGGGTGGTCCCCACGATTTTTTTCGCTTAGGATTATCGTAATGGATCCACTTTTCATCGCCAGTGACAATACGATGCAAAAAACTCTTCCTTTTATGCCGTTGAAGCAGTTGTTCGCACATGCAAAATCGCCGTTCAACGTCTCTCGGCTTCAACTGGTACGGCACCCAATTTCCTTGCTTTTGAATCATTCCCATGGCCTTCAAGCGTTTGCCGACCGTTGATAAGTCGACTCCCAATGATTCTGACAATTCTTGAAGGGTTTGACACGGGTCTTCATCGAGCAAAGCCTCCAATTCCTCATCTTCAAACTTTTTCGGCTGGCCCGGACGCTGTTTTTCTTCCGTATCAAAATCACCACTTTTAAACCGACGGAAATAGTACTCACAAGTAGAAATCGATGGAGCATAGTCCCCGTAAGCACAGATAATATAATAGAAAGATGTGCCACCGCCATAGAAGCAAGTGTCACAATAAAATTTGAGTGTGGATTTATCATAAATCCACATAAAAGCTTTATGAGAGTCAGCGAGCGAACGATTTAAAGCTTTTGTGAGCGAGAGAATAAGTAAGCGGAAACAATATGTAAAGATTTGATGCACGAAACACCTGAATAAACGATGTAGCTGCCAACAAAATGTAGCAGAATTTCATTAGGTTTTACCTAAACAATGTAGGCAATTTTTTTACTAAACTACCCTACGAACATTATATAATTTAAAGTTATTACATTTTTTGCATTATCTCTTATCTTTTTGTTATATAATTTCAAGAATATAATATTATAAAGATGACATAATTTAGGTATATTTTGTGTTGACTTGGTTTTTTTTACCGTTTTGCCACATGATATTTTTAATGTTATATTATTGTAAAGGATTACATCAGTTGAAGCTAAGCCGCGAATAATGTTGCAAACAATATTTTTTAAGTTGTTTTTTTGCGGGAAAATTTTTTATTTAACTACTTTTATATATTTTTGTTATAGTATTGCAAATACAGGCTTTACTATATGAAATGTACTCAGAAATGCAATTTTCAATTGTTCTTATGTATACAACAAAAACATTTTTTTAATCATTTTTTGAGTAAAAATTCAATATTTTGGACCATTTTTGAAAAAAGAAAATTAAAGAATATATTCACTGACCTAACGCTACAGTTGAAACTATTTTTGTAAAGTGCTTTTATTAAAACTTTGATCAAAATATTTGAGTTAAATATATTTAAAAATAGCGGATATATTTGCATCGAAAGTCAAAGTTTTGATTTTCATGTCGTTTTTCTCATTCTTGGGGAACGATGTTTTATGAAAAAGTCGTTGTTACAAAAATATCTGAAATTCTAAAGATATGTGAATTTTGGTATTAAAATTACTGAAATTTTTTAAATTTAATTTGCGAAAAAATTTTTTTCATGAAATACTTTTAATATCAAAATTTACAAAAATGAAAATGGGTGGAATGAGCGTGATCAAAACTAAGTATGTTACAATCTAATCTAGGGTGCACACAATATGTATACTCAAATTGAGCGAAGTCCGTTAAGCCAATTTGATTTGTATAAGTTTTATTAATAAAGAATTTGTATAAATGTCAATTAAACAAACAAACCAGAAAATAAGTTTTATTAATAAAGACTTTCTGATAAATCGTATGAGTATTAAAGAACGCATGCAATTCGAAAAGAATTGAAGAATTTTCAAAGATTTTTAAGTTTTTTTAAGATATTTGAAGTTTTGAAAAATATGTCCCCAGTTATGATCCTATAACTTCAAAAGTATTTTTCTTATTACAAAATTTATACATGTTTGCAAATAGGACGTTCATATCTTTCATTTAAGCTATCTTTTGTATTGATCTAAAGATTTTTGTATAAATTTTCTAATGTATAATTTTCTAAATGTATAAATAAATGGTATATTTTAAACTCTTAAAAAATCATACAAATAATCGTATAAATAAAAGCTTAAATAAAAGGTATAAATGTCTCATTTGTAAATATTTATAAAACTTGTAAAATAAATGAATACTTTTGGAGGTATAGGATCATAACTGGGTAATAGGATCAAAACTCAAAAAAGTCGAAAAATTCTTCTAGAAAAAAATCGAACCAACCTGGAAAAGTCTTAACGATTTTTATTATCTAGAAAAAAATAATAGAACTAGCAATGTCGTTTTCGTCGCGCAAACTTTTTTTTTCAAATTGTTTACCACTGTTATTAATTTGTACCACTGTTATACTTTTAAATAATAAATACAATGAATAAAAAATTTTGTTATTCACTACCATTTCATGAATAAAATGCTCGCTATTAATTTTTTATTCATTTTTAAGTTTTATTCATTATTAATTTTTTATTCATTATAAATTTCGTATTCATTTTTAATTCTTCATTCACTTTTGAATAATAAATAAACTGAAAAAAAATCGTATTATTCACTTTTGAATAATGAACCAAATTAATGAAAAATAAATAATGACTGTAAAATTAATATTGAATACCACATAAATAGGCAATGAATCAAAAAATAATAATGTACAAAAAATTAATTATTGAAAAATTTGAAATTCTTGAATTGCATTCTTTGTAAATAGCATTCATATGAATAAAAAAATAATTAATTATTCTGAATAACAAAAAATAAGTAATTGAAATTAATTACTAATCAATTTTTTAAAATTCAATGTGAATTAAAAGTTTTATAAAAAATTTTGAATTCATTTGATGGATTTGTGTGTCGTTATGCAGTTTTCCTTAAGATTCTGAATATATATGCAGATTTTACTGCTCTGGCTGAGTCAATCAAAAATAGTTAATAGCAATCAGTGAATGAGAAAAATCTGCTTCGCAAAAATAAGGAAATCATCATGAAAATAATGCAAACAAACAAAAACATTTGTAGCTGTCAAGCAGACATCAAAACTGCTTGGTTCCAATAACAACAACGGAAAAAACAATTATAACATTAAATTTTACAACACTCACTAGCTATGAGAAACGATCCAGTGGTGATCTATGCTGTGAAGCATTGTTTAGTGAAGAGTGAAAGAGCATTGTGCAGAGAGAATGTGCATGCAAGGATTGGAAACTTTTCTCTCAAGAAAGCTTTTTCATCGCGCTCACAAAAGCTTTACGTATTGATCTGAAAAATATTTGGTACTTTTTAATGTTCTACGTGGCACATCTTTATACTATATAATCTTTGCCGTAAGCCTCAGTAAGCGTGCGTTGTGCTTCAACCGCTTTTTTCTTCAAATGGAAGCACAAAAGTAAACCTTCCCGCAAATTGCGTTTTGTTGGAACGAAAGTCGACATGTTCACAGAGAAAAAAATATATGTTGTTTACACTTCAGTGGAATGACACATACTGAAAAATGAAGCTTAGACAATGTGCTTTGAAATGAATATAGTCACAGGTGTGCCCGATGCGATCTATTGATAGTTACGCCATCTCTTAGAAAACCTTTAAAACTAATTCCAACCCCCAATATGTGAGTTTTTTTCTTCCATCTTCTTTAGTTTGTTTCTAGCTGGACATTTTCCTTGTAGCAATATTTTGCTTGCTACTTTGGATACACAACCATAATTTTTAGATACTTCATTAGATCAATAAAAAGAAGAAATTCTGATGATTCGGCTAATGAAATAATTATTAGTCAGGACTTGAAAAAAAATTTTTTAACAAAAATGCTTTTAATAAATCAAATTAACTTGCATTAACAAAATACAAACACCAAATTTCTTAAAAAATCGGTCTAAGAAATTAAGGAAAATAAAAATAAATACAATATATGTATATACTGTTTTTTGTGTAAATGTACATTAAGGTGGCCCTAATTTATAAAAGTTTTTCTTACGCCATAGGCTAAAAAAATATTCGATTTGATATAAAATTACAATATATGCAGCTTTTCGAAAACATCCCCAAAAATCTACAAATGCAAAAATCATGTAAAAAAAATACATGTATTTATAAAAAATGAAAAAATTTCGAACTTCTAAGCAAACAAAATAGGAAAAAAGTATTAAATATTACCAATTCTACTATCTGCTAGAGCCATTGGCTGTAGAATAACGTATTGAAATTTCAGCCCAATCGGCTTGATAGATTTTTTAAACGCCCTGGCCGATCAGAGAAACTTTGTTTTGAGTAAATCACTTTTTTATAGACGATGATTTTAATTGTTTTGTAAAATATTACATATGAAAACAATTTAATATAAATATAATTGATATAATTGAATAACAGTATATATTTAAACTAGGTTATTTTTTAATAGAACTTAGGGCGGTGTAGGGATGTCAATTTTTGGAGATTTGTCGATCCCGGGATTTTCAAGATCTGAAAATACAATCCCGGGATCCCGAGATCGTCCCGAAATTTAGTAAGTTTTTATTTCGTTATTTCAAAATCAGAGTAGTCGCCGCCTTAATATAATTCAAAGTAGTTTTAAGCCACTTGTTTTGAAGTAGTTTTTCAATTACTTCATATATAATGCAATAAAAACTAATCAAAATTGAAGTGGATGCCACCATAATATAATTCAAAGTAGTTCATAAACTACATTATTTTAAATAAGTTTTTTAATTAGTTTTTAAAAACAAGTTAGTTTGTTTCTAAGGGGATAGTTTTTCAAAAATACATGTACAAATACATATATTTAGTTTAGCAGTAACTGCCTACATAAAATTATTTTAAATCACTATTGAAGCAAACATTTTTTGAAAATTTACTTTTTTCAGATTGATTATTGTTCAATTATCCTTCAACTACAACTACAAACTACAAAAGCCAAAATTCGAATAAAAAAATTATTCAAATGTTGGCTTTGGTTGGTTTTTTTTCCGAAATAGTTTAACATTATGAAATAGCTATCCATAAAGTCGGTTTTAAATTTTGCATTTGAACTCACATTACCCCACGTTACAAGAGTATGAAGAAGAAGTTTTTGATTATGTAAATTTCGTATTTTGAGGAATTTTACGGCAACAATTTTGATGTATTATTCAAAGATATATCGGAAAAAACAATATTTTTAATTAATATATAAAATGAATATTACGAATTTAATGAATATTTGAATTAAAATATGTGAACCGTTACAAACGAAATATGTGCAGACATAAGTTAAAATTATGGTTAAAAGCTTTTTCCTTCATTCTTCCAAAGAATGGCAATAAAGTAAATGGCGTATCGCTTTTTTACGATAGCTTGAGTTTAGTCATTCTTCCTTGTGACCACGGATTTTATGCTATTGATCTGATATTGATCATTCTTCAAAACAACAACAATCTAACAAAAATACGGATCTTAATGCGCTTGTATTTTTAGTAAAGCAATTCACAAATTCGTGTATTTTGGATATTTGTGCTTTTGTAAATAATTTTAAAAATTTCCTATCAATTGTGAACGGCCTTTTTGATATAATTTTCTACAGTTGTTGTAAAACGTGAAATTCACAGCCAATTGATGAAAAGCAAAATTATTTTCCTTTGGAAATTTCGCTTAACTCAATTTTATGTAGAAAAAATTCTTTAAGCACAATTGTTTGGTTTTTTATTCGCTTATCTTCCATATCAGTTTTTTTCGCCTTTACTTTTATTTATAATCAGCAGTCAGTTTGCAATTTAGTATTGCAATGTATAGTAAATTTTAGCTAAGGATTTTAGTGTTGTATATATGCAATAGCGTAGTAAATGCATTCCTTTTTATTTTCTTAGTGTAGAGTAAATATATATTTTATCATTTTGCAAATATTATGGTGCAAGACCATTTGCACTGGATTGTGAATAGCCCTAGTATGTTCTCAGTATTACGATGCACTGTTATGCATTCTAATGTTATTTTTTTGTTGTTATACAGCTTTTCTGCTGTGAGTTGGCCTTTGACACCTTCGCTGGCTTAACTATTATATACAGTTTTTCAATATTTTTTCTTGTAAGGAACTTATTAAGATGCATTCTTCCTTGTGGAGTATGAATAAAAATTTTTTGGAAATAAAATAATTTTTAAAAATGTAACAATTTTAAATGATCCAGCAGAAAGAATGATATGACTTCTAAATATGGTAAATAATACGTGGACAATGGATCCAGGACAGCAAAATTGTGTTATCCAAGTAATTGAACATTACAATAAAAATCATCCTGACAGCAGAAAACGTACAATACTTTGCAACTTAAACTAATGTCGTATATTTTTGTTTCTTATGGTTATTTACATAAATACTTATGTAGCTACGTTTAATAAAAATAAAATTGAATTTTTTTCGAAAAAAACTCACTGTGCAGTTGTGTTTTTTTTAATAAAAATTCCATATCATATGTCTTCAAATTATACATGAAAATTTTTGTTGTAAAATTCTTCAAAATTCAAATTTTCTAAAAAAATTTAATCAAAATCACATTGCAGAGTTTTTTAAATAATTTTGTACAGAATGTACAGAAAGAAAGAATGTACAGAAGTGCAGAAAAATGTACAGAACAAAATGCAATGTTTCTTAAAGCATAAGATGGAAAATTTTATTAGCTTTTAAATAAGTATAAATTGATAAAAATTGTTTCATTAGTTTCATAGTGATATGAAAAATACTGAAGAAAAAATTTCTTGTTTTTTCGAAAATATAATTTTTTAGCCGAAAGGCCTTAAAGCTGATTGCGCGACTATTTACCGTAAGATAATATTAAAGTGTTATATACCAAAATTCATGTTTCTAACGGCCGATTTCTTCACAGAGTTAGAAATGCTAGACCGAGTACTAAACCTATTTTTAGTTCTCTCCTGAGTACTAAGTCATTTCTTCACAGAGATCTAAAGCATAAAAACTTCAATTTGAAACTCGGTTCTAGCTGATACTGAGTTTTAGCTGGAACCCCGAAATCGGAAGTCTAGCAATCTTAAAACTCGGTCTAGCACTCTTTTAATTTCTTCACATCAAAATATAGAACTTTTTTTGACACTTGGAGTGTCAAGTCTTCAATTTTAATAATAATAAAATATATTTAAAAATTGTTTGCTTTTATAATTTCTTTTCCTTTTTTTAATTACGTTCTGTCTAAAATGTGTTAAAAAAATTAATCTTTAAAATATAAAACAACCCAAGTTCGTTGCCGATGGCATGGTCAAGTCTAAATTGAACGATTTCCTCACTCGCGAACTTGCTGAAGATGGTAACTCCGGAGTTGAGGTGCGTGTCACACCATCGCGCACTGAAATTATCATCATGGCAACAGAGTGATGATAATTCTCCTTCTGATGATAGGCCTTCTGACCTGCTGGGAGAGAAGGGACATTCAAGAGTTAATTGCAATGATACAGAGGCGTTTCAATTTTGAACCCGGCCATATTGAGTTGTATGCCGAGAGTCACAACCCGTGGCTTTTACGCCATTGCTCAAGCCAAGTCACTGCGCTACAATCTTACGATTGGCTGCACATCGCGCTTTATTATGGAATCTGGAGCAAGGGGCTGTGACAACGTAGTCTCGTGGCAGGTTTCGCGGTCAACTTGCAAAGTCTATGAAGTTCGTCGATGGTCCTCTGATGATTCACTCTGGTGATCCATGCAACGACTATGTCAAAATTGCTACTCATCACGTCTGTTGCGCCAGGCTGTGTTGAGTATTAAGGTCAAGATCATGTTGCCTTATGATCCCAAGAGTAAGATTGGTCCTAGGAAACCATTGCCAAATGATGTGTCTGTTGTTTCCAGACTCCAGAGACGGAATATAAAATTCCACCACCAGCACCTAAGTTATTGTATATTTTTTATTTTAAGACAAAAATTTCAAATGATATGATAAATTTTAAATAACTATTTATTTGGTGAGTTTTGTATATAACTACCGCGTTTCATTAACTACTAAAGCAATTGGCCGTAAAGAATTATTTAAACGATCTTTTAGCATTAAAAATTGTTCAATTTAAACGCCTAGGCCTAATGGGCCTGGTCAATTGGTTGCCATAATCATCTTAACTCTACCCGGCGAATAAATGCCCTTCTAGTAGACTGCTTAGTAAGAAATCCTTGCAAGGATACTGCACACTCGTGCCAGCTCAATTACTTCACGCAAATTGCGTATCTGCTCCACCAATCACTAGTAGACATGTTTATCCACTTCACTTGGCAGGCAATGACAGCAAAAATGTCACTAAATTTAAAGCGACTTCGTGACAGACCTTAATGTTGGTTTTGTTTAGATGATGATGGCAACTAACCACGAAGCACGGTCCATATGCAGTTTGCATACAAATAGGAAATATATCAAATATACTCTTCAATATTCTAGATTAAGGCCCGGTTTCATAATCAATACTTAAGTTGTACTTAAGTTTTACCAATTAGTTTTTGCTATTTTTTAACTATTTTGCAAAATATAATCAGTTGCTGACTGTCGATGACTTAAGTAGAGCTTAAGTCACGCATTTTCCATATTTAAGTTGATTTTAAGTATGGCTGATGAAGCGCATTTTCAGAGCTTATACTTAAGTACAACTTAAGTATTGATTGTGAAACCGGGCCCAAGACTTACTCTTGTTCTTAGTGAGCTCACTCAGCACCTCGCAGATAATCTGTTTAAATTTTTAAACTCAGTTGTTTCCACATTAATTTTTAAGACAGCGGAGAGGAATTTTTCCATCTAATGACATTTTATGCAAACAAAATGGAGTGTTCAACAAAAGGAAATGCTTCCCACATGCTATGGAATGTTTCCTGCTTAGATCTGGAAATGTTTCCATTTCCTAGAGGGTTGGTATAAACTCGATCCGAGTTTTAGTGTCTAACACTCTCTTTTGAAAATGATCCAAGTACTATATAAGTGAAGAAATGACAGGGTTTTAACTTTTTTTTGAACCGAGAATCAGTTTGAAACTGAGTTCTAAGCAGAACTCCGACTAGCTCGATTTGATACTTGGTGAAGAAATCGGCCGTAAGAGTAGAATCAGAAATCAACGTGTCCCGGGGACTTTTCGAAAAACGTTGAAAAAGTAAGACAGTCTAATATACATATATTCTATTTATTTTTATTTTTATTAATTTTTTAAAATAATGCACTACCTTCATGGTTAGAAATCTTGGAATAAATTTTAATACAAGCATTAAAAAGTATTAAATTTTGTAAAATTTTTAAAAAGTGTTAGTAAAAATTGATTATGAAATTCGTAAATTTTTTTATTAAAATTAGTTCTACATTTTAATACAGTTAAAATATTAAAACGATAGGTATAAAGTAAATTAAGCTCAAATTTTGGCACTCGATTTGTTTTGAGTTCTAGATGGTTAAGGGAAAAATATTTTGCCACACCCTCTTTTACCGCCTACAAATCAACAAAAATGCTATATTTTGGACGGTTGTGGTTGTGTTAGACTAAAATTTTGTAATTTAGTTTATATAGATACGTTTGGCAACTATACACAAAATGGTGAGAAAATAAAATTTTTTTTCCGATTAGCATGAAAATTCATATATGGCAATAAGGCGGTGGCAGGACAACGTCTGCCGCAGAATATCTATATACAATAAATTCTTCTGTACATGGTTTTCTCACTGAACTCCTCTTAAGGGAAGGTTCTCCTGGATTTTTTTGAAAAAATCCATTTTTTTTTACATAAAATGAAAGTTACATATATGTAGAATGTTTGTGCCAAGGGATATTTCAATACGAAGCGTATTTCTCGAGCTAGAGCGTGTCAAACGTACCCATGTCACGCGCGCGTACCAACTTTCTAAAAACTTTAAACGCGTTTTTCTCGGAACCATGTTTTCTAATCTAACGGACAGCACAGGGCTTGTTCTATTGATCCGATTTCCTTCATTCAAAGAATGTTTGAAAGTATATACTTTTTTGTACGCCTGGAACCTAACATTGGCATAAAAAATTGTTTATTTATAATTTTTAAACGAGATCTAAGTAAAAAAAAAGCAAAAAATTTCAATTTTTTTTTTTAAAGTCCATAAAATTGGTTTTTTTTACCAAACTTAATTGAAGTTAGGTTCCAGGCATATGAAATGTTATCAATTTTAATAAATTTTATACATTTCTCATTTCAGTTCACTACCTGAGGCCCCACACTGTCCGCGGGAGGTCGATGTTTTGCGCGCAGAGGTCGATGAGATCCGCCATTTTCAAGCCGCCATTTTGAATTTTTCAAATATCTTTTTTTTTTTTACTCGTCAATAAACCACGAATCAAAGTTCAAAAGCATAAGTTCGTATGTCTTTTCATTTTCCCACAAACCATTCTCAAATTTTGCTTGTTTTTCGGCCAAATCCAAAAAAATCCAGGAGAAGCCTCCCTTAAACAGTTAGACCGATTTTGAAGAAATTTGGTGTTTGTGTTTTTTAATTCAAGTTATTTTATGTATTAAAAGCATTTTTGTTATATTGCTACAAGGAAAATGTCCAGCTAGAAACAAACTAAATTCGGCAACTACAAGAAGATGGAAGAAAAGAACTCACATACATATATATAATAACCTGCAAAATTTTTAGCTCAGTGAATAAAGGCCTAACGCACTAATGCCTAATTTTTCAAAATGAAAGAATGCCTAAACAAGAACGCCTAAGAAGAAAGTGAAAGAACGTCTAACTTTAAAAATGAAGGAAAGCAAATTTTAAAAATGAAAGAAAGTCTAAATTGTTAGGGTTTCTTTCATTATGAATTATTGTTTTTATAATTTTAAAAACTAATAATTTTCCCTTTTACATAATTTTTACAAGATAGTGTATGCATTTTGTAAAAGGGAAAATCAATTGCTTTTATAATTTTAAAAACTAATGATTTTCCCTTTTACAGAATGTTTACAAGATAGTGTATGCATTTTGTAAAAGGGAAAATTAATACCATTATTTTAACATTTTGTAAAAGGGAACTTACCTTTCGTAACCAATCAAAAATGAATAAATATCTAATTAGGCGTTTTTTCATTTTTGATTCTTAGGCTTTCTTTCATTATGAAAAATCACCTAACAATTTTAATGAAGGAATGCCTAAAATATTAGACATTCTTTCATAATGAACAACCGCCTAATTCCTATATAATTTTTTGTTGCAATTTTTAGGCATTATTTCATTTTTTTTTTTAGGCGTTAGTTCGTTAGGCCTTTATTCACTGAGCCAAAATTTTTATCAAATATAACTTTTATTCTCATTAATTAAGTCTACAATATTTGTTTGTTTTATTTTAAATTTATTAAATACTGCTAGACCAATTCTATTTATTGCTACATTTTTTTATTATCCAATAACTATTTCATTAGGCAAATCAGAATTCTTTCTTTTTATTCAGCTAATGAAATATCTAAAAATCGTTCTCTGCAGCAGCAACCAAATACCAGCTACAGCAAAATCACAACAAAAATGTCCAGCTGGAAACAAAATAAATTCGGCAATCATGCACATGCAAATAAGAAGCTGTAAAATTTTATTTTCATCCATAAAATTTGCAATATTACTTCAGATGTTCAAAGCACACGCATCTGAGGTATTTTAAGCACATTAAAAAATACCGATCTTTTTGCTCCCTTGTGCACGCAGCCAAAATGATCAAAATATAGAAAACAAAATGTAAGCAAACTCGCACTTTTGAAGGGGTATAAAATAAATGTCCCATCAAAATACCCTGTTCTGTCGATGGATGGCTAATATCGGCGAGCAAAAAATAACGAGCGACGAGTGAAATCTCTTATAGATATATACTCGTTGATGAACTAAAACAGCTATATGAACAAACTAGTTCATTAAACTCAACTGAACTAAAAAGAGCGATATTTTTAGTGAACTAAAATGCCCAAGCCTAAACGAGACTCCTCAACATTTCTCCAACAACTCCATCAACAAGGGAGTATTCCTGGTTGGAAGGCTGTTTTTGGACCTTTTTTGAAAAACTTCTCATTTGAAAACGCAAAGAGTTGTTTAAATTCTGTGTTTGTATTGTATTAAGAACATATTAAATTTAATAAAAAATTGTTTCTTTGTGCGAGGGCTGTTCAAAAAGTTGTCGGCCTTCAAAGTTGGGCATCGAAAAAAAGGTATGCTGGTTGCGGCCCAAATAACTCGACTTCGGATCATCTGAAATGAAAAAAGTAAACGGTGATAGATTAAATACAGATGTCATTCTAATCCCTACCTCAATCATCATTTTACGATCATTTTTTACGAAATGGCGGTCATTGAAAAATAAAAAACCTATTTTGGGTCTTTTCTTTGTAGTTTAGTGTAAAAATAATAGTAAAAAATTGTTTAAAATTGTGATTGAGGTAGAGACCAGAAAAGTGACAATTTTGCGTTGATTGCGTTTTGTTTCATAAAAATCGGTTCAAAACTACGGGCGCCATCTGGGCCGTAAGCTCGAAAAAGGTGGTTTCGAGGCAAACGCGTTTAAGTTTGAAGTTATTTTTTTGCATCAAAAAAAATTGAAATGAAAAATTTTAGCATGGAGTTTTAGAAATTTGACAATTTTGCGTCGACTGCACTTGGTTTCATCAAAATCAGTTTAGTAGAACCGGAGAAGTGACTTCAAAGTTCAAATACGTGATTTTGAAAAAACTCAAAGAAAATTTTAGGCAATAAAACATTTTTTTTTTAAATACTTACATATCTCAATCTGCAACGCCAGCCCCATGCAAAACTCCTTCCTCTTTTTCAAAAAATGAGAACTAAGTGGCTTTTTGTGCTCTTTGGCCAGTTCTACCTTCTTTTGCTGCGGCCAGAGCTCTGGCTTCGGACCTTTTCAAACGTTATTCGTTCCGAGACATGGCGAAATCATATGTAACGTTGCCAATCGGGATGTCCATTAGGTTCATTATTTGAAGTATTGGCAAAGAACCTTCGTTAAATATGACAGTTGCAATATAATTGGCAATCTCAATAGTGCGTGCGCCGGTGTGCTTATGCTTCGGTGCGAATGACCACAGCACTGCGTTGAAAGATTCGTTGCTGTTTTGAGTTTCGTAGCCAAGGCATCTCTTCAACAAATCATCGGCTGACAGTGATTTGTAAGTAGGTTTGATTGCTTCCTGGACTCTCTGATTTAGTAGTGCATACGTATGCTTGAAGCTGTCGATTGTCCCTTCTGCTACCGTTTTTATCCAGGCGCACCAGCTCGACGCACCGGTTGGACAGTTCTGGTGCTGTGGAGCTTCATCAGTCGAGATTTTGTGCAAAAACGTTGCCCAAACAGCCTTCTTCATGTCAGCAACTGACTCTGGATGACGACGAATAGCGAGGCCATAATATGTTGTTAGTTCAGAGATAACTTTATCTGTGAAATTCCCTGCACCCTTGTCGCCAATGCCTCTGTTCTCTTTTTTGGCCTTGCAGAGTCTGGTGCCCATTCTTTTTTGCACGTGTGATATACATTCTTTTTTTTTCGACGATTGGGTCGCCATCGTACGGATCGTCGTCTATAATAGCTTTGAATGTTTTTGAGTCGCCATCGCCGATATACTTGCAGTATTTTACTCCATGCTTTTGGACTTATATGGCGAACATTTCCTTTATCGCATCCACCTCCATCTTCCCAGAGCTTCCTTAATGGTTGGCACGGCATTCCTCTTCGTGGAAGATTTATCATAAATCCACACAAAAGCTTTATGAGAGTCAACGAGCGAATTTAAAGCTTTTGAGAGCGAGAGAATAAGTAAGCGACAATGTGAGCAAATGTGAGTATAATATTGAAAAGCAATATAAATGATATGTAAAGATTTAATGCACGAAGCATCTGAATAAACGATGTAGCTGCCAACAAAATGTAGCAGAATTTTATTAGGTTTTACTTAAAAAATGTAGGCAATTTTTTTACTAAACTACCCTACGAGCATTATATAAAGTTATTATATTTTTTTTGCATTATCTCTTATCTTTTTGTTATATAATTTCAAGAATATAATATCATAAAGATGACTTAATCTGGGTATACTTTGTGTGTTGACTTGGTTTTTTTTGCCGTTTTGCCACATGATATTTTTAGTATTATATTATTGTAATTGCGATTCCATCAGTTGAAGCTTAGCCGCGAATAATGTTGTAAGCAATATATTTTAAGTTGTTTTTTTGCGAAAATTTTTTTTATTTAACTACTTGTATATACATATTTTAATATATTATTGCAAATACATGCTTTACTATATGAAAAGTACTCAGAAATGCAATTTTCAATTGTTCTTATTTATACAACAAAAACATTTTTTTAATAATTTTTTTAGTAAAAATTCAATATGTTGGACCGGTTTTGAAAAGAAAATAAAGGATATATTCACTGACCTAACGCTACAGTTGAAACTATTTTTGTAAAGTGCTTTTATTAAAACTTTGATTAAAAAAATTTTAATTAAATATATTTAAAAATAGCGAATATATTTGCATCGAAAATCAAGGTTTTGGTTTTCATGCCGTTTTTCTCATTATTCTAAATTCTAAAGATATGTGAATGTTTTTGGTATTAAAATTACTGAAATTTTTTAAATTTAATTTGTAAAAAATTTTTTTCAAGAAAGATTTTCAATATCAAAATTTACGTAAGTGAAAATGGATGGAATGAGCGTGATCAAAACTAAGTATGTAACAATCTAATCTAGGATGCACACAGTATGTGTACTTAAATTGAGCGAAGTTCGTTAAGCCATTTAGATTTGTATAAATGTCAATTAAATAAACATACCAGAAAATAAGTTTTATTAATATAGACTTTGTGTTAAATTGTGTGAGTATTACAGAACGAATGCAATTCGTAAAGAATTCAATTTTCAAAGATTTTTCGATTTTTTTAAGTTTTGAAAAATTTGTCCCCAGTTATGATCCTATAACTTCAAAAGTATTTTTTCATATTAAAAAATTTATACATGTTTTCAAATTAGACGTTTATATCTTTCATTTAAGCTGTCATTTGTATTGATCTTATGTTTTTTGTATAAATTTTCCAAATACTACATTTGTGAAAGAGTTTAAAAAATATGGTTAATACTCAAAATTACCTCCTATACAGGCCAAATATACGATATCTGATAGCTTTATAATTATATTTGGCAAAGCCTCAGAATTCGGTATTCGACCATAATTTAAACGTTTCACTGATAACATTTTATGGGCGTTAGGCAAGAGGGCGTGACCCCTCACACACAACTGAAATTTTGGATATTGAACAGCTTTGGAGTTATAGGTGGCCGCACATCCTCGGAATTCGGTACTCGACCACAATTTACTCGTGTCGTTTCACTGCTAGCATGTTATGGGCGTTTGGCAACGGGGGCGTGGTAGCAAAACACAGTGTCTCAGCTAGTTATTTATAGAAGCGCGAAGATTTCGTTGTTTTGTTTTGATTGCGTTATTTCTGTTATTTTACTCATTTCAAAGAGTTAACAGTATTGCAAATCCTATTATAACGTAAAATTGCGGTTTAGGGATTTTTAAATTTAGCTAAAAACGCTAAGAACATTGTTTGTAAACAAAATCTTAAGGTTGATATGTGATAATTGGGTTTTTAAAGTCTGAAGAATTTGTTTAGTACGAACTCACCACGTCCACTTTGATGGAGGTAATTTTGAGTATTTTTACTAAAACCGAAATACGTAAATATCCAACCTGCTACAATGATACTTTTTACCTTAATATTTTCGTTGAAATATTTTTTTAACAACAAAGTAAAAATAAATCCAAAATATATATCGAAGTCATATTTTTGCACACTTTAATATGGGAGAAATGTTAAATAAACGCTATATTTTAAACTCTTTCACAAATGTAGTATTCAGAAAATGTCGACAAAAATCGTACAAATAATCGTATAAACAATAGCTTTAATAAAAGGTATAAATGTCTCATTTGTAAATATTTATAAATCTTGTAAAATAAATTAATACTTTTTGATTTATAGGATCATAAGTGGGGATATTATTTTTAAAAACTCAAAAAAGTCGAAAATTCTTCTAAAAAAAATTCAAACCAACTTGGAAAAGTCTTAATGATTTCTATTATCTAGAAAAAATACTTTATCGAACTAGCAATGTCGTTTTCATCGCGCAAACTTTTTTATCAAATTGTTTACTACTGTTATTAATATGTTATTCACTTTTAAATAAAAAATACAATGAATAAAACATTTTGTTATTCACTACTATTTTATGAATAAAATGTTCGCTATTAATTTTTTTATTAATTTTTTATTCATTATTATTTTTTTATTCATTATTAATTTTTTATTCATTATAAATTTCGTATTCATTTCTAAGTTTTCATTCACTTTTGAATAATAACTAAAATGAAAAAATCTTGTTATTCACTTTTGAATAATGAACTAAACTAATAATAAATAAAAAATTAATAATGACTGTAACATTAATAATGAATAACACATGAATAGGCAATGAATCAAGAAATAATAATGCACAAAAAATTAGTTATTGAAAAATTTGAAATTATTTTTGAATTGCATTCGTTGTAAATGGCATTCATATAAATAAAAAAATAATTAATTATTCTGAATAACGAAAAAAATAATTGAAATTAATTACTAAGCAATTTTTTATATATCAATGAGAATTAAAAATTTTATTTATAAACAATTTTGAATTCATTGGATGGATTTGTATGTCGTTATTCAGATTTCCTTAAGATTCTGAATGTATATGCAGATTTTACTGCTCTGGCTGATTCAATCAAAAATAGTCAATATTAAGAGAAAGCAGTGAATAAGAAAATCGGCTTCGCACAAAATAAGGAAATCATCATGAAAATAATGCAAACAAACAAAAACATTTGTTGCTGTCAAGCAGAGATCACAATTGCTTGGTTCCAACAACAACAATGGAAAAAACAATTACAACCATGGGAGAATTAGAGAAGGTATATGCATTTCAGACTGCGCTCTCTTTCTCATAGCCAGAATTGTCAAACTCAAGCATTCTGCTATTCTTGCCTATTTTCGCTTTCTTATCGCATTCTCATCGTTTTCAGATTTTGTATGAGCTGTCAACTTCGTTTTGACAGTTGCGGCAGTCTCCCTCTCCAAAATGCATATACCTTCTCTAATTCTGCCATGTTTACAACATAAAATTTCACGCCTCCGCTAGCTATGAGAAACCATGCAGTGGTGATCTATGCTGTGAAGCATTGTGGAGTGACGAGAGAAAGAGCATTTCAGAGAGAATGTGCATGCAAACGTTGGAAACTTTTCTCTCAAGAAAGCTTTTTCATCGCGCTCACAAAAGCTTACGTATTGATCTGAAAAATATTTGTTACTTTTTGTATATATTTGTGAATATTTGTTTTGACTTTTTTTGCATATTCACAAAAGAGGAAATATTGCAACTCATTTTAAAAAAAACTGAACGATTTTTTTGTCATGAAACTTTTTGGGGTCACAGCTAACATAGTTAGGTAGTGTGTTTATACATTTTCGTTGATGGTTTTTTTGTTTCTTAAGATCTGTGAAACTAGCAGTTTTGACTTTTTTTGCATATTCACAAAAGAGGAAATCTTGCAACTCATTTTAAAAAAAACTGAACGATTTTTTTGTCATGAAACTTTTTGAGGTCAAAGTTAACATAGTTAGGTAGTGTGTTTATACATTTTCGTCGTAGTTTTTTTGTTTCTTAAGATCTGTGAAACTAGCAGTTTTGACTTTTTTGCATATTCACAAAAGAGGAAATCTTGCTACTCATTTTAAAAAAACTGAACGATTTTTTTGTCATGAAACTTTGTGAGGTCAAAGTTAACATAGTTAGGTAGTGTGTTTATACATTTTCGTCGATGGTTTTTTTGTTTCTTAAGATCTGTGAAACTAGCAGTTTTGACTTTTTTTGCATATTCACAAAAGAGGAAATCTTGCAACTCATTTTAAAAAAACTGAACGATTTTTTTGTCATGAAACTTTTTGAGGTCAAAGTTAACATAGTTAGGTAGTGTGTTTATACATTTTCGTCGATGGTTTTTTTGTTTCTTAAGATTGTGTTGCTTTTAGCTTTAAATCTTATTCAATCAGTGGTTCTATCTTATGTCTAATATTTTTATATCTATGCAATTTTTTAGCATTTCTTTTAAATATTTTAAAATACTATTTAATAACATTTGAGTAGAGTATTTATATTTATATAAATAATTGCAGAAAGTCGGTATATCGTCGCTGCTCCTACAAAAATGGATATGTGATTTTTGTACATTTTTTATTGCATATTTTTTTTAATGTTCATGTATCTGCATTTGCCTTGTTTTTAGATTTTTTTTTTGTTTAGAAGTGATCAAAACAGTTACGTGGTCGCAGTTGTTGAAATGCTCTAGTGAAAAGTTGCTGAAATACACAAAACCCTTTTTTTAGGCACAGCGACAATATGTAGATTAGTCTTATCTCAATTTCGTTGCTAATGAAGAAAATAGTACAAAAAAAATAAAAGAGCTTTTAAAAAGCTTTTTAGTTATTTATGTATTTTTTCTGTTAAGATTCCTATTACAGAGATTTGTTGCGAAAAGATGTTGTTAACATAATTATGTTGCTAACATACCTCTGTTAAGTTTTTTTTCGCCAGATGCTGCATTTCGCCGGATGCTAACTTCACACAAGTGATTTATACACCAAATTGTTTCTAATACATATATACACAAGACTGCATATTCAGAAAAAAGTTTTCTGGAATTTGATTTTTTTCAAGAATCTTATATAAAATTTTTTACATGAATCATAGTTTTTGACGTGGTTTTTGCGAATTTTTTGATTTTTTAGCCATAACTTCTAAACCATACATCATAAAAGAACGATTTATGCATCAAAATGTTCCTTAAGCTACTGCCCACAAGACTGTATCCTTAAAATAATTTTAAAAATTAGATTTCATGTTAATTTCATGTGCCCTTTTTTGTCAATTTTTATTTTTTTTATTTATTTTCTAAAATAAAAACTACATATCAGATAAGGACGATTCATGCATTAAAATGAGCACCAGGTCCTCGTCCTTAAGAAGGGATACTCCTTTGTCCAAATGCCGTTTGCTCTTTCTCTTGTAGTTCAGGAGTTGTAGAACACTTTTTGGAGTGGAAGCTGGCCAAAAACATGTGCTTTTTCCGTCATAACTCCCAAACCATACATCCTACAAGGACGATTTATACACCAAATTGTTTCTAATACATATATACACAAGACTGCATATTCAGAAAAAAGTTTTCTGGAATTTGATTTTTATTCAAGAATCTTAGTTAAAATTTTTTACATGAATCATAGTTTTTGACGTGGTTTTTTGCGATTTTTTTGATTTTTTAGCCATAACTTCTAAACCATACATCATAAAAGGACGATTTATGCATCAAAATGTTCCTTAAGCTACTGCCCACCAGACTGTATCCTTAAAATAATTTTAAAAATTAGATTTCATGTTAATTTCATGTGCCCTTTTTTGTCAATTTTTATTTTTTTTATTTATTTTCTAAAATAAAAACTACATATCAGATAAGGACGATTCATGCATTTAAATGAGCACCAGGTCCTCGTCCTTAAGAAGGGATACTCCTTTGTCCAAATGCCGTTTGCTCTATCTCTTGTAGTTTAGGAGTTGTAGAACACTTTTTGGAGTGGAAGCTGACCAAAAACATGTGCTTTTTCCCTCATAACTCCCAAACCATACATCCTACAAGGACGATTTATACACCAAATTGTTTCTAATACATATATACACAAGACTGCATATTCAGAAAAAAGTTTTCTGGAAGTTGATTTTTTTTCAAGAATCTTAGTTAAAATTTTTTACATGAATCATAGTTTTTGACGTGGTTTTTTGCGATTTTTTTGATTTTTTAGCCATAACTTCTAAACCATACATCATAAAAGGACGATTTATGCATCAAAATGTTCCTTAAGCTACTGCCCACCAGACTGTATCCTTAAAATAATTTTAAAAATTAGATTTCATGTTAATTTCATGTGCCCTTTTTTGTCAATTTTTATTTTTTTTATTTATTTTCTAAAATAAAAACTACATATCAGATAAGGACGATTCATGCATTAAAATGAGCACCAGGTCCTCGTCCTTAAGAAGGGATACTCCTTTGTCCAAATGCCGTTTGCTCTATCTCTTGTAGTTTAGGAGTTGTAGAACACTTTTTGGAGTGGAAGCTGGCCAAAAACATGTGCTTTTTCCGTCATAACTCCCAAACCATACATCCTACAAGGACGATTTATACACCAAATTGTTTCTAATACATATATACACAAGACTGCATATTCAGAAAAAAGTTTTCTGGAATTTGATTTTTATTCAAGAATCTTAGTTAAAATTTTTTACATGAATCATAGTTTTTGACGTGGTTGTTTGCGGTTTTTTTGATTTTTTAGCCATAACTTCTAAACCATACATTATAAAAGGACGATTTATGCATCAAAATGTTCCTTAAGCTACTGCCCACAAGACTGTATCCTTAAAATAATTTTAAAAATTAGATTTCATGTTAATTTCATGTGCCCTTTTTTGTCAATTTTTATTTTTTTTATTTATTTTCTAAAATAAAAACTACATATCAGATAAGGACGATTCATGCATTAAAATGAGCACCAGGTCCTCGTCCTTAAGAAGGGATATTCCTTTGTCCAAATGCCGTTTGCTCTATCTCTTGTAGTTTAGGAGTTGTAGAACACTTTTTGGAGTGGAAGCTGGCCAAAAACATGTGCTTTTTCCGTCATAACTCCCAAACCATACATCCTACAAGGACGATTAATACACCAAATTGTTTCTAATACATATATACACAAGACTGCATATTCAGAAAAAAGTTTTCTGGAATTTGATTTTTTTTCAAGAATCTTATATAAAATTTTTTACATGAATCATAGTTTTTGACGTGGTTTTTGCGAATTTTTTGATTTTTTAGCCATAACTTCTAAACCATACATCATAAAAGAACGATTTATGCATCAAAATGTTCCTTAAGCTACTGCCCACAAGACTGTATCCTTAAAATAATTTTAAAAATTAGATTTCATGTTAATTTCATGTGCCCTTTTTTGTCAATTTTTATTTTTTTTATTTATTTTCTAAAATAAAAACTACATATCAGATAAGGACGATTCATGCATTAAAATGAGCACCAGGTCCTCGTCCTTAAGAAGGGATACTCCTTTGTCCAAATGCCGTTTGCTCTATCATTTGTAGTTTAGGAGTTGTAGAACACTTTTTGGAGTGGAAGCTGGCCAAAAACATGTGCTTTTTCCGTCATAACTCCCAAACCATACATCCTACAAGGACGATTTATACACCAAATTGTTTCTAATACATATATACACAAGACTGCATATTCAGAAAAAAGTTTTCTGGAATTTGATTTTTATTCAAGAATCTTAGTTAAGATTTTTTACATGAATCATAGTTTTTGACGTGGTTTTTTGCGGTTTTTTTGATTTTTTAGCCATAACTTCTAAACCATACATCATAAAAGAACGATTTTTGCATCAAAATGTTCCTTAAGCTACTGCCCACAAGACTGTATCCTTAAAATAATTTTAAAAAATTAGATTTCATGTTAATTTCATGTGCCCTTTTTGTCAATTTTTATTTTTTTTATTTATTTTCTAAAATAAAAACTACATATCAGATAAGGACGATTCATGCATTAAAATGAGCACCAGGTCCTCGTCCTTAAGAAGGGATACTCCTTTGTCCAAATGCCGTTTGCTCTATCTCTTGTAGTTTAGGAGTTGTAGAACACTTTTTGGAGTGGAAGCTGGCCAAAAACATGTGCTTTTTCCGTCATAACTCCCAAACCATACATCCTACAAGGACGATTTATACACCAAATTGTTTCTAATACATATATACACAAGACTGCATATTCAGAAAAAAGTTTTCTGGAATTTGATTTTTTTCAAGAATCTTAGTTAAAATTTTTTACATGAATCATAGTTTTTGACGTAGTTTTTTGCGATTTTTTTGATTTTTTAGCCATAAGTTCTAAACCATACATCATAAAAGAACGATTTATGCATCAAAGTATTCCTTAAGCTACTGCCCACAAGACTGTATCCTTAAAATAATTTTAAAAATTAGATTTCATGTTAATTTCATGTGCCCTTTTTTGTCAATTTTTATTTTTTTTATTTATTTTCTAAAATAAAAACTACATATCAGATAAGGACGACTCATGCATTAAAATGAGCACCAGGTCCTCGTCCTTAAGAAGGGATACTCCTTTGTCCAAATGCCGTTTGCTCTATCTCTTGTAGTTTAGGAGTTGTAGAACACTTTTTGGAGTGGAAGCTGGCCAAAAACATGTGCTTTTTCCGTCATAACTCCCAAACCATACATCCTACAATGACGATTTATACACCAAATTGTTTCTAATACATATATACACAAGACTGCATATTCAGAAAAAAGTTTTCTGGAATTTGATTTTTATTCAAGAATCTTAGTTAAAATTTTTTACATGAATCATAGTTTTTGACGTGGTTTTTTGCGATTTTTTTGATTTTTTAGCCATAACTTCTAAACCATACATCATAAAAGGACGATTTATGCATCAAAATGTTCCTTAAGCTACTGCCCACAAGACTGTATCCTTAAAATAATTTCAAAAATTAGATTTCATGTTAATTTCATGTGCCCTTTTTTGTCAATTTTTATTTTTTTTATTTATTTTCTAAAATAAAAACTACATATCAGATAAGGACGATTCATGCATTAAAATGAGCACCAGGTCCTCGTCCTTAAGAAGGGATACTCCTTTGTCCAAATGCCGTTTGCTCTATCATTTGTAGTTTAGGAGTTGTAGAACACTTTTTGGAGTGGAAGCTGGCCAAAAACATGTGCTTTTTCCGTCATAACTCCCAAACCATACATCCTACAAGGACGATTTATACACCAAATTGTTTCTAATACATATATACACAAGACTGCATATTCAGAAAAAAGTTTTCTGGAATTTGATTTTTTTCAAGAATCTTAGTTAAAATTTTTTACATGAATCATAGTTTTTGACGTGGTTTTTTGCGGTTTTTTTGATTTTTTAGCCATAACTTCTAAACCATACATCATAAAAGAACGATTTATGCATCAAAATGTTCCTTAAGCTACTGCCCACAAGACTGTATCCTTAAAATAATTTTAAAAATTAGATTTCATGTTAATTTCATGTGCCCTTTTTTGTAAATTTTTATTTTTTTATTTATTTTCTAAAATAAAAACTACATATCAGATAAGGACGATTCATGCATTAAAATGAGCACCAGGTCCTCGTCCTTAAGAAGGGATACTCCTTTGTCCAAATGCCGTTTGCTCTATCTCTTGTAGTTTAGGAGTTGTAGAACACTTTTTGGAGTGGAAGCTGGCCAAAAACATGTGCTTTTTCCGTCATAACTCCCAAACCATACATCCTACAAGGACGATTTATACACCAAATTGTTTCTAATACATATATACACAAGACTGCATATTCAGAAAAAAGTTTTCTGGAATTTGATTTTTTTTCAAGAATCTTATATAAAATTTTTTACATGAATCATAGTTTTTGACGTGGTTTTTGCGAATTTTTTGATTTTTTAGCCATAACTTCTAAACCATACATCATAAAAGAACGATTTATGCATCAAAATGTTCCTTAAGCTACTGCCCACAAGACTGTATCCTTAAAATAATTTTAAAAATTAGATTTCATGTTTATTTCATGTGCCCTTTTTTGTCAATTTTTATTTTTTTTATTTATTTTCTAAAATAAAAACTACATATCAGATAAGGACGATTCATGCATTAAAATGAGCACCAGGTCCTCGTCCTTAAGAAGGGATACTCCTTTGTCCAAATGCCGTTTGCTCTATCTCTTGTAGTTTAGGAGTTGTAGAACACTTTTTGGAGTGGAAGCTGGCCAAAAACATGTGCTTTTTCCGTCATAACTCCCAAACCATACATCCTACAAGGACGATTTATACACCAAATTGTTTCTAATACATATATACACAAGACTGCATATTCAGAAAAAAGTTTTCTGGAATTTGATTTTTATTCAAGAATCTTAGTTAAAATTTTTTACATGAATCATAGTTTTTGACGTGGTTGTTTGCGGTTTTTTTGATTTTTTAGCCATAACTTCTAAACCATACATCATAAAAGGACGATTTATGCATCAAAATGTTCCTTAAGCTACTGCCCACAAGACTGTATCCTTAAAATAATTTCAAAAATTAGATTTCATGTTAATTTCATGTGCCCTTTTTTGTCAATTTTTATTTTTTTTATTTATTTTCTAAAATAAAAACTACATATCAGATAAGGACGATTCATGCATTAAAATGAGCACCAGGTCCTCGTCCTTAAGAAGGGATACTCCTTTGTCCAAATGCCGTTTGCTCTATCATTTGTAGTTTAGGAGTTGTAGAACACTTTTTGGAGTGGAAGCTGGCCAAAAACATGTGCTTTTTCCGTCATAACTCCCAAACCATACATCCTACAAGGACGATTTATACACCAAATTGTTTCTAATACATATATACACAAGACTGCATATTCAGAAAAAAGTTTTCTGGAATTTGATTTTTTTCAAGAATCTTAGTTAAAATTTTTTACATGAATCATAGTTTTTGACGTGGTTTTTTGCGGTTTTTTTGATTTTTTAGCCATAACTTCTAAACCATACATCATAAAAGAACGATTTATGCATCAAAATGTTCCTTAAGCTACTGCCCACAAGACTGTATCCTTAAAATAATTTTAAAAAATTAGATTTCATGTTAATTTCATGTGCCCTTTTTGTCAATTTTTATTTTTTTTATTTATTTTCTAAAATAAAAACTACATATCAGATAAGGACGATTCATGCATTAAAATGAGCACCAGGTCCTCGTCCTTAAGAAGGGATACTCCTTTGTCCAAATGCCGTTTGCTCTATCTCTTGTAGTTTAGGAGTTGTAGAACACTTTTTGGAGTGGAAGCTGGCCAAAACCATGTGCTTTTTCCGTCATAACTCCCAAACCATACATCCTACAAGGACGATTTATACACCAAATTGTTTCTAATACATATATACACAAGACTGCATATTCAGAAAAAAGTTTTCTGGAATTTGATTTTTTTCAAGAATCTTAGTTAAAATTTTTTACATGAATCATAGTTTTTGAAGTGGTTTTTTGCGATTTTTTTTGATTTTTTAGCCATAACTTCTAAACCATACATCATAAAAGAACGATTTATGCATCAAAGTATTCCTTAAGCTACTGCCCACAAGACTGTATCCTTAAAATAATTTTAAAAATTAGATTTCATGTTAATTTCATGTGCCCTTTTTTGTCAATTTTTATTTTTTTTATTTATTTTCTAAAATAAAAACTACATATCAGATAAGGACGATTCATGCATTAAAATGAGCACCAGGTCCTCGTCCTTAAAAAGGGATACTCCTTTGTCCAAATGCCGTTTGCTCTATCTCTTGTAGTTTAGGAGTTGTAGAACACTTTTTGGAGTGGAAGCTGGCCAAAAACATGTGCTTTTTCCGTCATAACTCCCAAACCATACATCCTACAAGGACGATTTATACACCAAATTGTTTCTAATACATATATACACAAGACTGCATATTCAGAAAAAAGTTTTCTGGAATTTGATTTTTATTCAAGAATCTTAGTTAAAATTTTTTACATCAATCATAGTTTTTGACGTGGTTTTTTGCGGTTTTTTTTATTTTTTAGCCATAACTTCTAAACCATACATCATAAAAGAACGATTTATGCATCAAAATGTTCCTTAAGCTACTGCCCACAAGACTGTATCCTTAAAATAATTTTAAAAAATTAGATTTCATGTTAATTTCATGTGCCCTTTTTTGTCAATTTTTATTTTTTTTATTTATTTTCTAAAATAAAAACTACATATCAGATAAGGACGACTCATGCATTAAAATGAGCACCAGGTCCTCGTCCTTAAGAAGGGATACTCCTTTGTCCAAATGCCGTTTGCTCTATCTCTTGTAGTTTAGGAGTTGTAGAACACTTTTTGGAGTGGAAGCTGGCCAAAAACATGTGCTTTTTCCGTCATAACTCCCAAACCATACATCCTACAAGGACGATTTATACACCAAATTGTTTCTAATACATATATACACAAGACTGCATATTCAGAAAAAAGTTTTCTGGAATTTGATTTTTATTCAAGAATCTTAGTTAAAATTTTTTACATGAATCATAGTTTTTGACGTGGTTTTTTGCAGTTTTTTTGATTTTTTAGCCATAACTTCTAAACCATACATCATAAAAGAACGATTTATGCATCAAAATGTTCCTTAAGCTACTGCCCACAAGACTGTATCCTTAAAATAATTTTAAAAAATTAGATTTCATGTTAATTTCATGTGCCCTTTTTTGTCAATTTTTATTTTTTTTATTTATTTTCTAAAATAAAAACTACATATCAGATAAGGACGATTCATGCATTAAAATGAGCACCAGGTCCTCGTCCTTAAGAAGGGATTCTCCTTTGTCCAAATGCCGTTTGCTCTATCTCTTGTAGTTTAGGAGTTGTAGAACACTTTTTGGAGTGGAAGCTGGCCAAAAACATGTGCTTTTTCCGTCATAACTCCCAAACCATACATCCTACAAGGACGATTTATACACCAAATTGTTTCTAATACATATATACACAAGACTGCATATTCAGAAAAAAGTTTTCTGGAATTTGATTTTTTTTCAAGAATCTTTGTTAAAATTTTTTACATGAATCATAGTTTTTGACGTGGTTTTTTGCGGTTTTTTTGATTTTTTAGCCATAACTTCTAAACCATACATCATAAAAGGACGATTTATGCATCAAAATGTTCCTTAAGCTACTGCCCACAAGACTGTTAGGACTGATAAGGACGATTCATGCATTAAAATGAGCACCAGGTCCTCGTCCTTAAGAAGGGATACTCCTTTGTCCAAATGCCGTTTGCTCTATCTCTTGTAGTTTAGGAGTTGTAGAACACTTTTTGGAGTGGAAGCTGGCCAAAAACATGTGCTTTTTCCGTCATAACTCCCAAACCATACATCCTACAATGAAAGATTTCATGTTAATTTCATGTGCCCTTTTTTGTCAATTTTTATTTTTTTTATTTATTTTCTAAAATAAAAACTACATATCAGATAAGGACGATTCATGCATTAAAATGAGCACTAGGTCCTCGTCCTTAAGAAGGGATACTCTTTTGTCCAAATGCCGTTTGCTCTATCTCTTGTAGTTTAGGAGTTGTAGAACACTTTTTGGAGTGGAAGCTGGCCAAAAACATGTGCTTTTTCCGTCATAACTCCCAAACCATACATCCTACAAGGACGATTTATGCATCAAAATGTTTTTAATACATATATACACAAGACTGCATATTCAGAAAAAAGTTTTCTGGAATTTGATTTTTTTTCAAGAATCTTAGTTAAAATTTTTTACATGAATCATAGTTTTTGACGTGGTTTTTTGCGATTTTTTTGATTTTTTAGCCATAACTTCTAAACCATACATCATAAAAGGACGATTTATGCATCAAAATGTTCCTTAAGCTACTGTTCACCAGACTGTATCCTTAAAATAATTTTAAAAATTTGAGATTTCATGTTAATTTCATGTGCCCTTTTTTGTCAATTTTTATTTTTTTTATTTATTTTCTAAAATAAAAACTACATATCAGATAAGGACAATTCATGCATTAAAATGAGCACCAGGTCCTCGTCCTTAAGAAGGGATACTCCTTTGTCCAAATGCCGTTTGCTCTATCTCTTGTAGTTTAGGAGTTGTAGAACACTTTTTGGAGTGGAAGCTGACCAAAAACATGTGCTTTTTCCCTCATAACTCCCAAACCATACATCCTACAAGGACGATTTATACACCAAATTGTTTCTAATACATATATACACAAGACTGCATATTCAGAAAAAAGTTTTCTGGAATTTGATTTTTTTTCAAGAATCTTAGTTAAAATTGTTTACATGAATCATAGTTTTTGACGTGGTTTTTTGCGATTTTTTTGATTTTTTAGCCATAACTTCTAAACCATACATCATAAAAGGACGATTTATGCATCAAAGTGTTCCTTAAGCTACTGTCCACAAGACTGTATCCTTAAAATAATTTTAAAAATTTGAGATTTCATGTTAATTTCATGTGCCCTTTTTTGTCAATTTTTATTTTTTTTATTTATTTTCTAAAATAAAAACTACATATCAGATAAGGACGATTCATGCATTAAAATGAGCACCAGGTCCTCGTCCTTAAGAAGGGATACTCCTTTGTCCAAATGCCGTTTGCTCTATCTCTTGTAGTTTAGGAGTTGTAGAACACTTTTTGGAGTGGAAGCTGACCAAAAACATGTGCTTTTTCCCTCATAACTCCCAAACCATACATCCTACAAGGACGATTTATACACCAAATTGTTTCTAATACATATATACACAAGACTGCATATTCAGAAAAAAGTTTTCTGGAAGTTGATTTTTTTTCAAGAATCTTAGTTAAAATTTTTTACATGAATCATAGTTTTTGACGTGGTTTTTTGCGATTTTTTTGATTTTTTAGCCATAACTTCTAAACCATACATCATAAAAGGACGATTTATGCATCAAAATGTTCCTTAAGCTACTGCCCACCAGACTGTATCCTTAAAATAATTTTAAAAATTAGATTTCATGTTAATTTCATGTGCCCTTTTTTGTCAATTTTTATTTTTTTTATTTATTTTCTAAAATAAAAACTACATATCAGATAAGGACGATTCATGCATTAAAACGAGCACCAGGTCCTCGTCCTTAAGAAGGGATACTCCTTTGTCCAAATGCCGTTTGCTCTATCTCTTGTAGTTTAGGAGTTGTAGAACACTTTTTGGAGTGGAAGCTGACCAAAAACATGTGCTTTTTCCCTCATAACTCCCAAACCATACATCCTACAAAGACGATTTATACACCAAATTGTTTTTAATACATATATACACAAGACTGCATATTCAGAAAAAAGTTTTCTGGAAGTTGATTTTTTTTCAAGAATCTTAGTTAAAATTTTTTACATGAATCATAGTTTTTGACGTGGTTTTTTGCGATTTTTTTGATTTTTTAGCCATAACTTCTAAACCATACATCATAAAAGGACGATTTATGCATCAAAATGTTCCTTAAGCTACTGCCCACCAGACTGTATCCTTAAAATAATTTTAAAAATTAGATTTCATGTTAATTTCATGTGCCCTTTTTTGTCAATTTTTATTTTTTTTATTTATTTTCTAAAATAAAAACTACATATCAGATAAGGACGATTCATGCATTAAAATGAGCACCAGGTCCTCGTCCTTAAGAAGGGATACTCCTTTGTCCAAATGCCGTTTGCTCTATCTCTTGTAGTTTAGGAGTTGTAGAACACTTTTTGGAGTGGAAGCTGACCAAAAACATGTGCTTTTTCCCTCATAACTCCCAAACCATACATCCTACAAGGACGATTTATACACCAAATTGTTTCTAATACATATATACACAAGACTGCATATTCAGAAAAAAGTTTTCTGGAAGTTGATTTTTTTTTCAAGAATCTTAGTTAAAATTTTTTACATGAATCATAGTTTTTGACGTGGTTTTTTGCGATTTTTTTGATTTTTTAGCCATAACTTCTAAACCATACATCATAAAAGGACGATTTATGCATCAAAATGTTCCTTAAGCTACTGCCCACCAGACTGTATCCTTAAAATAATTTTAAAAATTAGATTTCATGTTAATTTCATGTGCCCTTTTTTGTCAATTTTTATTTTTTTTATTTATTTTCTAAAATAAAAACTACATATCAGATAAGGACGATTCATGCATTAAAATGAGCACCAGGTCCTCGTCCTTAAGAAGGGATACTCCTTTGTCCAAATGCCGTTTGCTCTATCTCTTGTAGTTTAGGAGTTGTAGAACACTTTTTGGAGTGGAAGCTGACCAAAAACATGTGCTTTTTCCCTCATAACTCCCAAACCATACATCCTACAAGGACGATTTATACACCAAATTGTTTCTAATACATATATACACAAGACTGCATATTCAGAAAAAAGTTTTCTGGAATTTGATTTTTTTTCAAGAATCTTAGTTAAAATTTTTTACATGAATCATAGTTTTTGACGTGGTTTTTTGCGATTTTTTTGATTTTTTAGCCATAACTTCTAAACCATACATCATAAAAGGACGATTTATGCATCAAAATGTTCCTTAAGCTATTGCCCACAAGACTGTATCCTTAAAATAATTTTAAAAATTAGATTTCATGTTAATTTCATGTGCCCTTTTTTGTCAATTTTTATTTTTTTTATTTATTTTCTAAAATAAAAACTACATGTCAGATAAGGACGATTCATGCATAAAAATGAGCACCAGGTCCTCGTCCTTAAGAAGGGTACTCCTTTGTCCAAATGCCGTCTGCTCTATCTCTTGTAGTTTAGGAGTTGTAGAACACTTTTTGGAGTGGAAGCTGACCAAAAACATGTGCTTTTTCCCTCATAACTCCCAAACCATACATCCTACAAGGACGATTTATACACCAAATTGTTTCTAATACATATATACACAAGACTGCATATTCAGAAAAAAGTTTTCTGGAAGTTGATTTTTTTCAAGAATCTTAGTTAAAATTTTTTACATGAATCATAGTTTTTGACGTGGTTTTTTGCGATTTTTTTGATTTTTTAGCCATAACTTCTAAACCATACATCATAAAAGGACGATTTATGCATCAAAATGTTCCTTAAGCTACTGCCCACCAGACTGTATCCTTAAAATAATTTTAAAAATTAGATTTCATGTTAATTTCATGTGCCCTTTTTTGTCAATTTTTATTTTTTTTATTTATTTTCTAAAATAAAAACTACATATCAGATAAGGACGATTCATGCATTAAAATGAGCACCAGGTCCTCGTCCTTAAGAAGGGATACTCCTTTGTCCAAATGCCGTTTGCTCTATCTCTTGTAGTTTAGGAGTTGTAGAACACTTTTTGGAGTGGAAGCTGACCAAAAACATGTGCTTTTTCCCTCATAACTCCCAAACCATACATCCTACAAGGACGATTTATACACCAAATTGTTTCTAATACATATATACACAAGACTGCATATTCAGAAAAAAGTTTTCTGGAAGTTGATTTTTTTTCAAGAATCTTAGTTAAAATTTTTTACATAAATCATAGTTTTTGACGTGGTTTTTTGCGATTTTTTTGATTTTTTAGCCATAACTTCTAAACCATACATCATAAAAGGACGATTTACACAAGACTGTATCCTTAAAATAATTTTAAAAATTAGATTTCATGTTAATTTCATGTGCCCTTTTTTGTCAATTTTTATTTTTTTTATTTATTTTCTAAAATAAAAACTACATATCAGATAAGGACGATTCATGCATTAAAATGAGCACCAGGTCCTCGTCCTTAAGAAGGGATACTCCTTTGTCCAAATGCCGTTTGCTCTATCTCTTGTAGTTTAGGAGTTGTAGAACACTTTTTGGAGTGGAAGCTGACCAAAAACATGTGCTTTTTCCCTCATAACTCCCAAACCATACATCCTACAAGGACGATTTATACACCAAATTGTTTCTAATACATATATACACAAGACTGCATATTCAGAAAAAAGTGTTCTGGAATTTGATTTTTTTTCAAGAATCTTAGTTAAAATTTTTTACATGAATCATAGTTTTTGACGTGGTTTTTTGCGATTTTTTTGATTTTTTAGCCATAACTTCTAAACCATACATCATAAAAGGACGATTTATGCATCAAAATGTTCCTTAAGCTACTGCCCACCAGACTGTTTCCTTAAAAT
The DNA here is from genome assembly GCA_963920525.1 of Dichetophora obliterata. Lineage (NCBI taxonomy): Eukaryota > Metazoa > Arthropoda > Insecta > Diptera > Sciomyzidae > Dichetophora > Dichetophora obliterata. The sequence continues at coordinate 35,229,616 of OY986439.1, forward strand.
AATTTTAAAAATTAGATTTCATGTTAATTTCATGTGCCCTTTTTTGTCAATTTGTATTTTTTTTATTTATTTTCTAAAATAAAAACTACTTGTCAGATAAGGACGATTCATGCATTAAAATGAGCACCAGGTCCTCGTCCTTAAGAAGGGATACTCCTTTGTCCAAATGCCGTTTGCTCTATCTCTTGTAGTTTAGGAGTTGTAGAACACTTTTTGGAGTGGAAGCTGACCAAAAACATGTGCTTTTTCCCTCATAACTCCCAAACCATACATCCTACAAGGACGATTTATACACCAAATTGTTTCTAATACATATATACACAAGACTGCATATTCAGAAAAAAGTTTTCTGGAAGTTGATTTTTTTTTCAAGAATCTTAGTTAAAATTTTTTACATGAATCATAGTTTTTGACGTGGTTTTTTGCGATTTTTTTGATTTTTTAGCCATAACTTCTAAACCATACATCATAAAAGGACGATTTATGCATCAAAATGTTCCTTAAGCTACTGCCCACCAGACTGTATCCTTAAAATAATTTTAAAAATTAGATTTCATGTTAATTTCATGTGCCCTTTTTTGTCAATTTTTATTTTTTTTATTTATTTTCTAAAATAAAAACTACATATCAGATAAGGACGATTCATGCATTAAAATGAGCACCAGGTCCTCGTCCTTAAGAAGGGATACTCCTTTGTCCAAATGCCGTTTGCTCTATCTCTTGTAGTTTAGGAGTTGTAGAACACTTTTTGTAGTGGAAGCTGACCAAAAACATGTGCTTTTTCCCTCATAACTCCCAAACCATACATCCTACAAGGACGATTTATACACCAAATTGTTTCTAATACATATATACACAAGACTGCATATTCAGAAAAAAGTTTTCTGGAAGTTGATTTTTTTTCAAGAATCTTAGTTAAAATTTTTTACATGAATCATAGTTTTTGACGTGGTTTTTTGCGATTTTTTTGATTTTTTAGCCATAACTTCTAAACCATACATCATAAAAGGACGATTTATGCATCAAAATGTTCCTTAAGCTACTGTTCACAAGACTGTATCCTTAAAATAATTTTAAAAATTAGATTTCATGTTAATTTCATGTGCCCTTTTTTGTCAATTTTTATTTTTTTTATTTATTTTCTAAAATAAAAACTACTTGTCAGATAAGAACGATTCATGCATTAAAATGAGCACCAGGTCCTCGTCCTTAAGAAGGGATACTCCTTTGTCCAAATGCCGTTTGCTCTATCTCTTGTAGTTTAGGAGTTGTAGAACACTTTTTGGAGTGGAAGCTGACCAAAAACATGTGCTTTTTCCCTCATAACTCCCAAACCATACATCCTACAAGGACGATTTATACACCAAATTGTTTCTAATACATATATACACAAGACTGCATATTCAGAAAAAAGTTTTCTGGAATTTGATTTTTTTTCAAGAATCTTAGTTAAAATTTTTTACATGAATCATAGTTTTTGACGTGGTTTTTTGCGATTTTTTTGATTTTTTAGCCATAACTTCTAAACCATACATCATAAAAGGACGATTTATGCATCAAAATGTTCCTTAAGCTATTGCCCACAAGACTGTATCCTTAAAATAATTTTAAAAATTAGATTTCATGTTAATTTCATGTGCCCTTTTTTGTCAATTTTTATTTTTTTTATTTATTTTCTAAAATAAAAACTACATGTCAGATAAGGACGATTCATGCATTAAAATGAGCACCAGGTCCTCGTTTTAAGAAGGGATACTCCTTTGTCCAAATGCCGTTTGCTCTATCTCTTGTAGTTTAGGAGTTGTAGAACACTTTTTGGAGTGGAAGCTGACCAAAAACATGTGCTTTTTCCCTCATAACTCCCAAACCATACATCCTACAAGGACGATTTATACACCAAATTGTTTCTAATACATATATACACAAGACTGCATATTCAGAAAAAAGTTTTCTGGAAGTTGATTTTTTTTCAAGAATCTTAGTTAAAATTTTTTACATGAATCATAGTTTTTGACGTGGTTTTTTGCGATTTTTTTGATTTTTTAGCCATAACTTCTAAACCATACATCATAAAAGGACGATTTATGCATCAAAATGTTCCTTAAGCTACTGCCCACCAGACTGTATCCTTAAAATAATTTTAAAAATTAGATTTCATGTTAATTTCATGTGCCCTTTTTTGTCAATTTTTATTTTTTTTATTTATTTTCTAAAATAAAACTACATATCAGATAAGGACGATTCATGCATTAAAATGAGCACCAGGTCCTCGTCCTTAAGAAGGGATACTCCTTTGTCCAAATGCCGTTTGCTCTATCTCTTGTAGTTTAGGAGTTGTAGAACACTTTTTGGAGTGGAAGCTGACCAAAAACATGTGCTTTTTCCCTCATAACTCCCAAACCATACATCCTACAAGGACGATTTATACACCAAATTGTTTCTAATACATATATACACAAGACTGCATATTCAGAAAAAAGTTTTCTGGAAGTTGATTTTTTTTCAAGAATCTTAGTTAAAATTTTTTACATGAATCATAGTTTTTGACGTGGTTTTTTTGCGATTTTTTTGATTTTTTAGCCATAACTTCTAAACCATACATCATAAAAGGACGATTTATGCATCAAAATGTTCCTTAAGCTACTGCCCACCAGACTGTATCCTTAAAATAATTTTAAAAATTAGATTTCATGTTAATTTCATGTGCCCTTTTTTGTCAATTTTTATTTTTTTTATTTATTTTCTAAAATAAAAACTACTTGTCAGATAAGAACGATTCATGCATTAAAATGAGCACTAGGTCCTCGTCCTTAAGAAGGGATACTCCTTTGTCCAAATGCCGTTTGCTCTATCTCTTGTAGTTTAGGAGTTGTAGAACACTTTTTGGAGTGGAAGCTGACCAAAAACATGTGCTTTTTCCCACATAACTCCCAAACCATACATCCTACAAGGACGATTTATACACCAAATTGTTTCTAATACATATATACACAAGACTGCATATTCAGAAAAAAGTTTTCTGGAAGTTGATTTTTTTTCAAGAATCTTAGTTAAAATTTTTTACATGAATCATAGTTTTTGACGTGGTTTTTTGCGATTTTTTTGATTTTTTAGCCATAACTTCTAAACCATACATCATAAAAGGACGATTTATGCATCAAAATGTTCCTTAAGCTACTTCCCACCAGACTGTATCCTTAAAATAATTTTAAAAATTAGATTTCATGTTAATTTCATGTGCCCTTTTTTGTCAATTTTTATTTTTTTTATTTATTTTCTAAAATAAAAACTACATATCAGATAAGGACGATTCATGCATTAAAATGAGCACCAGGTCCTCGTCCTTAAGAAGGGATACTCCTTTGTCCAAATGCCGTTTGCTCTATCTCTTGTAGTTTAGGAGTTGTAGAACACTTTTTGGAGTGGAAGCTGACCAAAAACATGTGCTTTTTCCCTCATAACTCCCAAACCATACATCCTACAAGGACGATTTATACACCAAATTGTTTCTAATACATATATACACAAGACTGCATATTCAGAAAAAAGTTTTCTGGAAGTTGATTTTTTTTCAAGAATCTTAGTTAAAATTTTTTACATGAATCATAGTTTTTGACGTGGTTTTTTGCGATTTTTTTGATTTTTTAGCCATAACTTCTAAACCATACATCATAAAAGGACGATTTATGCATCAAAATGTTCCTTAAGCTACTGCCCACCAGACTGTATCCTTAAAATAATTTTAAAAATTAGATTTCATGTTAATTTCATGTGCCCTTTTTTGTCAATTTTTATTTTTTTTATTTATTTTCTAAAATAAAAACTACATATCAGATAAGGACGATTCATGCATTTAAATGAGCACCAGGTCCTCGTCCTTAAGAAGGGATACTCCTTTGTCCAAATGCCGTTTGCTCTATCTCTTGTAGTTTAGGAGTTGTAGAACACTTTTTGGAGTGGAAGCTGACCAAAAACATGTGCTTTTTCCCTCATAACTCCCAAACCATACATCCTACAAGGACGATTTATACACCAAATTGTTTCTAATACATATATACACAAGACTGCATATTCAGAAAAAAGTTTTCTGGAAGTTGATTTTTTTTCAAGAATCTTAGTTAAAATTTTTTACATGAATCATAGTTTTTGACGTGGTTTTTTGCGATTTTTTTGATTTTTTAGCCATAACTTCTAAACCATACATCATAAAAGGACGATTTATGCATCAAAATGTTCCTTAAGCTACTGCCCACCAGACTGTATCCTTAAAATAATTTTAAAAATTAGATTTCATGTTAATTTCATGTGCCCTTTTTTGTCAATTTTTATTTTTTTTATTTATTTTCTAAAATAAAAACTACTTGTCAGATAAGAACGATTCATGCATTAAAATGAGCACCAGGTCCTCGTCCTTAAGAAGGGATACTCCTTTGTCCAAATGCCGTTTGCTCTATCTCTTGTAGTTTAGGAGTTGTAGAACACTTTTTGGAGTGGAAGCTGACCAAAAACATGTGCTTTTTCCCTCATAACTCCCAAACCATACATCCTACAAGGACGATTTATACACCAAATTGTTTCTAATACATATATACACAAGACTGCATATTCAGAAAAAAGTTTTCTGGAAGTTGATTTTTTTTCAAGAATCTTAGTTAAAATTTTTTACATGAATCATAGTTTTTGACGTGGTTTTTTGCGATTTTTTTGATTTTTTAGCCATAACTTCTAAACCATACATCATAAAAGGACGATTTACACAAGACTGTATCCTTAAAATAATTTTAAAAATTAGATTTCATGTTAATTTCATGTGCCCTTTTTTGTCAATTTTTATTTTTTTTATTTATTTTCTAAAATAAAAACTACATATCAGATAAGGACGATTCATGCATTAAAATGAGCACCAGGTCCTCGTCCTTAAGAAGGGATACTCCTTTGTCCAAATGCCGTTTGCTCTATCTCTTGTAGTTTAGGAGTTGTAGAACACTTTTTGGAGTGGAAGCTGACCAAAAACATGTGCTTTTTCCCTCATAACTCCCAAACCATACATCCTACAAGGACGATTTATACACCAAATTGTTTCTAATACATATATACACAAGACTGCATATTCAGAAAAAAGTTTTCTGGAAGTTGATTTTTTTTCAAGAATCTTAGTTAAAATTTTTTACATGAATCATAGTTTTTGACGTGGTTTTTTGCGATTTTTTTGATTTTTTAGCCATAACTTCTAAACCATACATTATAAAAGGACGATTTATGCATCAAAATATTCCTTAAGCTACTGCCCACCAGACTGTATCCTTAAAATAATTTTAAAAATTAGATTTCATGTTAATTTCATGTGCCCTTTTTTGTCAATTTTTATTTTTTTTATTTATTTTCTAAAATAAAAACTACATATCAGATAAGGACGATTCATGCATTAAAATGAGCACCAGGTCCTCGTCCTTAAGAAGGGATACTCCTTTGTCCAAATGCCGTTTGCTCTATCTCTTGTAGTTTAGGAGTTGTAGAACACTTTTTGGAGTGGAAGCTGACCAAAAACATGTGCTTTTTCCCTCATAACTCCCAAACCATACATCCTACAAGGACGATTTATACACCAAATTGTTTCTAATACATATATACACAAGACTGCATATTCAGAAAAAAGTTTTCTGGAAGTTGATTTTTTTTTCAAGAATCTTAGTTAAAATTTTTTACATGAATCATAGTTTTTGACGTGGTTTTTTGCGATTTTTTTGATTTTTTAGCCATAACTTCTAAACCATACATCATAAAAGGACGATTTATGCATCAAAATGTTCCTTAAGCTACTGTTCACAAGACTGTATCCTTAAAATAATTTTAAAAATTAGATTTCATGTTAATTTCATGTGCCCTTTTTTGTCAATTTTTATTTTTTTTATTTATTTTCTAAAATAAAAACTACTTGTCAGATAAGAACGATTCATGCATTAAAATGAGCACCAGGTCCTCGTCCTTAAGAAGGGATACTCCTTTGTCCAAATGCCGTTTGCTCTATCTCTTGTAGTTTAGGAGTTGTAGAACACTTTTTGGAGTGGAAGCTGACCAAAAACATGTGCTTTTTCCCTCATAACTCCCAAACCATACATCCTACAAGGACGATTTATACACCAAATTGTTTTTAATACATATATACACAAGACTGCATATTCAGAAAAAAGTTTTCTGGAATTTGATTTTTTTTCAAGAATCTTAGTTAAAATTTTTTACATGAATCATAGTTTTTGACGTGGTTTTTTGCGATTTTTTTGATTTTTTAGCCATAACTTCTAAACCATACATCATAAAAGGACGATTTATGCATCAAAATGTTCCTTAAGCTACTGTTCACAAGACTGTATCCTTAAAATAATTTTAAAAATTAGATTTCATGTTAATTTCATGTGCCCTTTTTTGTCAATTTTTATTTTTTTTATTTATTTTCTAAAATAAAAACTACATGTCAGATAAGGACGATTCATGCATTAAAATGAGCACCAGGTCCTCGTTTTAAGAAGGGATACTCCTTTGTCCAAATGCCGTTTGCTCTATCTCTTGTAGTTTAGGAGTTGTAGAACACTTTTTGGAGTGGAAGCTGACCAAAAACATGTGCTTTTTCCCTCATAACTCCCAAACCATACATCCTACAAGGACGATTTATACACCAAATTGTTTCTAATACATATATACACAAGACTGCATATTCAGAAAAAAGTTTTCTGGAAGTTGATTTTTTTTCAAGAATCTTAGTTAAAATTTTTTACATGAATCATAGTTTTTGACGTGGTTTTTTGCGATTTTTTTGATTTTTTAGCCATAACTTCTAAACCATACATCATAAAAGGACGATTTATGCATCAAAATGTTCCTTAAGCTACTGCCCACCAGACTGTATCCTTAAAATAATTTTAAAAATTAGATTTCATGTTAATTTCATGTGCCCTTTTTTGTCAATTTTTATTTTTTTTATTTATTTTCTAAAATAAAAACTACATATCAGATAAGGACGATTCATGCATTAAAATGAGCACCAGGTCCTCGTCCTTAAGAAGGGATACTCCTTTGTCCAAATGCCGTTTGCTCTATCTCTTGTAGTTTAGGAGTTGTAGAACACTTTTTGGAGTGGAAGCTGACCAAAAACATGTGCTTTTTCCCACATAACTCCCAAACCATACATCCTACAAGGACGATTTATACACCAAATTGTTTCTAATACATATATACACAAGACTGCATATTCAGAAAAAAGTTTTCTGGAAGTTGATTTTTTTTCAAGAATCTTAGTTAAAATTTTTTACATGAATCATAGTTTTTGACGTGGTTTTTTGCGATTTTTTTGATTTTTTAGCCATAACTTCTAAACCATACATCATAAAAGGACGATTTATGCATCAAAATGTTCCTTAAGCTACTGCCCACCAGACTGTATCCTTAAAATAATTTTAAAAATTAGATTTCATGTTAATTTCATGTGCCCTTTTTTGTCAATTTTTATTTTTTTTATTTATTTTCTAAAATAAAAACTACATATCAGATAAGGACGATTCATGCATTAAAATGAGCACCAGGTCCTCGTCCTTAAGAAGGGATACTCCTTTGTCCAAATGCCGTTTGCTCTATCTCTTGTAGTTTAGGAGTTGTAGAACACTTTTTGGAGTGGAAGCTGACCAAAAACATGTGCTTTTTCCCACATAACTCCCAAACCATACATCCTACAAGGACGATTTATACACCAAATTGTTTCTAATACATATATACACAAGACTGCATATTCAGAAAAAAGTTTTCTGGAAGTTGATTTTTTTTCAAGAATCTTAGTTAAAATTTTTTACATGAATCATAGTTTTTGACGTGGTTTTTTGCGATTTTTTTGATTTTTTAGCCATAACTTCTAAACCATACATCATAAAAGGACGATTTATGCATCAAAATGTTCCTTAAGCTACTGCCCACCAGACTGTATCCTTAAAATAATTTTAAAAATTAGATTTCATGTTAATTTCATGTGCCCTTTTTTGTCAATTTTTATTTTTTTTATTTATTTTCTAAAATAAAAACTACATATCAGATAAGGACGATTCATGCACTAAAATGAGCACCAGGTCCTCGTCCTTAAGAAGGGATACTCCTTTGTCCAAATGCCGTTTGCTCTATCTCTTGTAGTTTAGGAGTTGTAGAACACTTTTTGGAGTGGAAGCTGACCAAAAACATGTGCTTTTTCCCTCATAACTCCCAAACCATACATCCTACAAGGACGATTTATACACCAAATTGTTTCTAATACATATATACACAAGACTGCATATTCAGAAAAAAGTTTTCTGGAAGTTGATTTTTTTTCAAGAATCTTAGTTAAAATTTTTTACATGAATCATAGTTTTTGACGTGGTTTTTTGCGATTTTTTTGATTTTTTAGCCATAACTTCTAAACCATACATCATAAAAGGACGATTTATGCATCAAAATGTTCCTTAAGCTACTGCCCACCAGACTGTATCCTTAAAATAATTTTAAAAATTAGATTTCATGTTAATTTCATGTGCCCTTTTTTGTCAATTTTTATTTTTTTTATTTATTTTCTAAAATAAAAACTACATATCAGATAAGGACGATTCATGCATTTAAATGAGCACCAGGTCCTCGTCCTTAAGAAGGGATACTCCTTTGTCCAAATGCCGTTTGCTCTATCTCTTGTAGTTTAGGAATTGTAGAACACTTTTTGGAGTGGAAGCTGACCAAAAACATGTGCTTTTTCCCTCATAACTCCCAAACCATACATCCTACAAGGACGATTTATACACCAAATTGTTTCTAATACATATATACACAAGACTGCATATTCAGAAAAAAGTTTTCTGGAAGTTGATTTTTTTTCAAGAATCTTAGTTAAAATTTTTTACATGAATCATAGTTTTTGACGTGGTTTTTTGCGATTTTTTTGATTTTTTAGCCATAACTTCTAAACCATACATCATAAAAGGACGATTTATGCATCAAAATGTTCCTTAAGCTACTGCCCACCAGACTGTATCCTTAAAATAATTTTAAAAATTAGATTTCATGTTAATTTCATGTGCCCTTTTTTGTCAATTTTTATTTTTTTTATTTATTTTCTAAAATAAAAACTACTTGTCAGATAAGAACGATTCATGCATTAAAATGAGCACCAGGTCCTCGTCCTTAAGAAGGGATACTCCTTTGTCCAAATGCCGTTTGCTCTATCTCTTGTAGTTTAGGAGTTGTAGAACACTTTTTGGAGTGGAAGCTGACCAAAAACATGTGCTTTTTCCCTCATAACTCCCAAACCATACATCCTACAAGGACGATTTATACACCAAATTGTTTCTAATACATATATACACAAGACTGCATATTCAGAAAAAAGTTTTCTGGAAGTTGATTTTTTTTCAAGAATCTTAGTCAAAATTTTTTACATGAATCATAGTTTTTGACGTGGTTTTTTGCGATTTTTTTGATTTTTTAGCCATAACTTCTAAACCATACATCATAAAAGGACGATTTATGCATCAAAATGTTCCTTAAGCTACTGCCCACCAGACTGTATCCTTAAAATAATTTTAAAAATTAGATTTCATGTTAATTTCATGTGCCCTTTTTTGTCAATTTTTATTTTTTTTATTTATTTTCTAAAATAAAAACTACTTGTCAGATAAGAACGATTCATGCATTAAAATGAGCACCAGGTCCTCGTCCTTAAGAAGGGATACTCCTTTGTCCAAATGCCGTTTGCTCTATCTCTTGTAGTTTAGGAGTTGTAGAACACTTTTTGGAGTGGAAGCTGACCAAAAACATGTGCTTTTTCCCTCATAACTCCCAAACCATACATCCTACAAGGACGATTTATACACCAAATTGTTTCTAATACATATATACACAAGACTGCATATTCAGAAAAAAGTTTTCTGGAAGTTGATTTTTTTTCAAGAATCTTAGTTAAAATTTTTTACATGAATCATAGTTTTTGACGTGGTTTTTTGCGATTTTTTTGATTTTTTAGCCATAACTTCTAAACCATACATCATAAAAGGACGATTTATGCATCAAAATGTTCCTTAAGCTACTGCCCACCAGACTGTATCCTTAAAATAATTTTAAAAATTAGATTTCATGTTAATTTCATGTGCCCTTTTTTGTCAATTTTTATTTTTTTTATTTATTTTCTAAAATAAAAACTACATATCAGATAAGGACGATTCATGCACTAAAATGAGCACCAGGTCCTCGTCCTTAAGAAGGGATACTCCTTTGTCCAAATGCCGTTTGCTCTATCTCTTGTAGTTTAGGAGTTGTAGAACACTTTTTGGAGTGGAAGCTGACCAAAAACATGTGCTTTTTCCCTCATAACTCCCAAACCATACATCCTACAAGGACGATTTATACACCAAATTGTTTCTAATACATATATACACAAGACTGCATATTCAGAAAAAAGTTTTCTGGAAGTTGATTTTTTTTCAAGAATCTTAGTTAAAATTTTTTACATGAATCATAGTTTTTGACGTGGTTTTTTGCGATTTTTTTGATTTTTTAGCCATAACTTCTAAACCATACATCATAAAAGGACGATTTATGCATCAAAATGTTCCTTAAGCTACTGCCCACCAGACTGTATCCTTAAAATAATTTTAAAAATTAGATTTCATGTTAATTTCATGTGCCCTTTTTTGTCAATTTTTATTTTTTTTATTTATTTTCTAAAATAAAAACTACTTGTCAGATAAGAACGATTCATGCATTAAAATGAGCACCAGGTCCTCGTCCTTAAGAAGGGATACTCCTTTGTCCAAATGCCGTTTGCTCTATCTCTTGTAGTTTAGGAGTTGTAGAACACTTTTTGGAGTGGAAGCTGACCAAAAACATGTGCTTTTTCCCTCATAACTCCCAAACCATACATCCTACAAGGACGATTTATACACCAAATTGTTTCTAATACATATATACACAAGACTGCATATTCAGAAAAAAGTTTTCTGGAAGTTGATTTTTTTTCAAGAATCTTAGTTAAAATTTTTTACATGAATCTTAGTTTTTGACGTGGTTTTTTGCGATTTTTTTGATTTTTTAGCCATAACTTCTAAACCATACATCATAAAAGGACGATTTATGCATCAAAATGTTCCTTAAGCTACTGCCCACCAGACTGTATCCTTAAAATAATTTTAAAAATTAGATTTCATGTTAATTTCATGTGCCCTTTTTTGTCAATTTTTATTTTTTTTATTTATTTTCTAAAATAAAAACTACATATCAGATAAGGACGATTCATGCATTAAAATGAGCACCAGGTCCTCGTCCTTAAGAAGGGATACTCCTTTGTCCAAATGCCGTTTGCTCTATCTCTTGTAGTTTAGGAGTTGTAGAACACTTTTTGGAGTGGAAGCTGACCAAAAACATGTGCTTTTTCCCTCATAACTCCCAAACCATACATCCTACAAGGACGATTTATACACCAAATTGTTTCTAATACATATATACACAAGACTGCATATTCAGAAAAAAGTTTTCTGGAAGTTGATTTTTTTTCAAGAATCTTAGTTAAAATTTTTTACATGAATCATAGTTTTTGACGTGGTTTTTTGCGATTTTTTTGATTTTTTAGCCATAACTTCTAAACCATACATCATAAAAGGACGATTTATGCATCAAAATGTTCCTTAAGCTACTGTTCACCAGACTGTATCCTTAAAATAATTTTAAAAATTAGATTTCATGTTAATTTCATGTGCCCTTTTTTGTCCATTTTTATTTTTTTATTTATTTTCTAAAATAAAAACTACATATCAGATAAGGACGATTCATGCATTAAAATGAGCACCAGGTCCTCGTTTTAAGAAGGGATACTCCTTTGTCCAAATGCCGTTTGCTCTATCTCTTGTAGTTTAGGAGTTGTAGAACACTTTTTGGAGTGGAAGCTGACCAAAAACATGTGCTTTTTCCGTCATAACTCCCAAACCATACATCCTACAAGGACGATTTATACACCAAATTGTTTCTAATACAAATATACACAAGACTGCGTATTCAGAAAAAAGTTTTCTGGAATTTGATTTTTTTTCAAGAATCTTAGTTAAAATTTTTTACATGAATCATAGTTTTTGACGTGGTTTTTTGCGATTTTTTTGATTTTTTAGCCATAACTTCTAAACCATACATCATAAAAGGACGATTTATGCATCAAAATGTTCCTTAAGCTACTGCCCACCAGACTGTATCCTTAAAATAATTTTAAAAATTAGATTTCATGTTAATTTCATGTGCCCTTTTTTGTCAATTTTTATTTTTTTTATTTATATTCTAAAATAAAAACTACATGTCAGATAAGGACGATTCATGCATTAAAATGAGCACCAGGTCCTCGTCCTTAAGAAGGGATACTCCTTTGTCCAAATGCCGTTTGCTCTATCTCTTGTGGTTTAGGAGTTTTAGAACACTTTTGGAGTGGAAGCTGACCAAAAACATGTGCTTTTTCCCTCATAACTCCCAAACCATACATCCTACAAGGACGATTTATACACCAAATTGTTTCTAATACATATATACACAAGACTGCATATTCAGAAAAAAGTTTTCTGGAAGTTGATTTTTTTTCAAGAATCTTAGTTAAAATTTTTTACATGAATCATAGTTTTTGACGTGGTTTTTTGCGATTTTTTTGATTTCTTAGCCATAACTTCTAAACCATACATCATATAAGGACGATTTATGCATCAAAATGTTCCTTAAGCTACTGCCCACCAGACTGTATCCTTAAAATAATTTTAAAAATTAGATTTCATGTTAATTTCATGTGCCCTTTTTTGTCAATTTTTATTTTTTTTATTTATTTTCTAAAATAAAAACTACATATCAGATAAGGACGATTCATGCATTAAAATGAGCACCAGGTCCTCGTCCTTAAGAAGGGATACTCCTTTGTCCAAATGCCGTTTGCTCTATCTCTTGTAGTTTAGGAGTTGTAGAACACTTTTTGGAGTGGAAGCTGACCAAAAACATGTGCTTTTTCCCTCATAACTCCCAAACCATACATCCTACAAGGACGATTTATACACCAAATTGTTTCTAATACATATATACACAAGACTGCATATTCAGAAAAAAGTTTTCTGGAAGTTGATTTTTTTTCAAGAATCTTAGTTAAAATTTTTTACATGAATCATAGTTTTTGACGTGGTTTTTTGCGATTTTTTTGATTTTTTAGCCATAACTTCTAAACCATACATCATAAAAGGACGATTTATGCATCAAAATGTTCCTTAAGCTACTGCCCACCAGACTGTATCCTTAAAATAATTTTAAAAATTAGATTTCATGTTAATTTCATGTGCCCTTTTTTGTCAATTTTTATTTTTTTTATTTATTTTCTAAAATAAAAACTACATATCAGATAAGGACGATTCATGCATTAAAATGAGCACCAGGTCCTCGTCCTTAAGAAGGGATACTCCTTTGTCCAAATGCCGTTTGCTCTATCTCTTGTAGTTTAGGAGTTGTAGAACACTTTTTGGAGTGGAAGCTGACCAAAAACATGTGCTTTTTCCCTCATAACTCCCAAACCATACATCCTACAAGGACGATTTATACACCAAATTGTTTCTAATACATATATACACAAGACTGCATATTCAGAAAAAAGTTTTCTGGAAGTTGATTTTTTTTCAAGAATCTTAGTTAAAATTTTTTACATGAATCATAGTTTTTGACGTGGTTTTTTTGCGATTTTTTTGATTTTTTAGCCATAACTTCTAAACCATACATCATAAAAGGACGATTTATGCATCAAAATGTTCCTTAAGCTACTGCCCACCAGACTGTATCCTTAAAATAATTTTAAAAATTAGATTTCATGTTAATTTCATGTGCCCTTTTTTGTCAATTTTTATTTTTTTTATTTATTTTCTAAAATAAAAACTACATATCAGATAAGGACGATTCATGCATTAAAATGAGCACCAGGTCCTCGTCCTTAAGAAGGGATACTCCTTTGTCCAAATGCCGTTTGCTCTATCTCTTGTAGTTTAGGAGTTGTAGAACACTTTTTGGAGTGGAAGCTGACCAAAAACATGTGCTTTTTCCCTCATAACTCCCAAACCATACATCCTACAAGGACGATTTATACACCAAATTGTTTCTAATACATATATACACAAGACTGCATATTCAGAAAAAAGTTTTCTGGAAGTTGATTTTTTTTCAAGAATCTTAGTTAAAATTTTTTACATGAATCATAGTTTTTGACGTGGTTTTTTGCGATTTTTTTGATTTTTTAGCCATAACTTCTAAACCATACATCATAAAAGGACGATTTATGCATCAAAATGTTCCTTAAGCTACTGCCCACCAGACTGTATCCTTAAAATAATTTTAAAAATTAGATTTCATGTTAATTTCATGTGCCCTTTTTTGTCAATTTTTATTTTTTTTATTTATTTTCTAAAATAAAAACTACATATCAGATAAGGACGATTCATGCATTTAAATGAGCACCAGGTCCTCGTCCTTAAGAAGGGATACTCCTTTGTCCAAATGCCGTTTGCTCTATCTCTTGTAGTTTAGGAGTTGTAGAACACTTTTTGGAGTGGAAGCTGACCAAAAACATGTGCTTTTTCCCTCATAACTCCCAAACCATACATCCTACAAGGACGATTTATACACCAAATTGTTTCTAATACATATATACACAAGACTGCATATTCAGAAAAAAGTTTTCTGGAAGTTGATTTTTTTTCAAGAATCTTAGTTAAAATTTTTTACATGAATCATAGTTTTTGACGTGGTTTTTTGCGATTTTTTTGATTTTTTAGCCATAACTTCTAAACCATACATCATAAAAGGACGATTTATGCATCAAAATGTTCCTTAAGCTACTGCCCACCAGACTGTATCCTTAAAATAATTTTAAAAATTAGATTTCATGTTAATTTCATGTGCCCTTTTTTGTCAATTTTTATTTTTTTTATTTATTTTCTAAAATAAAAACTACATATCAGATAAGGACGATTCATGCATTAAAATGAGCACCAGGTCCTCGTCCTTAAGAAGGGATACTCCTTTGTCCAAATGCCGTTTGCTCTATCTCTTGTAGTTTAGGAGTTGTAGAACACTTTTTGGAGTGGAAGCTGACCAAAAACATGTGCTTTTTCCCTCATAACTCCCAAACCATACATCCTACAAGGACGATTTATACACCAAATTGTTTCTAATACATATATACACAAGACTGCATATTCAGAAAAAAGTTTTCTGGAAGTTGATTTTTTTTCAAGAATCTTAGTTAAAATTTTTTACATGAATCATAGTTTTTGACGTGGTTTTTTTGCGATTTTTTTGATTTTTTAGCCATAACTTCTAAACCATACATCATAAAAGGACGATTTATGCATCAAAATGTTCCTTAAGCTACTGCCCACCAGACTGTATCCTTAAAATAATTTTAAAAATTAGATTTCATGTTAATTTCATGTGCCCTTTTTTGTCAATTTTTATTTTTTTTATTTATTTTCTAAAATAAAAACTACATATCAGATAAGGACGATTCATGCATTAAAATGAGCACCAGGTCCTCGTCCTTAAGAAGGGATACTCCTTTGTCCAAATGCCGTTTGCTCTATCTCTTGTAGTTTAGGAGTTGTAGAACACTTTTTGGAGTGGAAGCTGACCAAAAACATGTGCTTTTTCCCTCATAACTCCCAAACCATACATCCTACAAGGACGATTTATACACCAAATTGTTTCTAATACATATATACACAAGACTGCATATTCAGAAAAAAGTTTTCTGGAAGTTGATTTTTTTTCAAGAATCTTAGTTAAAATTTTTTACATGAATCATAGTTTTTGACGTGGTTTTTTGCGATTTTTTTGATTTTTTAGCCATAACTTCTAAACCATACATCATAAAAGGACGATTTATGCATCAAAATGTTCCTTAAGCTACTGCCCACCAGACTGTATCCTTAAAATAATTTTAAAAATTAGATTTCATGTTAATTTCATGTGCCCTTTTTTGTCAATTTTTATTTTTTTTATTTATTTTCTAAAATAAAAACTACATATCAGATAAGGACGATTCATGCATTTAAATGAGCACCAGGTCCTCGTCCTTAAGAAGGGATACTCCTTTGTCCAAATGCCGTTTGCTCTATCTCTTGTAGTTTAGGAGTTGTAGAACACTTTTTGGAGTGGAAGCTGACCAAAAACATGTGCTTTTTCCCTCATAACTCCCAAACCATACATCCTACAAGGACGATTTATACACCAAATTGTTTCTAATACATATATACACAAGACTGCATATTCAGAAAAAAGTTTTCTGGAAGTTGATTTTTTTTCAAGAATCTTAGTTAAAATTTTTTA
Source organism: Dichetophora obliterata (assembly GCA_963920525.1). Lineage (NCBI taxonomy): Eukaryota > Metazoa > Arthropoda > Insecta > Diptera > Sciomyzidae > Dichetophora > Dichetophora obliterata. Next base: position 35,245,999 of record OY986439.1, read on the forward strand.
CATGAATCATAGTTTTTGACGTGGTTTTTTGCGATTTTTTTGATTTTTTAGCCATAACTTCTAAACCATACATCATAAAAGGACGATTTATGCATCAAAATGTTCCTTAAGCTACTGCCCACCAGACTGTATCCTTAAAATAATTTTAAAAATTAGATTTCATGTTAATTTCATGTGCCCTTTTTTGTCAATTTTTATTTTTTTTATTTATTTTCTAAAATAAAAACTACATATCAGATAAGGACGATTCATGCATTTAAATGAGCACCAGGTCCTCGTCCTTAAGAAGGGATACTCCTTTGTCCAAATGCCGTTTGCTCTATCTCTTGTAGTTTAGGAGTTGTAGAACACTTTTTGGAGTGGAAGCTGACCAAAAACATGTGCTTTTTCCCTCATAACTCCCAAACCATACATCCTAGAAGGACGATTTATACACCAAATTGTTTCTAATACATATATACACAAGACTGCATATTCAGAAAAAAGTTTTCTGGAAGTTGATTTTTTTTCAAGAATCTTAGTTAAAATTTTTTACATGAATCATAGTTTTTGACGTGGTTTTTTGCGATTTCTTTGATTTTTTAGCCATAACTTCTAAACCATACATCATAAAAGGACGATTTATGCATCAAAATGTTCCTTAAGCTATTGCCCACCAGACTGTATCCTTAAAATAATTTTAAAAATTAGATTTCATGTTAATTTCATGTGCCCTTTTTTGTCCATTTTTATTTTTTTATTTATTTTCTAAAATAAAAACTACATATCAGATAAGGACGATTCATGCATTAAAATGAGCACCAGGTCCTCGTCCTTAAGAAGGGATACTCCTTTGTCCAAATGCCGTTTGCTCTATCTCTTGTAGTTTAGGAGTTGTAGAACACTTTTTGGAGTGGAAGCTGACCAAAAACATGTGCTTTTTCCCTCATAACTCCCAAACCATACATCCTACAAGGACGATTTATACACCAAATTGTTTCTAATACATATATACACAAGACTGCATATTCAGAAAAAAGTTTTCTGGAATTTGATTTTTTTTCAAGAATCTTAGTTAAAATTTTTTACATGAATCATAGTTTTTGACGTGGTTTTTTGCGATTTTTTTTATTTTTTAGCCATAACTTCTAAACCATACATCATAAAAGGACGATTTATGCATCAAAATGTTCCTTAAGCTATTGCCCACAAGACTGTATCCTTAAAATAATTTTAAAAATTAGATTTCATGTTAATTTCATGTGCCCTTTTTTGTCAATTTTTATTTTTTTTATTTATATTCTAAAATAAAAACTACATGTCAGATAAGGACGATTCATGCATTAAAATGAGCACCAGGTCCTCGTCCTTAAGAAGGGATACTCCTTTGTCCAAATGCCGTTTGCTCTATCTCTTGTGGTTTAGGAGTTGTAGAACACTTTTGGAGTGGAAGCTGACCAAAAACATGTGCTTTTTCCCTCATAACTCCCAAACCATACATCCTACAAGGACGATTTATACACCAAATTGTTTCTAATACATATATACACAAGACTGCATATTCAGAAAAAAGTTTTCTGGAAGTTGATTTTTTTTCAAGAATCTTAGTTAAAATTTTTTACATGAATCATAGTTTTTGACGTGGTTTTTTGCGATTTTTTTGATTTTTTAGCCATAACTTCTAAACCATACATCATAAAAGGACGATTTATGCATCAAAATGTTCCTTAAGCTACTGCCCACCAGACTGTATCCTTAAAATAATTTTAAAAATTAGATTTCATGTTAATTTCATGTGCCCTTTTTTGTCAATTTTTATTTTTTTTATTTATTTTCTAAAATAAAAACTACATATCAGATAAGGACGATTCATGCATTTAAATGAGCACCAGGTCCTCGTCCTTAAGAAGGGATACTCCTTTGTCCAAATGCCGTTTGCTCTATCTCTTGTAGTTTAGGAGTTGTAGAACACTTTTTGGAGTGGAAGCTGACCAAAAACATGTGCTTTTTCCCTCATAACTCCCAAACCATACATCCTAGAAGGACGATTTATACACCAAATTGTTTCTAATACATATATACACAAGACTGCATATTCAGAAAAAAGTTTTCTGGAAGTTGATTTTTTTTCAAGAATCTTAGTTAAAATTTTTTACATGAATCATAGTTTTTGACGTGGTTTTTTGCGATTTCTTTGATTTTTTAGCCATAACTTCTAAACCATACATCATAAAAGGACGATTTATGCATCAAAATGTTCCTTAAGCTATTGCCCACCAGACTGTATCCTTAAAATAATTTTAAAAATTAGATTTCATGTTAATTTCATGTGCCCTTTTTTGTCCATTTTTATTTTTTTATTTATTTTCTAAAATAAAAACTACATATCAGATAAGGACGATTCATGCATTAAAATGAGCACCAGGTCCTCGTCCTTAAGAAGGGATACTCCTTTGTCCAAATGCCGTTTGCTCTATCTCTTGTAGTTTAGGAGTTGTAGAACACTTTTTGGAGTGGAAGCTGACCAAAAACATGTGCTTTTTCCCTCATAACTCCCAAACCATACATCCTACAAGGACGATTTATACACCAAATTGTTTCTAATACATATATACACAAGACTGCATATTCAGAAAAAAGTTTTCTGGAATTTGATTTTTTTTCAAGAATCTTAGTTAAAATTTTTTACATGAATCATAGTTTTTGACGTGGTTTTTTGCGATTTTTTTTATTTTTTAGCCATAACTTCTAAACCATACATCATAAAAGGACGATTTATGCATCAAAATGTTCCTTAAGCTATTGCCCACAAGACTGTATCCTTAAAATAATTTTAAAAATTAGATTTCATGTTAATTTCATGTGCCCTTTTTTGTCAATTTTTATTTTTTTTATTTATATTCTAAAATAAAAACTACATGTCAGATAAGTACGATTCATGCATTAAAATGAGCACCAGGTCCTCGTCCTTAAGAAGGGATACTCCTTTGTCCAAATGCCGTTTGCTCTATCTCTTGTGGTTTAGGAGTTGTAGAACACTTTTGGAGTGGAAGCTGACCAAAAACATGTGCTTTTTCCCTCATAACTCCCAAACCATACATCCTACAAGGACGATTTATACACCAAATTGTTTCTAATACATATATACACAAGACTGCATATTCAGAAAAAAGTTTTCTGGAAGTTGATTTTTTTTTCAAGAATCTTAGTTAAAATTTTTTACATGAATCATAGTTTTTGACGTGGTTTTTTGCGATTTTTTGATTTTTTAGCCATAACTTCTAAACCATACATCATAAAAGGACGATTTATGCATCAAAATGTTTCTTAAGCTACTGCCCACCAGACTGTATCCTTAAAATAATTTTAAAAATTAGATTTCATGTTAATTTCATGTGCCCTTTTTTGTCAATTTTTATTTTTTTTATTTATTTTCTAAAATAAAAACTACATATCAGATAAGGACGATTCATGCATTAAAATGAGCACCAGGTCCTCGTCCTTAAGAAGGGATACTCCTTTGTCCAAATGCCGTTTGCTCTATCTCTTGTAGTTTAGGAGTTGTAGAACACTTTTTGGAGTGGAAGCTGACCAAAAACATGTGCTTTTTCCCTCATAACTCCCAAACCATACATCCTACAAGGACGATTTATACACCAAATTGTTTCTAATACATATATACACAAGACTGCATATTCAGAAAAAAGTTTTCTGGAAGTTGATTTTTTTTCAAGAATCTTAGTTAAAATTTTTTACATGAATCATAGTTTTTGACGTGGTTTTTTGCAATTTTTTTGATTTTTTAGCCATAACTTCTAAACCATACATCATAAAAGGACGATTTATGCATCAAAATGTTCCTTAAGCTACTGCCCACCAGACTGTATCCTTAAAATAATTTTAAAAATTAGATTTCATGTTAATTTCATGTGCCCTTTTTTGTCAATTTTTATTTTTTTTATTTATTTTCTAAAATAAAAACTACATATCAGATAAGGATGATTCATGCATTAAAATGAGCACCAGGTCCTCGTCCTTAAGAAGGGATACTCCTTTGTCCAAATGCCGTTTGCTCTATCTCTTGTAGTTTAGGAGTTGTAGAACACTTTTTGGAGTGGAAGCTGACCAAAAACATGTGCTTTTTCCCTCATAACTCCCAAACCATACATCCTACAAGGACGATTTATACACCAAATTGTTTCTAATACATATATACACAAGACTGCATATTCAGAAAAAAGTTTTCTGGAAGTTGATTTTTTTTCAAGAATCTTAGTTAAAATTTTTTACATGAATCATAGTTTTTGACGTGGTTTTTTGCGATTTTTTTGATTTTTTAGCCATAACTTCTAAACCATACATCATAAAAGGACGATTTATGCATCAAAATGTTCCTTAAGCTACTGCCCACCAGACTGTATCCTTAAAATAATTTTAAAAATTAGATTTCATGTTAATTTCATGTGCCCTTTTTTGTCAATTTTTATTTTTTTTATTTATTTTCTAAAATAAAAACTACATATCAGATAAGGACGATTCATGCATTAAAATGAGCACCAGGTCCTCGTCCTTAAGAAGGGATACTCCTTTGTCCAAATGCCGTTTGCTCTATCTCTTGTAGTTTAGGAGTTGTAGAACACTTTTTGGAGTGGAAGCTGACCAAAAACATGTGCTTTTTCCCTCATAACTCCCAAACCATACATCCGACAAGGACGATTTATACACCAAATTGTTTCTAATACATATATACACAAGACTGCATATTCAGAAAAAAGTTTTCTGGAATTTGATTTTTTTTCAAGAATCTTAGTTAAAATTTTTTACATGAATCATAGTTTTTGACGTGGTTTTTTGCGATTTTTTTGATTTTTTAGCCATAACTTCTAAACCATACATCATAAAAGGACGATTTATGCATCAAAATGTTCCTTAAGCTACTGCCCACCAGACTGTATCCTTAAAATAATTTTAAAAATTAGATTTAATGTTAATTTCATGTGCCCTTTTTTGTCAATTTTTATTTTTTTTATTTATTTTCTAAAATAAAAACTACATATCAGATAAGGACGATTCATGCATTTAAATGAGCACCAGGTCCTCGTCCTTAAGAAGGGATACTCCTTTGTCCAAATGCCGTTTGCTCTATCTCTTGTAGTTTAGGAGTTGTAGAACACTTTTTGGAGTGGAAGCTGACCAAAAACATGTGCTTTTTCCCTCATAACTCCCAAACCATACATCCTACAAGGACGATTTATACACCAAATTGTTTCTAATACATATATACACAAGACTGCATATTCAGAAAAAAGTTTTCTGGAAGTTGATTTTTTTTCAAGAATCTTAGTTAAAATTTTTTACATGAATCATAGTTTTTGACGTGGTTTTTTGCGATTTTTTTGATTTTTTAGCCATAACTTCTAAACCATACATCATAAAAGGACGATTTATGCATCAAAATGTTCCTTAAGCTACTGCCCACCAGACTGTATCCTTAAAATAATTTTAAAAATTAGATTTCATGTTAATTTCATGTGCCCTTTTTTGTCAATTTTTATTTTTTTTATTTATTTTCTAAAATAAAAACTACATATCAGATAAGGACGATTCATGCATTAAAATGAGCACCAGGTCCTCGTCCTTAAGAAGGGATACTCCTTTGTCCAAATGCCGTTTGCTCTATCTCTTGTAGTTTAGGAGTTGTAGAACACTTTTTGGAGTGGAAGCTGACCAAAAACATGTGCTTTTTCCCTCATAACTCCCAAACCATACATCCTACAAGGACGATTTATACACCAAATTGTTTCTAATACATATATACACAAGACTGCATATTCAGTGGAATTTGATTTTTTTTCAAGAATCTTAGTTAAAATTTTTTACATGAATCATAGTTTTTGACGTGGTTTTTTGCGATTTTTTTGATTTTTTAGCCATAACTTCTAAACCATACATCATAAAAGGACGATTTATGCATCAAAATGTTCCTTAAGCTACTGCCCACCAGACTGTATCCTTAAAATAATTTTAAAAATTAGATTTCATGTTAATTTCATGTGCCCTTTTTTGTCAATTTTTATTTTTTTTATTTATTTTCTAAAATAAAAACTACATATCAGATAAGGACGATTCATGCATTTAAATGAGCACCAGGTCCTCGTCCTTAAGAAGGGATACTCCTTTGTCCAAATGCCGTTTGCTCTATCTCTTGTAGTTTAGGAGTTGTAGAACACTTTTTGGAGTGGAAGCTGACCAAAAACATGTGCTTTTTCCCTCATAACTCCCAAACCATACATCCTACAAGGACGATTTATACACCAAATTGTTTCTAATACATATATACACAAGACTGCATATTCAGAAAAAAGTTTTCTGGAAGTTGATTTTTTTTCAAGAATCTTAGTTAAAATTTTTTACATGAATCATAGTTTTTGACGTGGTTTTTTGCGATTTTTTTGATTTTTTAGCCATAACTTCTAAACCATACATCATAAAAGGACGATTTATGCATCAAAATGTTCCTTAAGCTACTGCCCACCAGACTGTATCCTTAAAATAATTTTAAAAATTAGATTTCATGTTAATTTCATGTGCCCTTTTTTGTCAATTTTTATTTTTTTTATTTATTTTCTAAAATAAAAACTACATATCAGATAAGGACGATTCATGCATTAAAATGAGCACCAGGTCCTCGTCCTTAAGAAGGGATACTCCTTTGTCCAAATGCCGTTTGCTCTATCTCTTGTAGTTTAGGAGTTGTAGAACACTTTTTGGAGTGGAAGCTGACCAAAAACATGTGCTTTTTCCCTCATAACTCCCAAACCATACATCCTACAAGGACGATTTATACACCAAATTGTTTCTAATACATATATACACAAGACTGCATATTCAGAAAAAAGTTTTCTGGAATTTGATTTTTTTTCAAGAATCTTAGTTAAAATTTTTTACATGAATCATAGTTTTTGACGTGGTTTTTTGCGATTTTTTTGATTTTTTAGCCATAACTTCTAAACCATACATCATAAAAGGACGATTTATGCATCAAAATGTTCCTTAAGCTACTGCCCACCAGACTGTATCCTTAAAATAATTTTAAAAATTAGATTTCATGTTAATTTCATGTGCCCTTTTTTGTCAATTTTTATTTTTTTTATTTATTTTCTAAAATAAAAACTACATGTCAGATAAGGACGATTCATGCATTAAAATGAGCACCAGGTCCTCGTCCTTAAGAAGGAATACTCCTTTGTCCAAATGCCGTTTGCTCTATCTCTTGTAGTTTAGGAGTTGTAGAACACTTTTTGGAGTGGAAGCTGACCAAAAACATGTGCTTTTTCCCTCATAACTCCCAAACCATACATCCTACAAGGACGATTTATACACCAAATTGTTTCTAATACATATATACACAAGACTGCATATTCAGAAAAAGTTTTCTGGAAGTTGATTTTTTTCAAGAATCTTAGTTAAAATTTTTTACATGAATCATAGTTTTTGACGTGGTTTTTTGCGATTTTTTTGATTTTTTAGCCATAACTTCTAAACCATACATCATAAAAGGACGATTTATGCATCAAAATGTTCCCTAAGCTACTGCCCACCAGACTGTATCCTTAAAATAATTTTAAAAATTAGATTTCATGTTAATTTCATGTGCCCTTTTTTGTCAATTTTTATTTTTTTTATTTATTTTCTAAAATAAAAACTACATATCAGATAAGGACGATTCATGCATTAAAATGAGCACCAGGTCCTCGTCCTTAAGAAGGGATACTCCTTTGTCCAAATGCCGTTTGCTCTATCTCTTGTAGTTTAGGAGTTGTAGAACACTTTTTGGAGTGGAAGCTGACCAAAAACATGTGCTTTTTCCCTCATAACTCCCAAACCATACATCCTACAAGGACGATTTATACACCAAATTGTTTCTAATACATATATACACAAGACTGCATATTCAGAAAAAAGTTTTCTGGAAGTTGATTTTTTTTCAAGAATCTTAGTTAAAATTTTTTACATGAATCATAGTTTTTGACGTGGTTTTTTGCAATTTTTTTGATTTTTTAGCCATAACTTCTAAACCATACATCATAAAAGGACGATTTATGCATCAAAATGTTCCTTAAGCTACTGCCCACCAGACTGTATCCTTAAAATAATTTTAAAAATTAGATTTCATGTTAATTTCATGTGCCCTTTTTTGTCAATTTTTATTTTTTTTATTTATTTTCTAAAATAAAAACTACATATCAGATAAGGATGATTCATGCATTAAAATGAGCACCAGGTCCTCGTCCTTAAGAAGGGATACTCCTTTGTCCAAATGCCGTTTGCTCTATCTCTTGTAGTTTAGGAGTTGTAGAACACTTTTTGGAGTGGAAGCTGACCAAAAACATGTGCTTTTTCCCTCATAACTCCCAAACCATACATCCTACAAGGACGATTTATACACCAAATTGTTTCTAATACATATATACACAAGACTGCATATTCAGAAAAAAGTTTTCTGGAAGTTGATTTTTTTTCAAGAATCTTAGTTAAAATTTTTTACATGAATCATAGTTTTTGACGTGGTTTTTTGCGATTTTTTTGATTTTTTAGCCATAACTTCTAAACCATACATCATAAAAGGACGATTTATGCATCAAAATGTTCCTTAAGCTACTGCCCACCAGACTGTATCCTTGAAATAATTTTAAAAATTAGATTTCATGTTAATTTCATGTGCCCTTTTTTGTCCATTTTTATTTTTTTTATTTATTTTCTAAAATAAAAACTACATATCAGATAAGGACGATTCATGCATTAAAATGAGCACCAGGTCCTCGTCCTTAAGAAGGGATACTCCTTTGTCCAAATGCCGTTTGCTCTATCTCTTGTAGTTTAGGAGTTGTAGAACACTTTTTGGAGTGGAAGCTGACCAAAAACATGTGCTTTTTCCCTCATAACTCCCAAACCATACATCCTACAAGGACGATTTATACACCAAATTGTTTCTAATACATATATACACAAGACTGCATATTCAGAAAAAAGTTTTCTGGAAGTTGATTTTTTTTCAAGAATCTTAGTTAAAATTTTTTACATGAATCATAGTTTTTGACGTGGTTTTTTGCGATTTTTTTGATTTTTTAGCCATAACTTCTAAACCATACATCATAAAAGGACGATTTATGCATCAAAATGTTCCTTAAGCTACTGCCCACCAGATTGTATCCTTAAAATAATTTTAAAAATTAGATTTCATGTTAATTTCATGTGCCCTTTTTTGTCAATTTTTATTTTTTTTATTTATTTTCTAAAATAAAAACTACATATCAGATAAGGACGATTCATGCATTAAAATGAGCACCAGGTCCTCGTCCTTAAGAAGGGATACTCCTTTGTCCAAATGCCGTTTGCTCTATCTCTTGTAGTTTAGGAGTTGTAGAACACTTTTTGGAGTGGAAGCTGACCAAAAACATGTGCTTTTTCCCTCATAACTCCCAAACCATACATCCTACAAGGACGATTTATACACCAAATTGTTTCTAATACATATATACACAAGACTGCATATTCAGAAAAAAGTTTTCTGGAAGTTGATTTTTTCAAGAATCTTAGTTAAAATTTTTTACATGAATCATAGTTTTTGACGTGGTTTTTTGCGATTTTTTTGATTTTTTAGCCATAACTCCCAAACCATACATCCTACAAGGACGATTTATACACCAAATTGTTTCTAATACATATATACACAAGACTGCATATTCAGAAAAAAGTTTTCTGGAAGTTGATTTTTTTTCAAGAATCTTAGTTAAAATTTTTTACATGAATCATAGTTTTTGACGTGGTTTTTTGCGATTTTTTTGATTTTTTAGCCATAACTTCTAAACCATACATCATAAAAGGACGATTTATGCATCAAAATGTTCCTTAAGCTACTGCCCACCAGATTGTATCCTTAAAATAATTTTAAAAATTAGATTTCATGTTAATTTCATGTGCCCTTTTTTGTCAATTTTTATTTTTTTTATTTATTTTCTAAAATAAAAACTACATATCAGATAAGGACGATTCATGCATTAAAATGAGCACCAGGTCCTCGTCCTTAAGAAGGGATACTCCTTTGTCCAAATGCCGTTTGCTCTATCTCTTGTAGTTTAGGAGTTGTAGAACACTTTTTGGAGTGGAAGCTGACCAAAAACATGTGCTTTTTCCCTCATAACTCCCAAACCATACATCCTACAAGGACGATTTATACACCAAATTGTTTCTAATACATATATACACAAGACTGCATATTCAGAAAAAAGTTTTCTGGAAGTTGATTTTTTTTCAAGAATCTTAGTTAAAATTTTTTACATGAATCATAGTTTTTGACGTGGTTTTTTGCGATTTTTTTGATTTTTTAGCCATAACTTCTAAACCATACATCATAAAAGGACGATTTATGCATCAAAATGTTCTTTAAGCTACTGCCCACCAGACTGTATCCTTAAAATAATTTTAAAAATTAGATTTCATGTTAATTTCATGTGCCCTTTTTTGTAAAATAAAAACTACATATCAGATAAGGACGATTCATGCATTAAAATGAGCACCAGGTCCTCGTCCTTAAGAAGGGATACTCCTTTGTCCAAATGCCGTTTGCTCTATCTCTTGTAGTTTAGGAGTTGTAGAACACTTTTTGGAGTGGAAGCTGACCAAAAACATGTGCTTTTTCCCTCATAACTCCCAAACCATACATCCTACAAGGACGATTTATACACCAAATTGTTTTTAATACATATATACACAAGACTGCATATTCAGAAAAAAGTTTTCTGGAAGTTGATTTTTTTTCAAGAATCTTAGTTAAAATTTTTTACATGAATCATAGTTTTTGACGTGGTTTTTTGCGATTTTTTTGATTTTTTAGCTATAACTTCTAAACCATACATCATAAAAGGACGATTTATGCATCAAAATGTTCCTTAAGCTACTGCCCACCAGACTGTATCCTTAAAATAATTTTAAAAATTAGATTTCATGTTCATTTCATGTGCCCTTTTTTGTCAATTTTTATTTTTTTTATTTATTTTCTAAAATAAAAACTACATATCAGATAAGGACGATTCATGCATTAAAATGAGCACCAGGTCCTCGTCCTTAAGAAGGGATACTCCTTTGTCCAAATGCCGTTTGCTCTATCTCTTGTAGTTTAGGAGTTGTAGAACACTTTTTGGAGTGGAAGCTGACCAAAACATGTGCTTTTTCCGTCATAACTCCCAAACCATACATCCTACAAGGACGATTTATACACCAAATTGTTTCTAATACATATATACACAAGACTGCATATTCAGAAAAAAGTTTTCTGGAAGTTGATTTTTTTTCAAGAATCTTAGTTAAAATTTTTTACATGAATCATAGTTTTTGACGTGGTTTTTTGCGATTTTTTTGATTTTTTAGCCATAACTTCTAAACCATACATCATAAAAGGACGATTTATGCATCAAAATGTTCCTTAAGCTACTGCCCATCAGATTGTATCCTTAAAATAATTTTAAAAATTAGATTTCATGTTAATTTCATGTGCCCTTTTTTGTCAATTTTTATTTTTTTTATTTATTTTCTAAAATAAAAACTACATATCAGATAAGGACGATTCATGCATTAAAATGAGCACCAGGTCCTCGTCCTTAAGAAGGGATACTCCTTTGTCCAAATGCCGTTTGCTCTATCTCTTGTAGTTTAGGAGTTGTAGAACACTTTTTGGAGTGGAAGCTGACCAAAAACATGTGCTTTTTCCCTCATAACTCCCAAACCATACATCCTACAAGGACGATTTATACACCAAATTGTTTCTAATACATATATACACAAGACTGCATATTCAGAAAAAAGTTTTCTGGAAGTTGATTTTTTCAAGAATCTTAGTTAAAATTTTTTACATGAATCATAGTTTTTGACGTGGTTTTTTGCGATTTTTTTGATTTTTTAGCCATAACTTCTAAACCATACATCATAAAAGGACGATTTATGCATCAAAATGTTCCTAAGCTACTGCCCACCAGACTGTATCCTTAAAATAATTTTAAAAATTAGATTTCATGTTAATTTCATGTGCCCTTTTTTGTCAATTTTTATTTTTTTTATTTATTTTCTAAAATAAAAACTACATATCAGATAAGGACGATTCATGCATTAAAATGAGCACCAGGTCCTCGTCCTTAAGAAGGGATACTCCTTTGTCCAAATGCCGTTTGCTCTATCTCTTGTAGTTTAGGAGTTGTAGAACACTTTTTGGAGTGGAAGCTGACCAAAAACATGTGCTTTTTCCCTCATAACTCCCAAACCATACATCCTACAAGGACGATTTATACACCAAATTGTTTCTAATACATATATACACAAGACTGCATATTCAGAAAAAAGTTTTCTGGAAGTTGATTTTTTTTCAAGAATCTTAGTTAAAATTTTTTACATGAATCATAGTTTTTGACGTGGTTTTTTGCGATTTTTTTGATTTTTGACCCATAACTTCTAAACCATACATCATAAAAGGACGATTTATGCATCAAAATGTTCCTTAAGCTACTGCCCACCAGACTGTATCCTTAAAATAATTTTAAAAATTAGATTTCATGTTAATTTCATGTGCCCTTTTTTGTCAATTTTTATTTTTTTATTTATTTTCTAAAATAAAAACTACATATCAGATAAGGACGATTCATGCATTAAAATGAGCACCAGGTCCTCGTCCTTAAGAAGGGATACTCCTTTGTCCAAATGCCGTTTGCTCTATCTCTTGTAGTTTAGGAGTTGTAGAACACTTTTTGGAGTGGAAGCTGACCAAAAACATGTGCTTTTTCCCTCATAACTCCCAAACCATACATCCTACAAGGACGATTTATACACCAAATTGTTTCTAATACATATATACACAAGACTGCATATTCAGAAAAAATTTTTCTGGAAGTTGATTTTTTTCAAGAATCTAAGTTAAAATTTTTTACATGAATCATAGTTTTTGACGTGGTTTTTTGCGATTTTTTTGATTTTTTAGCCATAACTTCTAAACCATACATCATAAAAGGACGATTTATGCATGAAAATGTTCCTTAAGCTACTGCCCACCAGACTGTATCCTTAAAATAATTTTAAAAATTAGATTTCATGTTAATTTCATGTGCCCTTTTTTGTCAATTTTTATTTTTTTTATTTATTTTCTAAAATAAAAACTACATATCAGATAAGGACGATTCATGCATTAAAATGAGCACCAGGTCCTCGTCCTTAAGAAGGGATACTCCTTTGTCCAAATGCCGTTTGCTCTATCTCTTGTAGTTTAGGAGTTGTAGAACACTTTTTGGAGTGGAAGCTGACCAAAAACATGTGCTTTTTCCCTCATAACTCCCAAACCATACATCCTACAAGGACGATTTATACACCAAATTGTTTCTAATACATATATACACAAGACTGCATATTCAGTGGAATTTGATTTTTTTTCAAGAATCTTAGTTAAAATTTTTTACATGAATCATAGTTTTTGACGTGGTTTTTTGCGATTTTTTTGATTTTTTAGCCATAACTTCTAAACCATACATCATAAAAGGACGATTTATGCATCAAAATGTTCCTTAAGCTACTGCCCACCAGACTGTATCCTTAAAATAATTTTAAAAATTAGATTTCATGTTAATTTCATGTGCCCTTTTTTGTCAATTTTTATTTTTTTTATTTATTTTCTAAAATAAAAACTACATATCAGATAAGGACGATTCATGCATTTAAATGAGCACCAGGTCCTCGTCCTTAAGAAGGGATACTCCTTTGTCCAAATGCCGTTTGCTCTATCTCTTGTAGTTTAGGAGTTGTAGAACACTTTTTGGAGTGGAAGCTGACCAAAAACATGTGCTTTTTCCCTCATAACTCCCAAACCATACATCCTACAAGGACGATTTATACACCAAATTGTTTCTAATACATATATACACAAGACTGCATATTCAGAAAAAAGTTTTCTGGAAGTTGATTTTTTTTCAAGAATCTTAGTTAAAATTTTTTACATGAATCATAGTTTTTGACGTGGTTTTTTGCGATTTTTTTGATTTTTTAGCCATAACTTCTAAACCATACATCATAAAAGGACGATTTATGCATCAAAATGTTCCTTAAGCTACTGCCCACCAGACTGTATCCTTAAAATAATTTTAAAAATTAGATTTCATGTTAATTTCATGTGCCCTTTTTTGTCAATTTTTATTTTTTTTATTTATTTTCTAAAATAAAAACTACATATCAGATAAGGACGATTCATGCATTAAAATGAGCACCAGGTCCTCGTCCTTAAGAAGGGATACTCCTTTGTCCAAATGCCGTTTGCTCTATCTCTTGTAGTTTAGGAGTTGTAGAACACTTTTTGGAGTGGAAGCTGACCAAAAACATGTGCTTTTTCCCTCATAACTCCCAAACCATACATCCTACAAGGACGATTTATACACCAAATTGTTTCTAATACATATATACACAAGACTGCATATTCAGAAAAAAGTTTTCTGGAATTTGATTTTTTTTCAAGAATCTTAGTTAAAATTTTTTACATGAATCATAGTTTTTGACGTGGTTTTTTGCGATTTTTTTGATTTTTTAGCCATAACTTCTAAACCATACATCATAAAAGGACGATTTATGCATCAAAATGTTCCTTAAGCTACTGCCCACCAGACTGTATCCTTAAAATAATTTTAAAAATTAGATTTCATGTTAATTTCATGTGCCCTTTTTTGTCAATTTTTATTTTTTTTATTTATTTTCTAAAATAAAAACTACATGTCAGATAAGGACGATTCATGCATTAAAATGAGCACCAGGTCCTCGTCCTTAAGAAGGAATACTCCTTTGTCCAAATGCCGTTTGCTCTATCTCTTGTAGTTTAGGAGTTGTAGAACACTTTTTGGAGTGGAAGCTGACCAAAAACATGTGCTTTTTCCCTCATAACTCCCAAACCATACATCCTACAAGGACGATTTATACACCAAATTGTTTCTAATACATATATACACAAGACTGCATATTCAGAAAAAGTTTTCTGGAAGTTGATTTTTTTCAAGAATCTTAGTTAAAATTTTTTACATGAATCATAGTTTTTGACGTGGTTTTTTGCGATTTTTTTGATTTTTTAGCCATAACTTCTAAACCATACATCATAAAAGGACGATTTATGCATCAAAATGTTCCCTAAGCTACTGCCCACCAGACTGTATCCTTAAAATAATTTTAAAAATTAGATTTCATGTTAATTTCATGTGCCCTTTTTTGTCAATTTTTATTTTTTTTATTTATTTTCTAAAATAAAAACTACATATCAGATAAGGACGATTCATGCATTAAAATGAGCACCAGGTCCTCGTCCTTAAGAAGGGATACTCCTTTGTCCAAATGCCGTTTGCTCTATCTCTTGTAGTTTAGGAGTTGTAGAACACTTTTTGGAGTGGAAGCTGACCAAAAACATGTGCTTTTTCCCTCATAACTCCCAAACCATACATCCTACAAGGACGATTTATACACCAAATTGTTTCTAATACATATATACACAAGACTGCATATTCAGAAAAAAGTTTTCTGGAAGTTGATTTTTTTTCAAGAATCTTAGTTAAAATTTTTTACATGAATCATAGTTTTTGACGTGGTTTTTTGCGATTTTTTTGATTTTTTAGCTATAACTTCTAAACCATACATCATAAAAGGACGATTTATGCATCAAAATGTTCCTTAAGCTACTGCCCACCAGACTGTATCCTTGAAATAATTTTAAAAATTAGATTTCATGTTAATTTCATGTGCCCTTTTTTGTCCATTTTTATTTTTTTTATTTATTTTCTAAAATAAAAACTACATATCAGATAAGGACGATTCATGCATTAAAATGAGCACCAGGTCCTCGTCCTTAAGAAGGGATACTCCTTTGTCCAAATGCCGTTTGCTCTATCTCTTGTAGTTTAGGAGTTGTAGAACACTTTTTGGAGTGGAAGCTGACCAAAAACATGTGCTTTTTCCCTCATAACTCCCAAACCATACATCCTACAAGGACGATTTATACACCAAATTGTTTCTAATACATATATACACAAGACTGCATATTCAGAAAAAAGTTTTCTGGAAGTTGATTTTTTTTCAAGAATCTTAGTTAAAATTTTTTACATGAATCATAGTTTTTGACGTGGTTTTTTGCGATTTTTTTGATTTTTTAGCCATAACTTCTAAACCATACATCATAAAAGGACGATTTATGCATCAAAATGTTCCTTAAGCTACTGCCCACCAGATTGTATCCTTAAAATAATTTTAAAAATTAGATTTCATGTTAATTTCATGTGCCCTTTTTTGTCAATTTTTATTTTTTTTATTTATTTTCTAAAATAAAAACTACATATCAGATAAGGACGATTCATGCATTAAAATGAGCACCAGGTCCTCGTCCTTAAGAAGGGATACTCCTTTGTCCAAATGCCGTTTGCTCTATCTCTTGTAGTTTAGGAGTTGTAGAACACTTTTTGGAGTGGAAGCTGACCAAAAACATGTGCTTTTTCCCTCATAACTCCCAAACCATACATCCTACAAGGACGATTTATACACCAAATTGTTTCTAATACATATATACACAAGACTGCATATTCAGAAAAAAGTTTTCTGGAAGTTGATTTTTTTTCAAGAATCTTAGTTAAAATTTTTTACATGAATCATAGTTTTTGACGTGGTTTTTTGCGATTTTTTTGATTTTTTAGCCATAACTTCTAAACCATACATCATAAAAGGACGATTTATGCATCAAAATGTTCTTTAAGCTACTGCCCACCAGACTGTATCCTTAAAATAATTTTAAAAATTAGATTTCATGTTAATTTCATGTGCCCTTTTTTGTAAAATAAAAACTACATATCAGATAAGGACGATTCATGCATTAAAATGAGCACCAGGTCCTCGTCCTTAAGAAGGGATACTCCTTTGTCCAAATGCCGTTTGCTCTATCTCTTGTAGTTTAGGAGTTGTAGAACACTTTTTGGAGTGGAAGCTGACCAAAAACATGTGCTTTTTCCCTCATAACTCCCAAACCATACATCCTACAAGGACGATTTATACACCAAATTGTTTTTAATACATATATACACAAGACTGCATATTCAGAAAAAAGTTTTCTGGAAGTTGATTTTTTTTCAAGAATCTTAGTTAAAATTTTTTACATGAATCATAGTTTTTGACGTGGTTTTTTGCGATTTTTTTGATTTTTTAGCTATAACTTCTAAACCATACATCATAAAAGGACGATTTATGCATCAAAATGTTCCTTAAGCTACTGCCCACCAGACTGTATCCTTAAAATAATTTTAAAAATTAGATTTCATGTTCATTTCATGTGCCCTTTTTTGTCAATTTTTATTTTTTTTATTTATTTTCTAAAATAAAAACTACATATCAGATAAGGACGATTCATGCATTAAAATGAGCACCAGGTCCTCGTCCTTAAGAAGGGATACTCCTTTGTCCAAATGCCGTTTGCTCTATCTCTTGTAGTTTAGGAGTTGTAGAACACTTTTTGGAGTGGAAGCTGACCAAAACATGTGCTTTTTCCGTCATAACTCCCAAACCATACATCCTACAAGGACGATTTATACACCAAATTGTTTCTAATACATATATACACAAGACTGCATATTCAGAAAAAAGTTTTCTGGAAGTTGATTTTTTTTCAAGAATCTTAGTTAAAATTTTTTACATGAATCATAGTTTTTGACGTGGTTTTTTGCGATTTTTTTGATTTTTTAGCCATAACTTCTAAACCATACATCATAAAAGGACGATTTATGCATCAAAATGTTCCTTAAGCTACTGCCCATCAGATTGTATCCTTAAAATAATTTTAAAAATTAGATTTCATGTTAATTTCATGTGCCCTTTTTTGTCAATTTTTATTTTTTTTATTTATTTTCTAAAATAAAAACTACATATCAGATAAGGACGATTCATGCATTAAAATGAGCACCAGGTCCTCGTCCTTAAGAAGGGATACTCCTTTGTCCAAATGCCGTTTGCTCTATCTCTTGTAGTTTAGGAGTTGTAGAACACTTTTTGGAGTGGAAGCTGACCAAAAACATGTGCTTTTTCCCTCATAACTCCCAAACCATACATCCTACAAGGACGATTTATACACCAAATTGTTTCTAATACATATATACACAAGACTGCATATTCAGAAAAAAGTTTTCTGGAAGTTGATTTTTTCAAGAATCTTAGTTAAAATTTTTTACATGAATCATAGTTTTTGACGTGGTTTTTTGCGATTTTTTTGATTTTTTAGCCATAACTTCTAAACCATACATCATAAAAGGACGATTTATGCATCAAAATGTTCCTAAGCTACTGCCCACCAGACTGTATCCTTAAAATAATTTTAAAAATTAGATTTCATGTTAATTTCATGTGCCCTTTTTTGTCAATTTTTATTTTTTTTATTTATTTTCTAAAATAAAAACTACATATCAGATAAGGACGATTCATGCATTAAAATGAGCACCAGGTCCTCGTCCTTAAGAAGGGATACTCCTTTGTCCAAATGCCGTTTGCTCTATCTCTTGTAGTTTAGGAGTTGTAGAACACTTTTTGGAGTGGAAGCTGACCAAAAACATGTGCTTTTTCCCTCATAACTCCCAAACCATACATCCTACAAGGACGATTTATACACCAAATTGTTTCTAATACATATATACACAAGACTGCATATTCAGAAAAAAGTTTTCTGGAAGTTGATTTTTTTTCAAGAATCTTAGTTAAAATTTTTTACATGAATCATAGTTTTTGACGTGGTTTTTTGCGATTTTTTTGATTTTTGACCCATAACTTCTAAACCATACATCATAAAAGGACGATTTATGCATCAAAATGTTCCTTAAGCTACTGCCCACCAGACTGTATCCTTAAAATAATTTTAAAAATTAGATTTCATGTTAATTTCATGTGCCCTTTTTTGTCAATTTTTATTTTTTTATTTATTTTCTAAAATAAAAACTACATATCAGATAAGGACGATTCATGCATTAAAATGAGCACCAGGTCCTCGTCCTTAAGAAGGGATACTCCTTTGTCCAAATGCCGTTTGCTCTATCTCTTGTAGTTTAGGAGTTGTAGAACACTTTTTGGAGTGGAAGCTGACCAAAAACATGTGCTTTTTCCCTCATAACTCCCAAACCATACATCCTACAAGGACGATTTATACACCAAATTGTTTCTAATACATATATACACAAGACTGCATATTCAGAAAAAATTTTTCTGGAAGTTGATTTTTTTCAAGAATCTAAGTTAAAATTTTTTACATGAATCATAGTTTTTGACGTGGTTTTTTGCGATTTTTTTGATTTTTTAGCCATAACTTCTAAACCATACATCATAAAAGGACGATTTATGCATGAAAATGTTCCTTAAGCTACTGCCCACCAGACTGTATCCTTAAAATAATTTTAAAAATTAGATTTCATGTTAATTTCATGTGCCCTTTTTGTCAATTTTTATTTTTTTTATTTATTTTCTAAAATAAAAACTACATGTCAGATAAGGACGATTCATGCATTAAAATGAGCACCAGGTCCGCGTCCTTAAGAAGAGATACTCCTTTGTCCAAATGCCGTTTGCTCTATCTCTTGTAGTTTAGGAGTTGTAGAACACTTTTTGGAGTGGAAGCTGACCAAAAACATGTGCTTTTTCCCTCATAACTCCCAAACCATACATCCTACAAGGACGATTTATACACCAAATTGTTTCTAATACATATATACACAAGACTGCATATTCAGAAAAAAGTTTTCTGGAATTTGATTTTTTTTCAAGAATCTTAGTTAAAATTTTTTACATGAATCATAGTTTTTGACGTGGTTTTTTGCGATTTTTTTTATTTTTTAGCCATAACTTCTAAACCATACATCATAAAAGGACGATTTATGCATCAAAATGTTCCTTAAGCTACTGCCCACCAGATTGTATCCTTAAAATAATTTTAAAAATTAGATTTCATGTTAATTTCATGTGCCCTTTTTTGTCAATTTTTATTTTTTTTATTTATTTTCTAAAATAAAAACTACATATCAGATAAGGACGATTCATGCATTAAAATGAGCACCAGGTCCTCGTCCTTAAGAAGGGATACTCCTTTGTCCAAATGCCGTTTGCTCTATCTCTTGTAGTTTAGGAGTTGTAGAACACTTTTTGGAGTGGAAGCTGACCAAAAACATGTGCTTTTTCCCTCATAACTCCCAAACCATACATCCTACAAGGACGATTTATACACCAAATTGTTTCTAATACATATATACACAAGACTGCATATTCAGAAAAAAGTTTTCTGGAATTTGATTTTTTTTCAAGAATCTTAGTTAAAATTTTTTACATGAATCATAGTTTTTGACGTGGTTTTTTGCGATTTTTTTTATTTTTTAGCCATAACTTCTAAACCATACATCATAAAAGGACGATTTATGCATCAAAATGTTCCTTAAGCTACTGCCCACCAGATTGTATCCTTAAAATAATTTTAAAAATTAGATTTCATGTTAATTTCATGTGCCCTTTTTTGTCAATTTTTATTTTTTTTATTTATTTTCTAAAATAAAAACTACATATCAGATAAGGACGATTCATGCATTAAAATGAGCACCAGGTCCTCGTCCTTAAGAAGGGATACTCCTTTGTCCAAATGCCGTTTGCTCTATCTCTTGTAGTTTAGGAGTTGTAGAACACTTTTTGGAGTGGAAGCTGACCAAAAACATGTGCTTTTTCCCTCATAACTCCCAAACCATACATCCTACAAGGACGATTTATACACCAAATTGTTTCTAATACATATATACACAAGACTGCATATTCAGAAAAAAGTTTTCTGGAAGTTGATTTTTTTTCAAGAATCTTAGTTAAAATTTTTTACATGAATCATAGTTTTTGACGTGGTTTTTTGCGATTTTTTTGATTTTTTAGCCATAACTTCTAAACCATACATCATAAAAAAACGATTTATGCATCAAAATGTTCTTTAAGCTACTGCCCACCAGACTGTATCCTTAAAATAATTTTAAAAATTAGATTTCATGTTAATTTCATGTGCCCTTTTTTGTCAATTTTTATTTTTTTTATTTATTTTCTAAAATAAAAACTACATATCAGATAAGGACGATTCATGCATTAAAATGAGCACCAGGTCCTCGTCCTTAAGAAGGGATACTCCTTTGTCCAAATGCCGTTTGCTCTATCTCTTGTAGTTTAGGAGTTGTAGAACACTTTTTGGAGTGGAAGCTGACCAAAAACATGTGCTTTTTCCCTCATAACTCCCAAACCATACATCCTACAAGGACGATTTATACACCAAATTGTTTTTAATACATATATACACAAGACTGCATATTCAGAAAAAAGTTTTCTGGAAGTTGATTTTTTTTCAAGAATCTTAGTTAAAATTTTTTACATGAATCATAGTTTTTGACGTGGTTTTTTGCGATTTTTTTGATTTTTTAGCCATAACTTCTAAACCATACATCATAAAAGGACGATTTATGCATGAAAATGTTCCTTAAGCTACTGCCCACCAGACTGTATCCTTAAAATAATTTTAAAAATTAGATTTCATGTTAATTTCATGTGCCCTTTTTGTCAATTTTTATTTTTTTTATTTATTTTCTAAAATAAAAACTACATGTCAGATAAGGACGATTCATGCATTAAAATGAGCACCAGGTCCGCGTCCTTAAGAAGAGATACTCCTTTGTCCAAATGCCGTTTGCTCTATCTCTTGTAGTTTAGGAGTTGTAGAACACTTTTTGGAGTGGAAGCTGACCAAAAACATGTGCTTTTTCCCTCATAACTCCCAAACCATACATCCTACAAGGACGATTTATACACCAAATTGTTTCTAATACATATATACACAAGACTGCATATTCAGAAAAAAGTTTTCTGGAATTTGATTTTTTTTCAAGAATCTTAGTTAAAATTTTTTACATGAATCATAGTTTTTGACGTGGTTTTTTGCGATTTTTTTGATTTTTTAGCCATAACTTCTAAACCATACATCATAAAAGGACGATTTATGCATCAAAATGTTCCTTAAGCTACTGCCCACCAGACTGTATCCTTAAAATAATTTGAAAAATTAGATTTCATGTTAATTTCATGTGCCCTTTTTTGTCAATTTTTATTTTTTTTATTTATTTTCTAAAATAAAAACTACATATCAGATAAGGACGATTCATGCATTAAAATGAGCACCAGGTCCTCGTCCTTAAGAAGGGATACTCCTTTGTCCAAATGCCGTTTGCTCTATCTCTTGTAGTTTAGGAGTTGTAGAACACTTTTTGGAGTGGAAGCTGACCAAAAACATGTGCTTTTTCCCTCATAACTCCCAAACCATACATCCTACAAGGACGATTTATACACCAAATTGTTTCTAATACATATATACACAAGACTGCATATTCAGAAAAAAGTTTTCTGGAAGTTGATTTTTTTTCAAGAATCTTAGTTAAAATTTTTTACATGAATCATAGTTTTTGACGTGGTTTTTTGCGATTTTTTTGATTTTTTAGCCATAACTTCTAAACCATACATCATAAAAGAACGATTTATGCATCAAAATGTTCTTTAAGCTACTGCCCACCAGACTGTATCCTTAAAATAATTTTAAAAATTAGATTTCATGTTAATTTCATGTGCCCTTTTTTGTCAATTTTTATTTTTTTTATTTATTTTCTAAAATAAAAACTACATATCAGATAAGGACGATTCATGCATTAAAATGAGCACCAGGTCCTCGTCCTTAAGAAGGGATACTCCTTTGTCCAAATGCCGTTTGCTCTATCTCTTGTAGTTTAGGAGTTGTAGAACACTTTTTGGAGTGGAAGCTGACCAAAAACATGTGCTTTTTCCCTCATAACTCCCAAACCATACATCCTACAAGGACGATTTATACACCAAATTGTTTTTAATACATATATACACAAGACTGCATATTCAGAAAAAAGTTTTCTGGAAGTTGATTTTTTTTCAAGAATCTTAGTTAAAATTTTTTACATGAATCATAGTTTTTGACGTGGTTTTTTGCGATTTTTTTTATTTTTTAGCCATAACTTCTAAACCATACATCATAAAAGAACGATTTATGCATCAAAATGTTCTTTAAGCTACTGTTCACCAGACTGTATCCTTAAAATAATTTTAAAAATTAGATTTCATGTTAATTTCATGTGCCCTTTTTTGTCAATTTTTATTTTTTTTATTTATTTTCTAAAATAAAAACTACATATCAGATAAGGACGATTCATGCATTAAAATGAGCACCAGGTCCTCGTCCTTAAGAAGGGATACTCCTTTGTCCAAATGCCGTTTGCTCTATCTCTTGTAGTTTAGGAGTTGTAGAACACTTTTTGGAGTGGAAGCTGACCAAAAACATGTGCTTTTTCCCTCATAACTCCCAAACCATACATCCTACAAGGACGATTTATACACCAAATTGTTTTTAATACATATATACACAAGACTGCATATTCAGAAAAAAGTTTTCTGGAAGTTGATTTTTTTTCAAGAATCTTAGTTAAAATTTTTTACATGAATCATAGTTTTTGACGTGGTTTTTTGCGATTTTTTTGATTTTTTAGCCATAACTTCTAAACCATACATCATAAAAGGACGATTTATGCATCAAAATGTTCCTTAAGCTACTGCCCACCAGACTGTATCCTTAAAATAATTTTAAAAATTAGATTTCATGTTAATTTCATGTGCCCTTTTTTGTCAATTTTTATTTTTTTTATTTATTTTCTAAAATAAAAACTACATATCAGATAAGGACGATTCATGCATTAAAATGAGCACCAGGTCCTCGTCCTTAAGAAGGGATACTCCTTTGTCCAAATGCCGTTTGCTCTATCTCTTGTAGTTTAGGAGTTGTAGAACACTTTTTGGAGTGGAAGCTGACCAAAAACATGTGCTTTTTCCCTCATAACTCCCAAACCATACATCCTACAAGGACGATTTATACACCAAATTGTTTTTAATACATATATACACAAGACTGCATATTCAGCAAAAAGTTTTCTGGAAGTTGATTTTTTTTCAAGAATCTTAGTTAAAATTTTTTACATGAATCATAGTTTTTGACGTGGTTTTTTGCGATTTTTTTGATTTTTTAGCCATAACTTCTAAACCATACATCATAAAAGGACGATTTATGCATCAAAATGTTCCTTAAGCTACTGCCCACAAGACTGTATCCTTAAAATAATTTTAAAAATTAGATTTCATGTTAATTTCATGTGCCCTTTTTTGTCAATTTTTATTTTTTTTATTTATTTTCTAAAATAAAAACTACATATCAGATAAGGACGATTCATGCATTAAAATGAGCACCAGGTCCTCGTCCTTAAGAAGGGATACTCCTTTGTCCAAATGCCGTTTGCTCTATCTCTTGTAGTTTAGGAGTTGTAGAACACTTTTTGGAGTGGAAGCTGACCAAAAACATGTGCTTTTTCCCTCATAACTCCCAAACCATACATCCTACAAGGACGATTTATACACCAAATTGTTTCTAATACATATATACACAAGACTGCATATTCAGAAAAAAGTTTTCTGGAAGTTGATTTTTTTTCAAGAATCTTAGTTAAAATTTTTTACATGAATCATAGTTTTTGACGTGGTTTTTTGCGATTTTTTTGATTTAGATTTTTTGCGATTTTTTTGATTTTTTAGCCATAACTTCTAAACTATACATCATAAAAGGACGATTTATGCATCAAAATGTTCCTTAAGCTACTGCCCACCAGACTGTATCCTTAAAATAATTTTAAAAATTAGATTTCATGTTAATTTCATGTGCCCTTTTTTGTCAATTTTTATTTTTTTTATTTATTTTCTAAAATAAAAACTACATATCAGATAAGGACGATTCATGCATTAAAATGAGCACCAGGTCCTCGTCCTTAAGAAGGGATACTCCTTTGTCCAAATGCCGTTTGCTCTATCTCTTGTAGTTTAGGAGTTGTAGAACACTTTTTGGAGTGGAAGCTGACCAAAAACATGTGCTTTTTCCCTCATAACTCCCAAACCATACATCCTACAAGGACGATTTATACACCAAATTGTTTTTAATACATATATACACAAGACTGCATATTCAGAAAAAAGTTTTCTGGAAGTTGATTTTTTTTCAAGAATCTTAGTTAAAATTTTTTACATGAATCATAGTTTTTGACGTGGTTTTTTGCGATTTTTTTGATTTTTTAGCCATAACTTCTAAACCATACATCATAAAAGGACGATTTATGCATCAAAATGTTCCATAAGCTACTGCCCACCAGACTGTATCCTTAAAATAATTTTAAAAATTAGATTTCATGTTAATTTCATGTGCCCTTTTTTGTCAATTTTTATTTTTTTTATTTATTTTCTAAAATAAAAACTACATATCAGATAAGGACGATTCATGCATTAAAATGAGCACCAGGTCCTCGTCCTTAAGAAGGGATACTCCTTTGTCCAAATGCCGTTTGCTCTATCTCTTGTAGTTTAGGAGTTGTAGAACACTTTTTGGAGTGGAAGCTGACCAAAAACATGTGCTTTTTCCCTCATAACTCCCAAACCATACATCCTACAAGGACGATTTATACACCAAATTGTTTTTAATACATATATACACAAGACTGCATATTCAGCAAAAAGTTTTCTGGAAGTTGATTTTTTTTCAAGAATCTTAGTTAAAATTTTTTACATGAATCATAGTTTTTGACGTGGTTTTTTGCGATTTTTTTGATTTTTTAGCCATAACTTCTAAACTATACATCATAAAAGGACGATTTATGCATCAAAATGTTCCTTAAGCTACTGTTCACCAGACTGTATCCTTAAAATAATTTTAAAAATTAGATTTCATGTTAATTTCATGTGCCCTTTTTTGTCAATTTTTAATTTTTTTTATTTATTTTCTAAAATAAAAACTACATATCAGATAAGGACGATTCATGCATTAAAATGAGCACCAGGTCCTCGTCCTTAAGAAGGGATACTCCTTTGTCCAAATGCCGTTTGCTCTATCTCTTGTAGTTTAGGAGTTGTAGAACACTTTTTGGAGTGGAAGCTGACCAAAAACATGTGCTTTTTCCCTCATAACTCCCAAACCATACATCCTACAAGGACGATTTATACACCAAATTGTTTCTAATACATATATACACAAGACTGCATATTCAGAAAAAAGTTTTCTGGAAGTTGATTTTTTTTCAAGAATCTTAGTTAAAATTTTTTACATGAATCATAGTTTTTGACGTGGTTTTTTGCGATTTTTTTGATTTTTTAGCCATAACTTCTAAACCATACATCATAAAAGGACGATTTATGCATCAAAATGTTCCTTAAGCTACTGCCCACAAGACTGTATCCTTAAAATAATTTTAAAAATTAGATTTCATGTTAATTTCATGTGCCCTTTTTTGTCAATTTTTATTTTTTTTATTTATTTTCTAAAATAAAAACTACATGTCAGATAAGGACGATTCATGCATTAAAATGAGCACCAGGTCCTCGTCCTTAAGAAGGGATACTCCTTTGTCCAAATGCCGTTTGCTCTATCTCTTGTAGTTTAGGAGTTGTAGAACACTTTTTGGAGTGGAAGCTGACCAAAAACATGTGCTTTTTCCCTCATAACTCCCAAACCATACATCCTACAAGGACGATTTATACACCAAATTGTTTTTAATACATATATACACAAGACTGCATATTCAGAAAAAAGTTTTCTGGAAGTTGATTTTTTTTCAAGAATCTTAGTTAAAATTTTTTACATGAATCATAGTTTTTGACGTGGTTTTTTGCGATTTTTTTGATTTTTTAGCCATAACTTCTAAACCATACATCATAAAAGGACGATTTATGCATCAAAATGTTCCTTAAGCTACAGCCCACCAGACTGTATCCTTAAAATAATTTTAAAAATTAGATTTCATGTTAATTTCATGTGCCCTTTTTTGTCAATTTTTATTTTTTTTATTTATTTTCTAAAATAAAAACTACATATCAGATAAGGACGATTCATGCATTAAAATGAGCACCAGGTCCTCGTCCTTAAGAAGGGATACTCCTTTGTCCAAATGCCGTTTGCTCTATCTCTTGTAGTTTAGGAGTTGTAGAACACTTTTTGGAGTGGAAGCTGACCAAAAACATGTGCTTTTTCCCTCATAACTCCCAAACCATACATCCTACAAGGACGATTTATACACCAAATTGTTTTTAATACATATATACACAAGACTGCATATTCAGAAAAAAGTTTTCTGGAAGTTGATTTTTTTTCAAGAATCTTAGTTAAAATTTTTTACATGAATCATAGTTTTTGACGTGGTTTTTTGCGATTTTTTTGATTTTTTAGCCATAACTTCTAAACCATACATCATAAAAGGACGATTTATGCATCAAAATGTTCCTTAAGCTACTGCCCACCAGACTGTATCCTTAAAATAATTTTAAAAATTAGATTTCATGTTAATTTCATGTGCCCTTTTTTGTCAATTTTTATTTTTTTTATTTATTTTCTAAAATAAAAACTACATATCAGATAAGGACGATTCATGCATTAAAATGAGCACCAGGTCCTCGTCCTTAAGAAGGGATACTCCTTTGTCCAAATGCCGTTTGCTCTATCTCTTGTAGTTTAGGAGTTGTAGAACACTTTTTGGAGTGGAAGCTGACCAAAAACATGTGCTTTTTCCCTCATAACTCCCAAACCATACATCCTACAAGGACGATTTATACACCAAATTGTTTTTAATACATATATACACAAGACTGCATATTCAGAAAAAAGTTTTCTGGAAGTTGATTTTTTTTCAAGAATCTTAGTTAAAATTTTTTACATGAATCATAGTTTTTGACGTGGTTTTTTGCGATTTTTTTGATTTTTTAGCCATAACTTCTAAACCATACATCATAAAAGGACGATTTATGCATCAAAATGTTCCTTAAGCTACTGCCCACAAGACTGTATCCTTAAAATAATTTTAAAAATTAGATTTCATGTTAATTTCATGTGCCCTTTTTTGTCAATTTTTATTTTTTTTATTTATTTTCTAAAATAAAAACTACATGTCAGATAAGGACGATTCATGCATTAAAATGAGCACCAGGTCCTCGTCCTTAAGAAGGGATACTCCTTTGTCCAAATGCCGTTTGCTCTATCTCTTGTAGTTTAGGAGTTGTAGAACACTTTTTGGAGTGGAAGCTGACCAAAAACATGTGCTTTTTCCCTCATAACTCCCAAACCATACATCCTACAAGGACGATTTATACACCAAATTGTTTTTAATACATATATACACAAGACTGCATATTCAGAAAAAAGTTTTCTGGAAGTTGATTTTTTTTCAAGAATCTTAGTTAAAATTTTTTACATGAATCATAGTTTTTGACGTGGTTTTTTGCGATTTTTTTGATTTTTTAGCCATAACTTCTAAACCATACATCATAAAAGGACGATTTATGCATCAAAATGTTCCTTAAGCTACTGCCCACCAGACTGTATCCTTAAAATAATTTTAAAAATTAGATTTCATGTTAATTTCATGTGCCCTTTTTTGTCAATTTTTATTTTTTTTATTTATTTTCTAAAATAAAAACTACATATCAGATAAGGACGATTCATGCATTAAAATGAGCACCAGGTCCTCGTCCTTAAGAAGGGATACTCCTTTGTCCAAATGCCGTTTGCTCTATCTCTTGTAGTTTAGGAGTTGTAGAACACTTTTTGGAGTGGAAGCTGACCAAAAACATGTGCTTTTTCCCTCATAACTCCCAAACCATACATCCTACAAGGACGATTTATACACCAAATTGTTTTTAATACATATATACACAAGACTGCATATTCAGAAAAAAGTTTTCTGGAAGTTGATTTTTTTTCAAGAATCTTAGTTAAAATTTTTTACATGAATCATAGTTTTTGACGTGGTTTTTTGCGATTTTTTTTATTTTTTAGCCATAACTTCTAAACCATACATCATAAAAGGACGATTTATGCATCAAAATGTTCCTTAAGCTACTGCCCACCAGACTGTATCCTTAAAATAATTTTAAAAATTAGATTTCATGTTAATTTCATGTGCCCTTTTTTGTCAATTTTTATTTTTTTTATTTATTTTCTAAAATAAAAACTACATATCAGATAAGGACGATTCATGCATTAAAATGAGCACCAGGTCCTCGTCCTTAAGAAGGGATACTCCTTTGTCCAAATGCTGTTTGCTCTATCTCTTGTAGTTTAGGAGTTGTAGAACACTTTTTGGAGTGGAAGCTGACCAAAAACATGTGCTTTTTCCCTCATAACTCCCAAACCATACATCCTACAAGGACGATTTATACACCAAATTGTTTTTAATACATATATACACAAGACTGCATATTCAGAAAAAAGTTTTCTGGAAGTTGATTTTTTTTCAAGAATCTTAGTTAAAATTTTTTACATGAATCATAGTTTTTGACGTGGTTTTTTGCGATTTTTTTGATTTTTTAGCCATAACTTCTAAACCATACATCATAAAAGGACGATTTATGCATCAAAATGTTCCTTAAGCTACTGCCCACCAGACTGTATCCTTAAAATAATTTTAAAAATTAGATTTCATGTTAATTTCATGTGCCCTTTTTTGTCAATTTTTATTTTTTTTATTTATTTTCTAAAATAAAAACTACATATCAGATAAGGACGATTCATGCATTAAAATGAGCACCAGGTCCTCGTCCTTAAGAAGGGATACTCCTTTGTCCAAATGCCGTTTGCTCTATCTCTTGTAGTTTAGGAGTTGTAGAACACTTTTTGGAGTGGAAGCTGACCAAAAACATGTGCTTTTTCCCTCATAACTCCCAAACCATACATCCTACAAGGACGATTTATACACCAAATTGTTTTTAATACATATATACACAAGACTGCATATTCAGAAAAAAGTTTTCTGGAAGTTGATTTTTTTTCAAGAATCTTAGTTAAAATTTTTTACATGAATCATAGTTTTTGACGTGGTTTTTTGCGATTTTTTTGATTTTTTAGCTATAACTTCTAAACCATACATCATAAAAGGACGATTTATGCATCAAAATGTTCCTTAAGCTACTGCCCACCAGACTGTATCCTTAAAATAATTTTAAAAATTAGATTTCATGTTAATTTCATGTGCCCTTTTTTGTCAATTTTTATTTTTTTTATTTATTTTCTAAAATAAAAACTACATATCAGATAAGGACGATTCATGCATTAAAATGAGCACCAGGTCCTCGTCCTTAAGAAGGGATACTCCTTTGTCCAAATGCCGTTTGCTCTATCTCTTGTAGTTTAGGAGTTGTAGAACACTTTTTGGAGTGGAAGCTGACCAAAAACATGTGCTTTTTCCCTCATAACTCCCAAACCATACATCCTACAAGGACGATTTATACACCAAATTGTTTCTAATACATATATACACAAGACTGCATATTCAGAAAAAAGTTTTCTGGAAGTTAATTTTTTTTCAAGAATCTTAGTTAAAATTTTTTACATGAATCATAGTTTTTGACGTGGTTTTTTGCGATTTTTTTGATTTTTTAGCCATAACTTCTAAACCATACATCATAAAAGGACGATTTATGCATCAAAATGTTCCTTAAGCTACTGTCCACCAGACTGTATCCTTAAAATAATTTTAAAAATTAGATTTCATGTTAATTTCATGTGCCCTTTTTTGTCAATTTTTATTTTTTTTATTTATTTTCTAAAATAAAAACTACATATCAGATAAGGACGATTCATGCATTAAAATGAGCACCAGGTCCTCGTCCTTAAGAAGGGATACTCCTTTGTCCAAATGCCGTTTGCTCTATCTCTTGTAGTTTAGGAGTTGTAGAACACTTTTTGGAGTGGAAGCTGACCAAAAACATGTGCTTTTTCCCTCATAACTCCCAAACCATACATCCTACAAGGACGATTTATACACCAAATTGTTTTTAATACATATATACACAAGACTGCATATTCAGAAAAAAGTTTTCTGGAAGTTGATTTTTTTTCAAGAATCTTAGTTAAAATTTTTTACATGAATCATAGTTTTTGACGTGGTTTTTTGCGATTTTTTTGATTTTTTAGCCATAACTTCTAAACCATACATCATAAAAGGACGATTTATGCATCAAAATGTTCCTTAAGCTACTGCCCACCAGACTGTATCCTTAAAATAATTTTAAAAATTAGATTTCATGTTAATTTCATGTGCCCTTTTTTGTCAATTTTTATTTTTTTTATTTATTTTCTAAAATAAAAACTACATATCAGATAAGGACGATTCATGCATTAAAATGAGCACCAGGTCCTCGTCCTTAAGAAGGGATACTCCTTTGTCCAAATGCCGTTTGCTCTATCTCTTGTAGTTTAGGAGTTGTAGAACACTTTTTGGAGTGGAAGCTGACCAAAAACATGTGCTTTTTCCCTCATAACTCCCAAACCATACATCCTACAAGGACGATTTATACACCAAATTGTTTTTAATACATATATACACAAGACTGCATATTCAGAAAAAAGTTTTCTGGAAGTTAGTTAAAATTTTTTACATGAATCATAGTTTTTGACGTGGTTTTTTGCGATTTTTTTGATTTTTTAGCCATAACTTCTAAACCATATTTCATAAAAGGACGATTTATGCATCAAAATGTTCCTTAAGCTACTGCCCACCAGACTGTATCCTTAAAATAATTTTAAAAATTAGATTTCATGTTAATTTCATGTGCCCTTTTTTGTCAATTTTTATTTTTTTTATTTATTTTCTAAAATAAAAACTACATATCAGATAAGGACGATTCATGCATTAAAATGAGCACCAGGTCCTCGTCCTTAAGAAGGGATACTCCTTTGTCCAAATGCTGTTTGCTCTATCTCTTGTAGTTTAGGAGTTGTAGAACACTTTTTGGAGTGGAAGCTGACCAAAAACATGTGCTTTTTCCCTCATAACTCCCAAACCATACATCCTACAAGGACGATTTATACACCAAATTGTTTTTAATACATATATACACAAGACTGCATATTCAGAAAAAAGTTTTCTGGAAGTTGATTTTTTTTCAAGAATCTTAGTTAAAATTTTTTACATGAATCATAGTTTTTGACGTGGTTTTTTGCGATTTTTTTGATTTTTTAGTCATAACTTCTAAACCATACATCATAAAAGGACGATTTATGCATCAAAATGTTCCTTAAGCTACTGCCCACCAGACTGTATCCTTAAAATAATTTTAAAAATTAGATTTCATGTTAATTTCATGTGCCCTTTTTTGTCAATTTTTATTTTTTTTATTTATTTTCTAAAATAAAAACTACATATCAGATAAGGACGATTCATGCATTAAAATGAGCACCAGGTCCTCGTCCTTAAGAAGGGATACTCCTTTGTCCAAATGCCGTTTGCTCTATCTCTTGTAGTTTAGGAGTTGTAGAACACTTTTTGGAGTGGAAGCTGACCAAAAACATGTGCTTTTTCCCTCATAACTCCCAAACCATACATCCTACAAGGACGATTTATACACCAAATTGTTTTTAATACATATATACACAAGACTGCATATTCAGAAAAAAGTTTTCTGGAAGTTGATTTTTTTCAAGAATCTTAGTTAAAATTTTTTACATGAATCATAGTTTTTGACGTGGTTTTTTGCGATTTTTTTGATTTTTTAGCCATAACTTCTAAACCATACATCATAAAAGGACGATTTATGCATCAAAATGTTCCTTAAGCTACTGCCCACCAGACTGTATCCTTAAAATAATTTTAAAAATTAGATTTCATGTTAATTTCATGTGCCCTTTTTTGTCAATTTTTATTTTTTTTATTTATTTTCTAAAATAAAAACTACATGTCAGATAAGGACGATTCATGCATTAAAATGAGCACCAGGTCCTCGTCCTTAAGAAGGGATACTCCTTTGTCCAAATGCCGTTTGCTCTATCTCTTGTAGTTTAGGAGTTGTAGAACACTTTTTGGAGTGGAAGCTGACCAAAAACATGTGCTTTTTCCCTCATAACTCCCAAACCATACATCCTACAAGGACGATTTATACACCAAATTGTTTTTAATACATATATACACAAGACTGCATATTCAGAAAAAAGTTTTCTGGAAGTTGATTTTTTTTCAAGAATCTTAGTTAAAATTTTTTACATGAATCATAGTTTTTGACGTGGTTTTTTGCGATTTTTTTTATTTTTTAGCTATAACTTCTAAACCATACATCATAAAAGGACGATTTATGCATCAAAATGTTCCTTAAGCTACTGCCCACCAGACTGTATCCTTAAAATAATTTTAAAAATTAGATTTCATGTTAATTTCATGTGCCCATTTTTGTCAATTTTTATTTTTTTTATTTATTTTCTAAAATAAAAACTACATATCAGATAAGGACGATTCATGCATTTAAATGAGCACCAGGTCCTCATCCTTAAGAAGGGATACTCCTTTGTCCAAATGCCGTTTGCTCTATCTCTTGTAGTTTAGGAGTTGTAGAACACTTTTTGGAGTGGAAGCTGACCAAAAACATGTGCTTTTTCCCTCATAACTCCCAAACCATACATCCTACAAGGACGATTTATACACCAAATTGTTTCTAATACATATATACACAAGACTGCATATTCAGAAAAAAGTTTTCTGGAAGTTGATTTTTTTTCAAGAATCTTAGTTAAAATTTTTTACATGAATCATAGTTTTTGACGTGGTTTTTTGCGATTTTTTTGATTTTTTAGCCATAACTTCTAAACCATACATCATAAAAGGACGATTTATGCATCAAAATGTTCCTTAAGCTACTGCCCACCAGACTGTATCCTTAAAATAATTTTAAAAATTAGATTTCATGTTAATTTCATGTGCCCTTTTTTGTCAATTTTTATTTTTTTTATTTATTTTCTAAAATAAAAACTACATATCAGATAAGGACGATTCATGCATTAAAATGAGCACCAGGTCCTCGTCCTTAAGAAGGGATACTCCTTTGTCCAAATGCCGTTTGCTCTATCTCTTGTAGTTTAGGAGTTGTAGAACACTTTTTGGAGTGGAAGCTGACCAAAAACATGTGCTTTTTCCCTCATAACTCCCAAACCATACATCCTACAAGGACGATTTATACACCAAATTGTTTTTAATACATATATACACAAGACTGCATATTCAGAAAAAAGTTTTCTGGAAGTTGATTTTTTTTCAAGAATCTTAGTTAAAATTTTTTACATGAATCATAGTTTTTGACGTGGTTTTTTGCGATTTTTTTGATTTTTTAGCTATAACTTCTAAACCATACATCATAAAAGGACGATTTATGCATCAAAATGTTCCTTAAGCTACTGCCCACCAGACTGTATCCTTAAAATAATTTTAAAAATTAGATTTCATGTTAATTTCATGTGCCCTTTTTTGTCAATTTTTATTTTTTTTATTTATTTTCTAAAATAAAAACTACATATCAGATAAGGACGATTCATGCATTAAAATGAGCACCAGGTCCTCGTCCTTAAGAAGGGATACTCCTTTGTCCAAATGCCGTTTGCTCTATCTCTTGTAGTTTAGGAGTTGTAGAACACTTTTTGGAGTGGAAGCTGACCAAAAACATGTGCTTTTTCCCTCATAACTCCCAAACCATACATCCTACAAGGACGATTTATACACCAAATTGTTTTTAATACATATATACACAAGACTGCATATTCAGAAAAAAGTTTTCTGGAAGTTGATTTTTTTTCAAGAATCTTAGTTAAAATTTTTTACATGAATCATAGTTTTTGACGTGGTTTTTTGCGATTTTTTTGATTTTTTAGCCATAACTTCTAAACCATACATCATAAAAGGACGATTTATGCATCAAAATGTTCCTTAAGCTACTGCCCACCAGACTGTATCCTTAAAATAATTTTAAAAATTAGATTTCATGTTAATTTCATGTGCCCTTTTTTGTCAATTTTTATTTTTTTTATTTATTTTCTAAAATAAAAACTACATATCAGATAAGGACGATTCATGCATTAAAATGAGCACCAGGTCCTCGTCCTTAAGAAGGGTCACTCCTTTGTCCAAATGCTGTTTGCTCTATCTCTTGTAGTTTAGGAGTTGTAGAACACTTTTTGGAGTGGAAGCTGACCAAAAACATGTGCTTTTTCCCTCATAACTCCCAAACCATACATCCTACAAGGACGATTTATACACCAAATTGTTTTTAATACATATATACACAAGACTGCATATTCAGAAAAAAGTTTTCTGGAAGTTGATTTTTTTTCAAGAATCTTAGTTAAAATTTTTTACATGAATCATAGTTTTTGACGTGGTTTTTTGCGATTTTTTTTATTTTTTAGCTATAACTTCTAAACCATACATCATAAAAGGACGATTTATGCATCAAAATGTTCCGCTACTGCCCACCAGACTGTATCCTTAAAATAATTTTAAAAATTAGATTTCATGTTAATTTCATGTGCCCTTTTTTGTCAATTTTTATTTTTTTTATTTATTTTCTAAAATAAAAACTACATATCAGATAAGGACGATTCATGCATTAAAATGAGCACCAGGTCCTCGTCCTTAAGAAGGGATACTCCTTTGTCCAAATGCCGTTTGCTCTATCTCTTGTAGTTTAGGAGTTGTAGAACACTTTTTGGAGTGGAAGCTGACCAAAAACATGTGCTTTTTCCCTCATAACTCCCAAACCATACATCCTACAAGGACGATTTATACACCAAATTGTTTCTAATACATATATACACAAGACTGCATATTCAGAAAAAAGTTTTCTGGAAGTTGATTTTTTTTCAAGAATCTTAGTTAAAATTTTTTACATGAATCATAGTTTTTGACGTGGTTTTTTGCGATTTTTTTGATTTTTTAGCCATAACTTCTAAACCATACATCATAAAAGGACGATTTATGCATCAAAATGTTCCTTAAGCTACTGCCCACCAGACTGTATCCTTAAAATAATTTTAAAAATTAGATTTCATGTTAATTTCATGTGCCCTTTTTTGTCAATTTTTATTTTTTTTATTTATTTTCTAAAATAAAAACTACATATCAGATAAGGACGACTCATGCATTAAAATGAGCACCAGGTCCTCGTCCTTAAGAAGGGATACTCCTTTGTCCAAATGCCGTTTGCTCTATCTCTTGTAGTTTAGGAGTTGTAGAACACTTTTTGGAGTGGAAGCTGACCAAAAACATGTGCTTTTTCCCTCATAACTCCCAAACCATACATCCTACAAGGACGATTTATACACCAAATTGTTTTTAATACATATATACACAAGACTGCATATTCAGAAAAAAGTTTTCTGGAAGTTGATTTTTTTTCAAGAATCTTAGTTAAAATTTTTTACATGAATCATAGTTTTTGACGTGGTTTTTTGCGATTTTTTTGATTTTTTAGCTATAACTTCT
This sequence comes from Dichetophora obliterata, assembly GCA_963920525.1. Classification (NCBI taxonomy): domain Eukaryota; kingdom Metazoa; phylum Arthropoda; class Insecta; order Diptera; family Sciomyzidae; genus Dichetophora; species Dichetophora obliterata. The sequence continues at coordinate 35,282,463 of OY986439.1, forward strand.
AAACCATACATCATAAAAGGACGATTTATGCATCAAAATGTTCCTTAAGCTACTGCCCACCAGACTGTATCCTTAAAATAATTTTAAAAATTAGATTTCATGTTAATTTCATGTGCCCTTTTTTGTCAATTTTTATTTTTTTTATTTATTTTCTAAAATAAAAACTACATATCAGATAAGGACGATTCATGCATTAAAATGAGCACCAGGTCCTCGTCCTTAAGAAGGGATACTCCTTTGTCCAAATGCCGTTTGCTCTATCTCTTGTAGTTTAGGAGTTGTAGAACACTTTTTGGAGTGGAAGCTGACCAAAAACATGTGCTTTTTCCCTCATAACTCCCAAACCATACATCCTACAAGGACGATTTATACACCAAATTGTTTCTAATACATATATACACAAGACTGCATATTCAGAAAAAAGTTTTCTGGAAGTTAATTTTTTTTCAAGAATCTTAGTTAAAATTTTTTACATGAATCATAGTTTTTGACGTGGTTTTTTGCGATTTTTTTGATTTTTTAGCCATAACTTCTAAACCATACATCATAAAAAAACGATTTATGCATCAAAATGTTCCTTAAGCTACTGCCCACCAGACTGTATCCTTAAAATAATTTTAAAAATTAGATTTCATGTTAATTTCATGTGCCCTTTTTTGTCAATTTTTATTTTTTTTATTTATTTTCTAAAATAAAAACTACATATCAGATAAGGACGATTCATGCATTAAAATGAGCACCAGGTCCTCGTCCTTAAGAAGGGATACTCCTTTGTCCAAATGCCGTTTGCTCTATCTCTTGTAGTTTAGGAGTTGTAGAACACTTTTTGGAGTGGAAGCTGACCAAAAACATGTGCTTTTTCCCTCATAACTCCCAAACCATACATCCTACAAGGACGATTTATACACCAAATTGTTTTTAATACATATATACACAAGACTGCATATTCAGAAAAAAGTTTTCTGGAAGTTGATTTTTTTTCAAGAATCTTAGTTAAAATTTTTTACATGAATCATAGTTTTTGACGTGGTTTTTTGCGATTTTTTTGATTTTTTAGCCATAACTTCTAAACCATACATCATAAAAGGACGATTTATGCATCAAAATGTTCCTTAAGCTACTGCCCACCAGACTGTATCCTTAAAATAATTTTAAAAATTAGATTTCATGTTAATTTCATGTGCCCTTTTTTGTCAATTTTTATTTTTTTTATTTATTTTCTAAAATAAAAACTACATATCAGATAAGGACGATTCATGCATTAAAATGAGCACCAGGTCCTCATCCTTAAGAAGGGATACTCCTTTTTCCAAATGCCGTTTGCTCTATCTCTTGTAGTTTAGGAGTTGTAGAACACTTTTTGGAGTGGAAGCTGACCAAAAACATGTGCTTTTTCCCTCATAACTCCCAAACCATACATCCTACAAGGACGATTTATACACCAAATTGTTTCTAATACATATATACACAAGACTGCATATTCAGAAAAAAGTTTTCTGGAAGTTAATTTTTTTTCAAGAATCTTAGTTAAAATTTTTTACATGAATCATAGTTTTTGACGTGGTTTTTTGCGATTTTTTTGATTTTTTAGCCATAACTTCTAAACCATACATCATAAAAGGACGATTTATGCATCAAAATGTTCCTTAAGCTACTGCCCACCAGACTGTATCCTTAAAATAATTTTAAAAATTAGATTTCATGTTAATTTCATGTGCCCTTTTTTGTCAATTTTTATTTTTTTTATTTATTTTCTAAAATAAAAACTACATATCAGATAAGGACGACTCATGCATTAAAATGAGCACCAGGTCCTCGTCCTTAAGAAGGGATACTCCTTTGTCCAAATGCCGTTTGCTCTATCTCTTGTAGTTTAGGAGTTGTAGAACACTTTTTGGAGTGGAAGCTGACCAAAAACATGTGCTTTTTCCCTCATAACTCCCAAACCATACATCCTACAAGGACGATTTATACACCAAATTGTTTTTAATACATATATACACAAGACTGCATATTCAGAAAAAAGTTTTCTGGAAGTTGATTTTTTTTCAAGAATCTTAGTTAAAATTTTTTACATGAATCATAGTTTTTGACGTGGTTTTTTGCGATTTTTTTGATTTTTTAGCCATAACTTCTAAACCATACATCATAAAAGGACGATTTATGCATCAAAATGTTCCTTAAGCTACTGCCCACCAGACTGTATCCTTAAAATAATTTTAAAAATTAGATTTCATGTTAATTTCATGTGCCCTTTTTTGTCAATTTTTATTTTTTTTATTTATTTTCTAAAATAAAAACTACATATCAGATAAGGACGATTCATGCCTTAAAATGAGCACCAGGTCCTCGTCCTTAAGAAGGGATACTCCTTTGTCCAAATGCCGTTTGCTCTATCTCTTGTAGTTTAGGAGTTGTAGAACACTTTTTGGAGTGGAAGCTGACCAAAAACATGTGCTTTTTCCCTCATAACTCCCAAACCATACATCCTACAAGGACGATTTATACACCAAATTGTTTTTAATACATATATACACAAGACTGCATATTCAGAAAAAAGTTTTCTGGAAGTTGATTTTTTTTCAAGAATCTTAGTTAAAATTTTTTACATGAATCATAGTTTTTGACGTGGTTTTTTGCGATTTTTTTGATTTTTTAGCCATAACTTCTAAACCATACATCATAAAAGGACGATTTATGCATCAAAATGTTCCTTAAGCTACTGCCCTTTTTGTCAATTTTTATTTTTTTTATTTATTTTCTAAAATAAAAACTACATATCAGATAAGGACGATTCATGCATTGAAATGAGCACCAGGTCCTCGTCCTAAAGAAGGGATACTCCTTTGTCCAAATGCCGTTTGCTCTATCTCTTGTAGTTTAGGAGTTGTAGAACACTTTTTGGAGTCTAAGCTGACCAAAAACATGTGCTTTTTCCCTCATAACTCCCAAACCATACATCCTACAAGGACGATTTATACACCAAATTGTTTTTAATACATATATACACAAGACTGCATATTCAGAAAAAAGTTTTCTGGAAGTTGATTTTTTTTCAAGAATCTTAGTTAAAATTTTTTACATGAATCATAGTTTTTGACGTGGTTTTTTGCGATTTTTTTGATTTTTTAGCCATAACTTCTAAACCATACATCATAAAAGGACGATTTATGCATCAAAATGTTCCTTAAGCTACTGCCCACCAGACTGTATCCTTAAAATAATTTTAAAAATTAGATTTCATGTTAATTTCATGTGCCCTTTTTTGTCAATTTTTATTTTTTTTATTTATTTTCTAAAATAAAAACTACATATCAGATAAGGACGATTCATGCATTAAAATGAGCACCAGGTCCTCGTCCTTAAGAAGGGATACTCCTTTGTCCAAATGCCGTTTGCTCTATCTCTTGTAGTTTAGGAGTTGTAGAACACTTTTTGGAGTGGAAGCTGACCAAAAACATGTGCTTTTTCCCTCATAACTCCCAAACCATACATCCTACAAGGACGATTTATACACCAAATTGTTTCTAATACATATATACACAAGACTGCATATTCAGAAAAAAGTTTTCTGGAAGTTGATTTTTTTTCAAGAATCTTAGTTAAAATTTTTTACATGAATCATAGTTTTTGACGTGGTTTTTTGCGATTTTTTTGATTTTTTAGCCATAACTTCTAAACCATACATCATAAAAGGACGATTTATGCATCAAAATGTTCCTTAAGCTACTGCCCACCAGACTGTATCCTTAAAATAATTTTAAAAATTAGATTTCATGTTAATTTCATGTGCCCTTTTTTGTCAATTTTTATTTTTTTTATTTATTTTCTAAAATAAAAACTACATATCAGATAAGGACGATTCATGCATTAAAATGAGCACCAGGTCCTCGTCCTTAAGAAGGGATACTCCTTTGTCCAAATGCTGTTTGCTCTATCTCTTGTAGTTTAGGAGTTGTAGAACACTTTTTGGAGTGGAAGCTGACCAAAAACATGTGCTTTTTCCCTCATAACTCCCAAACCATACATCCTACAAGGACGATTTATACACCAAATTGTTTTTAATACATATATACACAAGACTGCATATTCAGAAAAAAGTTTTCTGGAAGTTGATTTTTTTTCAAGAATCTTAGTTAAAATTTTTTACATGAATCATAGTTTTTGACGTGGTTTTTTGCGATTTTTTTGATTTTTTAGCTATAACTTCTAAACCATACATCATAAAAGGACGATTTATGCATCAAAATGTTCCTTAAGCTACTGCCCACCAGACTGTATCCTTAAAATAATTTGAAAAATTAGATTTCATGTTAATTTCATGTGCCCTTTTTTGTCAATTTTTATTTTTTTTATTTATTTTCTAAAATAAAAACTACATATCAGATAAGGACGATTCATGCATTAAAATGAGCACCAGGTCCTCGTCCTTAAGAAGGGATACTCCTTTGTCCAAATGCCGTTTGCTCTATCTCTTGTAGTTTAGGAGTTGTAGAACACTTTTTGGAGTGGAATCTGACCAAAAACATGTGCTTTTTCCCTCATAACTCCCAAACCATACATCCTACAAGGACGATTTATACACCAAATTGTTTCTAATACATATATACACAAGACTGCATATTCAGAAAAAAGTTTTCTGGAAGTTAATTTTTTTCAAGAATCTTAGTTAAAATTTTTTACATGAATCATAGTTTTTGACGTGGTTTTTTGCGATTTTTTTGATTTTTTAGCCATAACTTCTAAACCATACATCATAAAAGGACGATTTATGCATCAAAATGTTCCTTAAGCTACTGCCCACCAGACTGTATCCTTAAAATAATTTTAAAAATTAGATTTCATGTTAATTTCATGTGCCCTTTTTTGTCAATTTTTATTTTTTTTATTTATTTTCTAAAATAAAAACTACATATCAGATAAGGACGATTCATGCATTAAAATGAGCACCAGGTCCTCGTCCTTAAGAAGGGATACTCCTTTGTCCAAATGCCGTTTGCTCTATCTCTTGTAGTTTAGGAGTTGTAGAACACTTTTTGGAGTGGAAGCTGACCAAAAACATGTGCTTTTTCCCTCATAACTCCCAAACCATACATCCTACAAGGACGATTTATACACCAAATTGTTTTTAATACATATATACACAAGACTGCATATTCAGAAAAAAGTTTTCTGGAAGTTGATTTTTTTTCAAGAATCTTAGTTAAAATTTTTTACATGAATCATAGTTTTTGACGTGGTTTTTTGCGATTTTTTTGATTTTTTAGCCATAACTTCTAAACCATACATCATAAAAGGACGATTTATGCATCAAAATGTTCCTTAAGCTACTGCCCACCAGACTGTATCCTTAAAATAATTTTAAAAATTAGATTTCATGTTAATTTCATGTGCCCTTTTTTGTCAATTTTTATTTTTTTTATTTATTTTCTAAAATAAAAACTACATATCAGATAAGGACGATTCATGCATTAAAATGAGCACCAGGTCCTCGTCCTTAAGAAGGGATACTCCTTTGTCCAAATGCCGTTTGCTCTATCTCTTGTAGTTTAGGAGTTGTAGAACACTTTTTGGAGTGGAAGCTGACCAAAAACATGTGCTTTTTCCCTCATAACTCCCAAACCATACATCCTACAAGGACGATTTATACACCAAATTGTTTCTAATACATATATACACAAGACTGCATATTCAGAAAAAAGTTTTCTGGAAGTTGATTTTTTTTCAAGAATCTTAGTTAAAATTTTTTACATGAATCATAGTTTTTGACGTGGTTTTTTGCGATTTTTTTGATTTTTTAGCCATAACTTCTAAACCATACATCATAAAAGGACGATTTATGCATCAAAATGTTCCTTAAGCTACTGCCCACCAGACTGTATCCTTAAAATAATTTTAAAAATTAGATTTCATGTTAATTTCATGTGCCCTTTTTTGTCAATTTTTATTTTTTTTATTTATTTTCTAAAATAAAAACTACATATCAGATAAGGACGATTCATGCATTAAAATGAGCACCAGGTCCTCGTCCTTAAGAAGGGATACTCCTTTGTCCAAATGCCGTTTGCTCTATCTCTTGTAGTTTAGGAGTTGTAGAACACTTTTTGGAGTGGAAGCTGACCAAAAACATGTGCTTTTTCCCTCATAACTCCCAAACCATACATCCTACAAGGACGATTTATACACCAAATTGTTTTTAATACATATATACACAAGACTGCATATTCAGAAAAAAGTTTTCTGGAAGTTGATTTTTTTTCAAGAATCTTAGTTAAAATTTTTTACATGAATCATAGTTTTTGACGTGGTTTTTTGCGATTTTTTTGATTTTTTAGCCATAACTTCTAAACCATACATCATAAAAGGACGATTTATGCATCAAAATGTTCCTTAAGCTACTGCCCACCAGACTGTATCCTTAAAATAATTTTAAAAATTAGATTTCATCTTAATTTCATGTGCCCTTTTTTGTCAATTTTTATTTTTTTTATTTATTTTCTAAAATAAAAACTACATATCAGATAAGGACGATTCATGCATTAAAATGAGCACCAGGTCCTCGTCCTTAAGAAGGGATACTCCTTTGTCCAAATGCCGTTTGCTCTATCTCTTGTAGTTTAGGAGTTGTAGAACACTTTTTGGAGTGGAAGCTGACCAAAAACATGTGCTTTTTCCCTCATAACTCCCAAACCATACATCCTACAAGGACGATTTATACACCAAATTGTTTCTAATACATATATACACAAGACTGCATATTCAGAAAAAAGTTTTCTGGAAGTTGATTTTTTTTCAAGAATCTTAGTTAAAATTTTTTACATGAATCATAGTTTTTGACGTGGTTTTTTGCGATTTTTTTGATTTTTTAGCTATAACTTCTAAACCATACATCATAAAAGGACGATTTATGCATCAAAATGTTCCTTAAGCTACTGCCCACCAGACTGTATCCTTAAAATAATTTTAAAAATTAGATTTCATGTTAATTTCATGTGCCCTTTTTTGTCAATTTTTATTTTTTTTATTTATTTTCTAAAATAAAAACTACATATCAGATAAGGACGATTCATGCATTAAAATGAGCACCAGGTCCTCGTCCTTAAGAAGGGATACTCCTTTGTCCAAATGCCGTTTGCTCTATCTCTTGTAGTTTAGGAGTTGTAGAACACTTTTTGGAGTGGAAGCTGACCAAAAACATGTGCTTTTTCCCTCATAACTCCCAAACCATACATCCTACAAGGACGATTTATACACCAAATTGTTTTTAATACATATATACACAAGACTGCATATTCAGAAAAAAGTTTTCTGGAAGTTGATTTTTTTTCAAGAATCTTAGTTAAAATTTTTTACATGAATCATAGTTTTTGACGTGGTTTTTTGCGATTTTTTTTATTTTTTAGCCATAACTTCTAAACCATACATCATAAAAGGACGATTTATGCATCAAAATGTTCCTTAAGCTACTGCCCACCAGACTGTATCCTTAAAATAATTTTAAAAATTAGATTTCATGTTAATTTCATGTGCCCTTTTTTGTCAATTTTTATTTTTTTTATTTATTTTCTAAAATAAAAACTACATATCAGATAAGGACGATTCATGCATTAAAATGAGCACCAGGTCCTCGTCCTTAAGAAGGGATACTCCTTTGTCCAAATGCCGTTTGCTCTATCTCTTGTAGTTTAGGAGTTGTAGAACACTTTTTGGAGTGGAAGCTGACCAAAAACATGTGCTTTTTCCCTCATAACTCCCAAACCATACATCCTACAAGGACGATTTATACACCAAATTGTTTCTAATACATATATACACAAGACTGCATATTCAGAAAAAAGTTTTCTGGAAGTTGATTTTTTTTCAAGAATCTTAGTTAAAATTTTTTACATGAATCATAGTTTTTGACGTGGTTTTTTGCGATTTTTTTGATTTTTTAGCCATAACTTCTAAACCATACATCATAAAAGGACGATTTATGCATCAAAATGTTCCTTAAGCTACTGCCCACCAGACTGTATCCTTAAAATAATTTTAAAAATTAGATTTCATGTTAATTTCATGTGCCCTTTTTTGTCAATTTTTATTTTTTTTATTTATTTTCTAAAATAAAAACTACATATCAGATAAGGACGATTCATGCATTAAAATGAGCACCAGGTCCTCGTCCTTAAGAAGGGATACTCCTTTGTCCAAATGCCGTTTGCTCTATCTCTTGTAGTTTAGGAGTTGTAGAACACTTTTTGGAGTGGAAGCTGACCAAAAACATGTGCTTTTTCCCTCATAACTCCCAAACCATACATCCTACAAGGACGATTTATACACCAAATTGTTTTTAATACATATATACACAAGACTGCATATTCAGAAAAAAGTTTTCTGGAAGTTGATTTTTTTTCAAGAATCTTAGTTAAAATTTTTTACATGAATCATAGTTTTTGACGTGGTTTTTTGCGATTTTTTTGATTTTTTAGCCATAACTTCTAAACCATACATCATAAAAGGACGATTTATGCATCAAAATGTTCCTTAAGCTACTGCCCACCAGACTGTATCCTTAAAATAATTTTAAAAATTAGATTTCATGTTAATTTCATGTGCCCTTTTTTGTCAATTTTTATTTTTTTTATTTATTTTCTAAAATAAAAACTACATATCAGATAAGGACGATTCATGCCTTAAAATGAGCACCAGGTCCTCGTCCTTAAGAAGGGATACTCCTTTGTCCAAATGCCGTTTGCTCTATCTCTTGTAGTTTAGGAGTTGTAGAACACTTTTTGGAGTGGAAGCTGACCAAAAACATGTGCTTTTTCCCTCATAACTCCCAAACCATACATCCTACAAGGACGATTTATACACCAAATTGTTTTTAATACATATATACACAAGACTGCATATTCAGAAAAAAGTTTTCTGGAAGTTGATTTTTTTTCAAGAATCTTAGTTAAAATTTTTTACATGAATCATAGTTTTTGACGTGGTTTTTTGCGATTTTTTTGATTTTTTAGCCATAACTTCTAAACCATACATCATAAAAGGACGATTTATGCATCAAAATGTTCCTTAAGCTACTGCCCTTTTTGTCAATTTTTATTTTTTTTATTTATTTTCTAAAATAAAAACTACATATCAGATAAGGACGATTCATGCATTGAAATGAGCACCAGGTCCTCGTCCTAAAGAAGGGATACTCCTTTGTCCAAATGCCGTTTGCTCTATCTCTTGTAGTTTAGGAGTTGTAGAACACTTTTTGGAGTCTAAGCTGACCAAAAACATGTGCTTTTTCCCTCATAACTCCCAAACCATACATCCTACAAGGACGATTTATACACCAAATTGTTTTTAATACATATATACACAAGACTGCATATTCAGAAAAAAGTTTTCTGGAAGTTGATTTTTTTTCAAGAATCTTAGTTAAAATTTTTTACATGAATCATAGTTTTTGACGTGGTTTTTTGCGATTTTTTTGATTTTTTAGCCATAACTTCTAAACCATACATCATAAAAGGACGATTTATGCATCAAAATGTTCCTTAAGCTACTGCCCACCAGACTGTATCCTTAAAATAATTTTAAAAATTAGATTTCATGTTAATTTCATGTGCCCTTTTTTGTCAATTTTTATTTTTTTTATTTATTTTCTAAAATAAAAACTACATATCAGATAAGGACGATTCATGCATTAAAATGAGCACCAGGTCCTCGTCCTTAAGAAGGGATACTCCTTTGTCCAAATGCCGTTTGCTCTATCTCTTGTAGTTTAGGAGTTGTAGAACACTTTTTGGAGTGGAAGCTGACCAAAAACATGTGCTTTTTCCCTCATAACTCCCAAACCATACATCCTACAAGGACGATTTATACACCAAATTGTTTCTAATACATATATACACAAGACTGCATATTCAGAAAAAAGTTTTCTGGAAGTTGATTTTTTTTCAAGAATCTTAGTTAAAATTTTTTACATGAATCATAGTTTTTGACGTGGTTTTTTGCGATTTTTTTGATTTTTTAGCCATAACTTCTAAACCATACATCATAAAAGGACGATTTATGCATCAAAATGTTCCTTAAGCTACTGCCCACCAGACTGTATCCTTAAAATAATTTTAAAAATTAGATTTCATGTTAATTTCATGTGCCCTTTTTTGTCAATTTTTATTTTTTTTATTTATTTTCTAAAATAAAAACTACATATCAGATAAGGACGATTCATGCATTAAAATGAGCACCAGGTCCTCGTCCTTAAGAAGGGATACTCCTTTGTCCAAATGCTGTTTGCTCTATCTCTTGTAGTTTAGGAGTTGTAGAACACTTTTTGGAGTGGAAGCTGACCAAAAACATGTGCTTTTTCCCTCATAACTCCCAAACCATACATCCTACAAGGACGATTTATACACCAAATTGTTTTTAATACATATATACACAAGACTGCATATTCAGAAAAAAGTTTTCTGGAAGTTGATTTTTTTTCAAGAATCTTAGTTAAAATTTTTTACATGAATCATAGTTTTTGACGTGGTTTTTTGCGATTTTTTTGATTTTTTAGCTATAACTTCTAAACCATACATCATAAAAGGACGATTTATGCATCAAAATGTTCCTTAAGCTACTGCCCACCAGACTGTATCCTTAAAATAATTTGAAAAATTAGATTTCATGTTAATTTCATGTGCCCTTTTTTGTCAATTTTTATTTTTTTTATTTATTTTCTAAAATAAAAACTACATATCAGATAAGGACGATTCATGCATTAAAATGAGCACCAGGTCCTCGTCCTTAAGAAGGGATACTCCTTTGTCCAAATGCCGTTTGCTCTATCTCTTGTAGTTTAGGAGTTGTAGAACACTTTTTGGAGTGGAATCTGACCAAAAACATGTGCTTTTTCCCTCATAACTCCCAAACCATACATCCTACAAGGACGATTTATACACCAAATTGTTTCTAATACATATATACACAAGACTGCATATTCAGAAAAAAGTTTTCTGGAAGTTAATTTTTTTCAAGAATCTTAGTTAAAATTTTTTACATGAATCATAGTTTTTGACGTGGTTTTTTGCGATTTTTTTGATTTTTTAGCCATAACTTCTAAACCATACATCATAAAAGGACGATTTATGCATCAAAATGTTCCTTAAGCTACTGCCCACCAGACTGTATCCTTAAAATAATTTTAAAAATTAGATTTCATGTTAATTTCATGTGCCCTTTTTTGTCAATTTTTATTTTTTTTATTTATTTTCTAAAATAAAAACTACATATCAGATAAGGACGATTCATGCATTAAAATGAGCACCAGGTCCTCGTCCTTAAGAAGGGATACTCCTTTGTCCAAATGCCGTTTGCTCTATCTCTTGTAGTTTAGGAGTTGTAGAACACTTTTTGGAGTGGAAGCTGACCAAAAACATGTGCTTTTTCCCTCATAACTCCCAAACCATACATCCTACAAGGACGATTTATACACCAAATTGTTTTTAATACATATATACACAAGACTGCATATTCAGAAAAAAGTTTTCTGGAAGTTGATTTTTTTTCAAGAATCTTAGTTAAAATTTTTTACATGAATCATAGTTTTTGACGTGGTTTTTTGCGATTTTTTTGATTTTTTAGCCATAACTTCTAAACCATACATCATAAAAGGACGATTTATGCATCAAAATGTTCCTTAAGCTACTGCCCACCAGACTGTATCCTTAAAATAATTTTAAAAATTAGATTTCATGTTAATTTCATGTGCCCTTTTTTGTCAATTTTTATTTTTTTTATTTATTTTCTAAAATAAAAACTACATATCAGATAAGGACGATTCATGCATTAAAATGAGCACCAGGTCCTCGTCCTTAAGAAGGGATACTCCTTTGTCCAAATGCCGTTTGCTCTATCTCTTGTAGTTTAGGAGTTGTAGAACACTTTTTGGAGTGGAAGCTGACCAAAAACATGTGCTTTTTCCCTCATAACTCCCAAACCATACATCCTACAAGGACGATTTATACACCAAATTGTTTCTAATACATATATACACAAGACTGCATATTCAGAAAAAAGTTTTCTGGAAGTTGATTTTTTTTCAAGAATCTTAGTTAAAATTTTTTACATGAATCATAGTTTTTGACGTGGTTTTTTGCGATTTTTTTGATTTTTTAGCCATAACTTCTAAACCATACATCATAAAAGGACGATTTATGCATCAAAATGTTCCTTAAGCTACTGCCCACCAGACTGTATCCTTAAAATAATTTTAAAAATTAGATTTCATGTTAATTTCATGTGCCCTTTTTTGTCAATTTTTATTTTTTTTATTTATTTTCTAAAATAAAAACTACATATCAGATAAGGACGATTCATGCATTAAAATGAGCACCAGGTCCTCGTCCTTAAGAAGGGATACTCCTTTGTCCAAATGCCGTTTGCTCTATCTCTTGTAGTTTAGGAGTTGTAGAACACTTTTTGGAGTGGAAGCTGACCAAAAACATGTGCTTTTTCCCTCATAACTCCCAAACCATACATCCTACAAGGACGATTTATACACCAAATTGTTTTTAATACATATATACACAAGACTGCATATTCAGAAAAAAGTTTTCTGGAAGTTGATTTTTTTTCAAGAATCTTAGTTAAAATTTTTTACATGAATCATAGTTTTTGACGTGGTTTTTTGCGATTTTTTTGATTTTTTAGCCATAACTTCTAAACCATACATCATAAAAGGACGATTTATGCATCAAAATGTTCCTTAAGCTACTGCCCACCAGACTGTATCCTTAAAATAATTTTAAAAATTAGATTTCATCTTAATTTCATGTGCCCTTTTTTGTCAATTTTTATTTTTTTTATTTATTTTCTAAAATAAAAACTACATATCAGATAAGGACGATTCATGCATTAAAATGAGCACCAGGTCCTCGTCCTTAAGAAGGGATACTCCTTTGTCCAAATGCCGTTTGCTCTATCTCTTGTAGTTTAGGAGTTGTAGAACACTTTTTGGAGTGGAAGCTGACCAAAAACATGTGCTTTTTCCCTCATAACTCCCAAACCATACATCCTACAAGGACGATTTATACACCAAATTGTTTCTAATACATATATACACAAGACTGCATATTCAGAAAAAAGTTTTCTGGAAGTTGATTTTTTTTCAAGAATCTTAGTTAAAATTTTTTACATGAATCATAGTTTTTGACGTGGTTTTTTGCGATTTTTTTGATTTTTTAGCTATAACTTCTAAACCATACATCATAAAAGGACGATTTATGCATCAAAATGTTCCTTAAGCTACTGCCCACCAGACTGTATCCTTAAAATAATTTTAAAAATTAGATTTCATGTTAATTTCATGTGCCCTTTTTTGTCAATTTTTATTTTTTTTATTTATTTTCTAAAATAAAAACTACATATCAGATAAGGACGATTCATGCATTAAAATGAGCACCAGGTCCTCGTCCTTAAGAAGGGATACTCCTTTGTCCAAATGCCGTTTGCTCTATCTCTTGTAGTTTAGGAGTTGTAGAACACTTTTTGGAGTGGAAGCTGACCAAAAACATGTGCTTTTTCCCTCATAACTCCCAAACCATACATCCTACAAGGACGATTTATACACCAAATTGTTTTTAATACATATATACACAAGACTGCATATTCAGAAAAAAGTTTTCTGGAAGTTGATTTTTTTTCAAGAATCTTAGTTAAAATTTTTTACATGAATCATAGTTTTTGACGTGGTTTTTTGCGATTTTTTTTATTTTTTAGCTATAACTTCTAAACCATACATCATAAAAGGACGATTTATGCATCAAAATGTTCCTTAAGCTACTGCCCACCAGACTGTATCCTTAAAATAATTTTAAAAATTAGATTTCATGTTAATTTCATGTGCCCTTTTTTGTCAATTTTTATTTTTTTTATTTATTTTCTAAAATAAAAACTACATATCAGATAAGGACGATTCATGCATTAAAATGAGCACCAGGTCCTCGTCCTTAAGAAGGGATACTCCTTTGTCCAAATGCCGTTTGCTCTATCTCTTGTAGTTTAGGAGTTGTAGAACACTTTTTGGAGTGGAAGCTGACCAAAAACATGTGCTTTTTCCCTCATAACTCCCAAACCATACATCCTACAAGGACGATTTATACACCAAATTGTTTCTAATACATATATACACAAGACTGCATATTCAGAAAAAAGTTTTCTGGAAGTTGATTTTTTTTCAAGAATCTTAGTTAAAATTTTTTACATGAATCATAGTTTTTGACGTGGTTTTTTGCGATTTTTTTGATTTTTTAGCCATAACTTCTAAACCATACATCATAAAAGGACGATTTATGCATCAAAATGTTCCTTAAGCTACTGCCCACCAGACTGTATCCTTAAAATAATTTTAAAAATTAGATTTCATGTTAATTTCATGTGCCCTTTTTTGTCAATTTTTATTTTTTTTATTTATTTTCTAAAATAAAAACTACATATCAGATAAGGACGATTCATGCATTAAAATGAGCACCAGGTCCTCGTCCTTAAGAAGGGATACTCCTTTGTCCAAATGCCGTTTGCTCTATCTCTTGTAGTTTAGGAGTTGTAGAACACTTTTTGGAGTGGAAGCTGACCAAAAACATGTGCTTTTTCCCTCATAACTCCCAAACCATACATCCTACAAGGACGATTTATACACCAAATTGTTTTTAATACATATATACACAAGACTGCATATTCAGAAAAAAGTTTTCTGGAAGTTGATTTTTTTTCAAGAATCTTAGTTAAAATTTTTTACATGAATCATAGTTTTTGACGTGGTTTTTTGCGATTTTTTTGATTTTTTAGCCATAACTTCTAAACCATACATCATAAAAGGACGATTTATGCATCAAAATGTTCCTTAAGCTACTGCCCACCAGACTGTATCCTTAAAATAATTTTAAAAATTAGATTTCATGTTAATTTCATGTGCCCTTTTTTGTCAATTTTTATTTTTTTTATTTATTTTCTAAAATAAAAACTACATATCAGATAAGGACGATTCATGCATTAAAATGAGCACCAGGTCCTCGTCCTTAAGAAGGGATACTCCTTTGTCCAAATGCCGTTTGCTCTATCTCTTGTAGTTTAGGAGTTGTAGAACACTTTTTGGAGTGGAAGCTGACCAAAAACATGTGCTTTTTCCCTCATAACTCCCAAACCATACATCCTACAAGGACGATTTATACACCAAATTGTTTTTAATACATATATACACAAGACTGCATATTCAGAAAAAAGTTTTCTGGAAGTTGATTTTTTTTCAAGAATCTTAGTTAAAATTTTTTACATGAATCATAGTTTTTGACGTGGTTTTTTGCGATTTTTTTGATTTTTTAGCCATAACTTCTAAACCATACATCATAAAAGGACGATTTATGCATCAAAATGTTCCTTAAGCTACTGCCCACCAGACTGTATCCTTAAAATAATTTTAAAAATTAGATTTCATGTTAATTTCATGTGCCCTTTTTTGTCAATTTTTATTTTTTTTATTTATTTTCTAAAATAAAAACTACATATCAGATAAGGACGATTCATGCATTAAAATGAGCACCAGGTCCTCGTCCTTAAGAAGGGATACTCCTTTGTCCAAATGCTGTTTGCTCTATCTCTTGTAGTTTAGGAGTTGTAGAACACTTTTTGGAGTGGAAGCTGACCAAAAACATGTGCTTTTTCCCTCATAACTCCCAAACCATACATCCTACAAGGACGATTTATACACCAAATTGTTTTTAATACATATATACACAAGACTGCATATTCAGAAAAAAGTTTTCTGGAAGTTGATTTTTTTCAAGAATCTTAGTTAAAATTTTTTACATGAATCATAGTTTTTGACGTGGTTTTTTGCGATTTTTTTTATTTTTTAGCTATAACTTCTAAACCATACATCATAAAAGGACGATTTATGCATCAAAATGTTCCTTAAGCTACTGCCCACCAGACTGTATCCTTAAAATAATTTTAAAAATTAGATTTCATGTTAATTTCATGTGCCCTTTTTTGTCAATTTTTTTTTTTTTTATTTATTTTCTAAAATAAAAACTACATATCAGATAAGGACGATTCATGCATTAAAATGAGCACCAGGTCCTCGTCCTTAAGAAGGGATACTCCTTTGTCCAAATGCCGTTTGCTCTATCTCTTGTAGTTTAGGAGTTGTAGAACACTTTTTGGAGTGGAAGCTGACCAAAAACATGTGCTTTTTCCCTCATAACTCCCAAACCATACATCCTACAAGGACGATTTATACACCAAATTGTTTCTAATACATATATACACAAGACTGCATATTCAGAAAAAAGTTTTCTGGAAGTTAATTTTTTTTCAAGAATCTTAGTTAAAATTTTTTACATGAATCATAGTTTTTGACGTGGTTTTTTGCGATTTTTTTGATTTTTTAGCCATAACTTCTAAACCATACATCATAAAAGGACGATTTATGCATCAAAATGTTCCTTAAGCTACTGTCCACCAGACTGTATCCTTAAAATAATTTTAAAAATTAGATTTCATGTTAATTTCATGTGCCCTTTTTTGTCAATTTTTATTTTTTTTATTTATTTTCTAAAATAAAAACTACATATCAGATAAGGACGATTCATGCATTAAAATGAGCACCAGGTCCTCGTCCTTAAGAAGGGATACTCCTTTGTCCAAATGCCGTTTGCTCTATCTCTTGTAGTTTAGGAGTTGTAGAACACTTTTTGGAGTGGAAGCTGACCAAAAACATGTGCTTTTTCCCTCATAACTCCCAAACCATACATCCTACAAGGACGATTTATACACCAAATTGTTTTTAATACATATATACACAAGACTGCATATTCAGAAAAAAGTTTTCTGGAAGTTGATTTTTTTTCAAGAATCTTAGTTAAAATTTTTTACATGAATCATAGTTTTTGACGTGGTTTTTTGCGATTTTTTTGATTTTTTAGCCATAACTTCTAAACCATACATCATAAAAGGACGATTTATGCATCAAAATGTTCCTTAAGCTACTGCCCACCAGACTGTATTCTTAAAATAATTTTAAAAATTAGATTTCATGTTAATTTCATGTGCCCTTTTTTGTCAATTTTTATTTTTTTTATTTATTTTCTAAAATAAAAACTACATATCAGATAAGGACGATTCATGCATTAAAATGAGCACCAGGTCCTCGTCCTTAAGAAGGGATACTCCTTTGTCCAAATGCTGTTTGCTCTATCTCTTGTAGTTTAGGAGTTGTAGAACACTTTTTGGAGTGGAAGCTGACCAAAAACATGTGCTTTTTCCCTCATAACTCCCAAACCATACATCCTACAAGGACGATTTATACACCAAATTGTTTTTAATACATATATACACAAGACTGCATATTCAGAAAAAAGTTTTCTGGAAGTTAATTTTTTTCAAGAATCTTAGTTAAAATTTTTTACATGAATCATAGTTTTTGACGTGGTTTTTTGCGATTTTTTTTATTTTTTAGCTATAACTTCTAAACCATACATCATAAAAGGACGATTTATGCATCAAAATGTTCCTTAAGCTACTGCCCACCAGACTGTATCCTTAAAATAATTTTAAAAATTAGATTTCATGTTAATTTCATGTGCCCTTTTTTGTCAATTTTTATTTTTTTTATTTATTTTCTAAAATAAAAACTACATATCAGATAAGGACGATTCATGCATTAAAATGAGCACCAGGTCCTCGTCCTTAAGAAGGGATACTCCTTTGTCCAAATGCCGTTTGCTCTATCTCTTGTAGTTTAGGAGTTGTAGAACACTTTTTGGAGTGGAAGCTGACCAAAAACATGTGCTTTTTCCCTCATAACTCCCAAACCATACATCCTACAAGGACGATTTATACACCAAATTGTTTCTAATACATATATACACAAGACTGCATATTCAGAAAAAAGTTTTCTGGAAGTTGATTTTTTTTCAAGAATCTTAGTTAAAATTTTTTACATGAATCATAGTTTTTGACGTGGTTTTTTGCGATTTTTTTGATTTTTTAGCCATAACTTCTAAACCATACATCATAAAAGGACGATTTATGCATCAAAATGTTCCTTAAGCTACTGCCCACCAGACTGTATCCTTAAAATAATTTTAAAAATTAGATTTCATGTTAATTTCATGTGCCCTTTTTTGTCAATTTTTATTTTTTTTATTTATTTTCTAAAATAAAAACTACATATCAGATAAGGACGATTCATGCATTAAAATGAGCACCAGGTCCTCGTCCTTAAGAAGGGATACTCCTTTGTCCAAATGCCGTTTGCTCTATCTCTTGTAGTTTAGGAGTTGTAGAACACTTTTTGGAGTGGAAGCTGACCAAAAACATGTGCTTTTTCCCTCATAACTCCCAAACCATACATCCTACAAGGACGATTTATACACCAAATTGTTTCTAATACATATATACACAAGACTGCATATTCAGAAAAAAGTTTTCTGGAAGTTGATTTTTTTTCAAGAATCTTAGTTAAAATTTTTTACATGAATCATAGTTTTTGACGTGGTTTTTTGCGATTTTTTTGATTTTTTAGCCATAACTTCTAAACCATACATCATAAAAGGACGATTTATGCATCAAAATGTTCCTTAAGCTACTGCCCACCAGACTGTATCCTTAAAATAATTTTAAAAATTAGATTTCATGTTAATTTCATGTGCCCTTTTTTGTCAATTTTTATTTTTTTTATTTATTTTCTAAAATAAAAACTACATATCAGATAAGGACGATTCATTCATTAAAATGAGCACCAGGTCCTCGTCCTTAAGAAGGGATACTCCTTTGTCCAAATGCCGTTTGCTCTATCTCTTGTAGTTTAGGAGTTGTAGAACACTTTTTGGAGTGGAAGCTGACCAAAAACATGTGCTTTTTCCCTCATAACTCCCAAACCATACATCCTACAAGGACGATTTATACACCAAATTGTTTTTAATACATATATACACAAGACTGCATATTCAGAAAAAAGTTTTCTGGAAGTTGATTTTTTTTCAAGAATCTTAGTTAAAATTTTTTACATGAATCATAGTTTTTGACGTGGTTTTTTGCGATTTTTTTGATTTTTTAGCTATAACTTCTAAACCATACATCATAAAAGGACGATTTATGCATCAAAATGTTCCTTAAGCTACTGCCCACCAGACTGTATCCTTAAAATAATTTTAAAAATTAGATTTCATGTTAATTTCATGTGCCCTTTTTTGTCAATTTTTATTTTTTTTATTTATTTTCTAAAATAAAAACTACATATCAGATAAGGACGATTCATGCATTAAAATGAGCACCAGGTCCTCGTCCTTAAGAAGGGATACTCCTTTGTCCAAATGCCGTTTGCTCTATCTCTTGTAGTTTAGGAGTTGTAGAACACTTTTTGGAGTGGAAGCTGACCAAAAACATGTGCTTTTTCCCTCATAACTCCCAAACCATACATCCTACAAGGACGATTTATACACCAAATTGTTTCTAATACATATATACACAAGACTGCATATTCAGAAAAAAGTTTTCTGGAAGTTGATTTTTTTTCAAGAATCTTAGTTAAAATTTTTTACATGAATCATAGTTTTTGACGTGGTTTTTTGCGATTTTTTTGATTTTTTAGCCATAACTTCTAAACCATACATCATAAAAGGACGATTTATGCATCAAAATGTTCCTTAAGCTACTGCCCACCAGACTGTATCCTTAAAATAATTTTAAAAATTAGATTTCATGTTAATTTCATGTGCCCTTTTTTGTCAATTTTTATTTTTTTTATTTATTTTCTAAAATAAAAACTACATATCAGATAAGGACGATTCATTCATTAAAATGAGCACCAGGTCCTCGTCCTTAAGAAGGGATACTCCTTTGTCCAAATGCCGTTTGCTCTATCTCTTGTAGTTTAGGAGTTGTAGAACACTTTTTGGAGTGGAAGCTGACCAAAAACATGTGCTTTTTCCCTCATAACTCCCAAACCATACATCCTACAAGGACGATTTATACACCAAATTGTTTTTAATACATATATACACAAGACTGCATATTCAGAAAAAAGTTTTCTGGAAGTTGATTTTTTTTCAAGAATCTTAGTTAAAATTTTTTACATGAATCATAGTTTTTGACGTGGTTTTTTGCGATTTTTTTGATTTTTTAGCTATAACTTCTAAACCATACATCATAAAAGGACGATTTATGCATCAAAATGTTCCTTAAGCTACTGCCCACCAGACTGTATCCTTAAAATAATTTTAAAAATTAGATTTCATGTTAATTTCATGTGCCCTTTTTTGTCAATTTTTATTTTTTTTATTTATTTTCTAAAATAAAAACTACATATCAGATAAGGACGATTCATGCATTAAAATGAGCACCAGGTCCTCGTCCTTAAGAAGGGATACTCCTTTGTCCAAATGCCGTTTGCTCTATCTCTTGTAGTTTAGGAGTTGTAGAACACTTTTTGGAGTGGAAGCTGACCAAAAACATGTGCTTTTTCCCTCATAACTCCCAAACCATACATCCTACAAGGACGATTTATACACCAAATTGTTTCTAATACATATATACACAAGACTGCATATTCAGAAAAAAGTTTTCTGGAAGTTAATTTTTTTTCAAGAATCTTAGTTAAAATTTTTTACATGAATCATAGTTTTTGACGTGGTTTTTTGCGATTTTTTTGATTTTTTAGCCATAACTTCTAAACCATACATCATAAAAGGACGATTTATGCATCAAAATGTTCCTTAAGCTACTGCCCACCAGACTGTATCCTTAAAATAATTTTAAAAATTAGATTTCATGTTAATTTCATGTGCCCTTTTTTGTCAATTTTTATTTTTTTTATTTATTTTCTAAAATAAAAACTACATATCAGATAAGGACGATTCATGCATTAAAATGAGCACCAGGTCCTCGTCCTTAAGAAGGGATACTCCTTTGTCCAAATGCCGTTTGCTCTATCTCTTGTAGTTTAGGAGTTGTAGAACACTTTTTGGAGTGGAAGCTGACCAAAAACATGTGCTTTTTCCCTCATAACTCCCAAACCATACATCCTACAAGGACGATTTATACACCAAATTGTTTTTAATACATATATACACAAGACTGCATATTCAGAAAAAAGTTTTCTGGAAGTTGATTTTTTTTCAAGAATCTTAGTTAAAATTTTTTACATGAATCATAGTTTTTGACGTGGTTTTTTGCGATTTTTTTGATTTTTTAGCCATAACTTCTAAACCATACATCATAAAAGGACGATTTATGCATCAAAATGTTCCTTAAGCTACTGCCCACCAGACTGTATCCTTAAAATAATTTTAAAAATTAGATTTCATGTTAATTTCATGTGCCCTTTTTTGTCAATTTTTATTTTTTTTATTTATTTTCTAAAATAAAAACTACATATCAGATAAGGACGATTCATGCATTAAAATGAGCACCAGGTCCTCGTCCTTAAGAAGGGATACTCCTTTGTCCAAATGCCGTTTGCTCTATCTCTTGTAGTTTAGGAGTTGTAGAACACTTTTTGGAGTGGAAGCTGACCAAAAACATGTGCTTTTTCCCTCATAACTCCCAAACCATACATCCTACAAGGACGATTTATACACCAAATTGTTTCTAATACATATATACACAAGACTGCATATTCAGAAAAAAGTTTTCTGGAAGTTAATTTTTTTTCAAGAATCTTAGTTAAAATTTTTTACATGAATCATAGTTTTTGACGTGGTTTTTTGCGATTTTTTTGATTTTTTAGCCATAACTTCTAAACCATACATCATAAAAGGACGATTTATGCATCAAAATGTTCCTTAAGCTACTGCCCACCAGACTGTATCCTTAAAATAATTTTAAAAATTAGATTTCATGTTAATTTCATGTGCCCTTTTTTGTCAATTTTTATTTTTTTTATTTATTTTCTAAAATAAAAACTACATATCAGATAAGGACGATTCATGCATTAAAATGAGCACCAGGTCCTCGTCCTTAAGAAGGGGTACTCCTTTGTCCAAATGCCGTTTGCTCTATCTCTTGTAGTTTAGGAGTTGTAGAACACTTTTTGGAGTGGAAGCTGACCAAAAACATGTGCTTTTTCCCTCATAACTCCCAAACCATACATCCTACAAGGACGATTTATACACCAAATTGTTTTTAATACATATATACACAAGGCTGCATATTCAGAAAAAAGTTTTCTGGAAGTTGATTTTTTTTCAAGAATCTTAGTTAAAATTTTTTACATGAATCATAGTTTTTGACGTGGTTTTTTGCGATTTTTTTGATTTTTTAGCCATAACTTCTAAACCATACATCATAAAAGGACGATTTATGCATCAAAATGTTCCTTAAGCTACTGCCCACCAGACTGTATCCTTAAAATAATTTTAAAAATTAGATTTCATGTTAATTTCATGTGCCCTTTTTTGTCAATTTTTATTTTTTTTATTTATTTTCTAAAATAAAAACTACATATCAGATAAGGACGATTCATGCATTAAAATGAGCACCAGGTCCTCGTCCTTAAGAAGGGATACTCCTTTGTCCAAATGCCGTTTGCTCTATCTCTTGTAGTTTAGGAGTTGTAGAACACTTTTTGGAGTGGAAGCTGACCAAAAACATGTGCTTTTTCCCTCATAACTCCCAAACCATACATCCTACAAGGACGATTTATACACCAAATTGTTTCTAATACATATATACACAAGACTGCATATTCAGAAAAAAGTTTTCTGGAAGTTGATTTTTTTTCAAGAATCTTAGTTTAAATTTTTTACATGAATCGTAGTTTTTGACGTGGTTTTTTGCGATTTTTTTTATTTTTTAGCTATAACTTCTAAACCATACATCATAAAAGGACGATTTATGCATCAAAATGTTCCTTAAGCTACTGCCCACCAGACTGTATCCTTAAAATAATTTTAAAAATTAGATTTCATGTTAATTTCATGTGCCCTTTTTTGTCAATTTTTATTTTTTTTATTTATTTTCTAAAATAAAAACTACATATCAGATAAGGACGATTCATGCATTAAAATGAGCACCAGGTCCTCGTCCTTAAGAAGGGATACTCCTTTGTCCAAATGCCGTTTGCTCTATCTCTTGTAGTTTAGGAGTTGTAGAACACTTTTTGGAGTGGAAGCTGACCAAAAACATGTGCTTTTTCCCTCATAACTCCCAAACCATACATCCTACAAGGACGATTTATACACCAAATTGTTTCTAATACATATATACACAAGACTGCATATTCAGAAAAAAGTTTTCTGGAAGTTGATTTTTTTTCAAGAATCTTAGTTAAAATTTTTTACATGAATCGTAGTTTTTGACGTGGTTTTTTGCGATTTTTTTGATTTTTTAGCTATAACTTCTAAACCATACATCATAAAAGGACGATTTATGCATCAAAATGTTCCTTAAGCTACTGCCCACCAGACTGTATCCTTAAAATAATTTTAAAAATTAGATTTCATGTTAATTTCATGTGCCCTTTTTTGTCAATTTTTATTTTTTTTATTTATTTTCTAAAATAAAAACTACATATCAGATAAGGACGATTCATGCATTAAAATGAGCACCAGGTCCTCGTCCTTAAGAAGGGATACTCCTTTGTCCAAATGCCGTTTGCTCTATCTCTTGTAGTTTAGGAGTTGTAGAACACTTTTTGGAGTGGAAGCTGACCAAAAACATGTGCTTTTTCCCTCATAACTCCCAAACCATACATCCTACAAGGACGATTTATACACCAAATTGTTTCTAATACATATATACACAAGACTGCATATTCAGAAAAAAGTTTTCTGGAAGTTGATTTTTTTTCAAGAATCTTAGTTAAAATTTTTTACATGAATCGTAGTTTTTGACGTGGTTTTTTGCGATTTTTTTGATTTTTTAGCTATAACTTCTAAACCATACATCATAAAAGGACGATTTATGCATCAAAATGTTCCTTAAGCTACTGCCCACCAGACTGTATCCTTAAAATAATTTTAAAAATTAGATTTCATGTTAATTTCATGTGCCCTTTTTTGTCAATTTTTATTTTTTTTATTTATTTTCTAAAATAAAAACTACATATCAGATAAGGACGATTCATGCATTAAAATGAGCACCAGGTCCTCGTCCTTAAGAAGGGATACTCCTTTGTCCAAATGCCGTTTGCTCTATCTCTTGTAGTTTAGGAGTTGTAGAACACTTTTTGGAGTGGAAGCTGACCAAAAACATGTGCTTTTTCCCTCATAACTCCCAAACCATACATCCTACAAGGACGATTTATACACCAAATTGTTTCTAATACATATATACACAAGACTGCATATTCAGAAAAAAGTTTTCTGGAAGTTGATTTTTTTTCAAGAATCTTAGTTAAAATTTTTTACATGAATCATAGTTTTTGACGTGGTTTTTTGCGATTTTTTTGATTTTTTAGCCATAACTTCTAAACCATACATCATAAAAGGACGATTTATGCATCAAAATGTTCCTTAAGCTACTGTTCACCAGACTGTATCCTTAAAATAATTTTAAAAATTAGATTTCATGTTAATTTCATGTGCCCTTTTTTGTCAATTTTTATTTTTTTTATTTATTTTCTAAAATAAAAACTACATATCAGATAAGGACGATTCATGCATTAAAATGAGCACCAGGTCCTCGTCCTTAAGAAGGGATACTCCTTTGTCCAAATGCCGTTTGCTCTATCTCTTGTAGTTTAGGAGTTGTAGAACACTTTTTGGAGTGGAAGCTGACCAAAAACATGTGCTTTTTCCCTCATAACTCCCAAACCATACATCCTACAAGGACGATTTATACACCAAATTGTTTTTAATACATATATACACAAGACTGCATATTCAGAAAAAAGTTTTCTGGAAGTTGATTTTTTTTCAAGAATCTTAGTTAAAATTTTTTACATGAATCATAGTTTTTGACGTGGTTTTTTGCGATTTTTTTGATTTTTTAGCTATAACTTCTAAACCATACATCATACAAGGACGATTTATGCATCAAAATGTTCCTTAAGCTACTGCCCACCAGACTGTATCCTTAAAATAATTTTAAAAATTAGATTTCATGTTAATTTCATGTGCCCTTTTTTGTCAATTTTTATTTTTTTTATTTATTTTCTAAAATAAAAACTACATATCAGATAAGGACGATTCATGCATTAAAATGAGCACCAGGTCCTCGTCCTTAAGAAGGGATACTCCTTTGTCCAAATGCCGTTTGCTCTATCTCTTGTAGTTTAGGAGTTGTAGAACACTTTTTGGAGTGGAAGCTGACCAAAAACATGTGCTTTTTCCCTCATAACTCCCAAACCATACATCCTACAAGGACGATTTATACACCAAATTGTTTCTAATACATATATACACAAGACTGCATATTCAGAAAAAAGTTTTCTGGAAGTTAATTTTTTTTCAAGAATCTTAGTTAAAATTTTTTACATGAATCATAGTTTTTGACGTGGTTTTTTGCGATTTTTTTGATTTTTTAGCCATAACTTCTAAACCATACATCATAAAAGGACGATTTATGCATCAAAATGTTCCTTAAGCTACTGCCCACCAGACTGTATCCTTAAAATAATTTTAAAAATTAGATTTCATGTTAATTTCATGTGCCCTTTTTTGTCAATTTTTATTTTTTTTATTTATTTTCTAAAATAAAAACTACATATCAGATAAGGACGATTCATGCATTAAAATGAGCACCAGGTCCTCGTCCTTAAGAAGGGATACTCCTTTGTCCAAATGCCGTTTGCTCTATCTCTTGTAGTTTAGGAGTTGTAGAACACTTTTTGGAGTGGAAGCTGACCAAAAACATGTGCTTTTTCCCTCATAACTCCCAAACCATACATCCTACAAGGACGATTTATACACCAAATTGTTTTTAATACATATATACACAAGACTGCATATTCAGAAAAAAGTTTTCTGGAAGTTGATTTTTTTTCAAGAATCTTAGTTAAAATTTTTTACATGAATCATAGTTTTTGACGTGGTTTTTTGCGATTTTTTTGATTTTTTAGCCATAACTTCTAAACCATACATCATAAAAGGACGATTTATGCATCAAAATGTTCCTTAAGCTACTGCCCACCAGACTGTATCCTTAAAATAATTTTAAAAATTAGATTTCATGTTAATTTCATGTGCCCTTTTTTGTCAATTTTTATTTTTTTTATTTATTTTCTAAAATAAAAACTACATATCAGATAAGGACGATTCATGCATTAAAATGAGCACCAGGTCCTCGTCCTTAAGAAGGGATACTCCTTTGTCCAAATGCCGTTTGCTCTATCTCTTGTAGTTTAGGAGTTGTAGAACACTTTTTGGAGTGGAAGCTGACCAAAAACATGTGCTTTTTCCCTCATAACTCCCAAACCATACATCCTACAAGGACGATTTATACACCAAATTGTTTCTAATACATATATACACAAGACTGCATATTCAGAAAAAAGTTTTCTGGAAGTTAATTTTTTTTCAAGAATCTTAGTTAAAATTTTTTACATGAATCATAGTTTTTGACGTGGTTTTTTGCGATTTTTTTGATTTTTTAGCCATAACTTCTAAACCATACATCATAAAAGGACGATTTATGCATCAAAATGTTCCTTAAGCTACTGCCCACCAGACTGTATCCTTAAAATAATTTTAAAAATTAGATTTCATGTTAATTTCATGTGCCCTTTTTTGTCAATTTTTATTTTTTTTATTTATTTTCTAAAATAAAAACTACATATCAGATAAGGACGATTCATGCATTAAAATGAGCACCAGGTCCTCGTCCTTAAGAAGGGATACTCCTTTGTCCAAATGCCGTTTGCTCTATCTCTTGTAGTTTAGGAGTTGTAGAACACTTTTTGGAGTGGAAGCTGACCAAAAACATGTGCTTTTTCCCTCATAACTCCCAAACCATACATCCTACAAGGACGATTTATACACCAAATTGTTTCTAATACATATATACACAAGACTGCATATTCAGAAAAAAGTTTTCTGGAAGTTGATTTTTTTTCAAGAATCTTAGTTAAAATTTTTTACATGAATCGTAGTTTTTGACGTGGTTTTTTGCGATTTTTTTGATTTTTTAGCTATAACTTCTAAACCATACATCATAAAAGGACGATTTATGCATCAAAATGTTCCTTAAGCTACTGCCCACCAGACTGTATCCTTAAAATAATTTTAAAAATTAGATTTCATGTTAATTTCATGTGCCCTTTTTTGTCAATTTTTATTTTTTTTATTTATTTTCTAAAATAAAAACTACATATCAGATAAGGACGATTCATGCATTAAAATGAGCACCAGGTCCTCGTCCTTAAGAAGGGATACTCCTTTGTCCAAATGCCGTTTGCTCTATCTCTTGTAGTTTAGGAGTTGTAGAACACTTTTTGGAGTGGAAGCTGACCAAAAACATGTGCTTTTTCCCTCATAACTCCCAAACCATACATCCTACAAGGACGATTTATACACCAAATTGTTTTTAATACATATATACACAAGACTGCATATTCAGAAAAAAGTTTTCTGGAAGTTGATTTTTTTTCAAGAATCTAAGTTAAAATTTTTTACATGAATCATAGTTTTTGACGTGGTTTTTTGCGATTTTTTTGATTTTTTAGCCATAACTTCTAAACCATACATCATAAAAGGACGATTTATGCATCAAAATGTTCCTTAAGCTACTGCCCACCAGACTGTATCCTTAAAATAATTTTAAAAATTAGATTTCATGTTAATTTCATGTGCCCTTTTTTGTCAATTTTTATTTTTTTTATTTATTTTCTAAAATAAAAACTACATATCAGATAAGGACGATTCATGCATTAAAATGAGCACCAGGTCCTCGTCCTTAAGAAGGGATACTCCTTTGTCCAAATGCCGTTTGCTCTATCTCTTGTAGTTTAGGAGTTGTAGAACACTTTTTGGAGTGGAAGCTGACCAAAAACATGTGCTTTTTCCCTCATAACTCCCAAACCATACATCCTACAAGGACGATTTATACACCAAATTGTTTCTAATACATATATACACAAGACTGCATATTCAGAAAAAAGTTTTCTGGAAGTTGATTTTTTTTTCAAGAATCTTAGTTAAAATTTTTTACATGAATCATAGTTTTTGACGTGGTTTTTTGCGATTTTTTTGATTTTTTAGCTATAACTTCTAAACCATACATCATAAAAGGACGATTTATGCATCAAAATGTTCCTTAAGCTACTGCCCACCAGACTGTATCCTTAAAATAATTTTAAAAATTAGATTTCATGTTAATTTCATGTGCCCTTTTTTGTCAATTTTTATTTTTTTTATTTATTTTCTAAAATAAAAACTACATATCAGATAAGGACGATTCATGCATTAAAATGAGCACCAGGTCCTCGTCCTTAAGAAGGGATACTCCTTTGTCCAAATGCCGTTTGCTCTATCTCTTGTAGTTTAGGAGTTGTAGAACACTTTTTGGAGTGGAAGCTGACCAAAAACATGTGCTTTTTCCCTCATAACTCCCAAACCATACATCCTACAAGGACGATTTATACACCAAATTGTTTCTAATACATATATACACAAGACTGCATATTCAGAAAAAAGTTTTCTGGAAGTTGATTTTTTTTCAAGAATCTTAGTTAAAATTTTTTACATGAATCGTAGTTTTTGACGTGGTTTTTTGCGATTTTTTTGATTTTTTAGCTATAACTTCTAAACCATACATCATAAAAGGACGATTTATGCATCAAAATGTTCCTTAAGCTACTGCCCACCAGACTGTATCCTTAAAATAATTTTAAAAATTAGATTTCATGTTAATTTCATGTGCCCTTTTTTGTCAATTTTTATTTTTTTTATTTATTTTCTAAAATAAAAACTACATATCAGATAAGGACGATTCATGCATTAAAATGAGCACCAGGTCCTCGTCCTTAAGAAGGGATACTCCTTTGTCCAAATGCCGTTTGCTCTATCTCTTGTAGTTTAGGAGTTGTAGAACACTTTTTGGAGTGGAAGCTGACCAAAAACATGTGCTTTTTCCCTCATAACTCCCAAACCATACATCCTACAAGGACGATTTATACACCAAATTGTTTCTAATACATATATACACAAGACTGCATATTCAGAAAAAAGTTTTCTGGAAGTTGATTTTTTTTCAAGAATCTTAGTTAAAATTTTTTACATGAATCATAGTTTTTGACGTGGTTTTTTGCGATTTTTTTGATTTTTTAGCCATAACTTCTAAACCATACATCATAAAAGGACGATTTATGCATCAAAATGTTCCTTAAGCTACTGTTCACCAGACTGTATCCTTAAAATAATTTTAAAAATTAGATTTCATGTTAATTTCATGTGCCCTTTTTTGTCAATTTTTATTTTTTTTATTTATTTTCTAAAATAAAAACTACATATCAGATAAGGACGATTCATGCATTAAAATGAGCACCAGGTCCTCGTCCTTAAGAAGGGATACTCCTTTGTCCAAATGCCGTTTGCTCTATCTCTTGTAGTTTAGGAGTTGTAGAACACTTTTTGGAGTGGAAGCTGACCAAAAACATGTGCTTTTTCCCTCATAACTCCCAAACCATACATCCTACAAGGACGATTTATACACCAAATTGTTTTTAATACATATATACACAAGACTGCATATTCAGAAAAAAGTTTTCTGGAAGTTGATTTTTTTTCAAGAATCTTAGTTAAAATTTTTTACATGAATCATAGTTTTTGACGTGGTTTTTTGCGATTTTTTTGATTTTTTAGCCATAACTTCTAAACCATACATCATAAAAGGACGATTTATGCATCAAAATGTTCCTTAAGCTACTGCCCACCAGACTGTATCCTTAAAATAATTTTAAAAATTAGATTTCATGTTAATTTCATGTGCCCTTTTTTGTCAATTTTTATTTTTTTTATTTATTTTCTAAAATAAAAACTACATATCAGATAAGGACGATTCATGCATTAAAATGAGCACCAGGTCCTCGTCCTTAAGAAGGGATACTCCTTTGTCCAAATGCCGTTTGCTCTATCTCTTGTAGTTTAGGAGTTGTAGAACACTTTTTGGAGTGGAAGCTGACCAAAAACATGTGCTTTTTCCCTCATAACTCCCAAACCATACATCCTACAAGGACGATTTATACACCAAATTGTTTCTAATACATATATACACAAGACTGCATATTCAGAAAAAAGTTTTCTGGAAGTTGATTTTTTTTCAAGAATCTTAGTTAAAATTTTTTACATGAATCGTAGTTTTTGACGTGGTTTTTTGCGATTTTTTTGATTTTTTAGCTATAACTTCTAAACCATACATCATAAAAGGACGATTTATGCATCAAAATGTTCCTTAAGCTACTGCCCACCAGACTGTATCCTTAAAATAATTTTAAAAATTAGATTTCATGTTAATTTCATGTGCCCTTTTTTGTCAATTTTTATTTTTTTTATTTATTTTCTAAAATAAAAACTACATATCAGATAAGGACGATTCATGCATTAAAATGAGCACCAGGTCCTCGTCCTTAAGAAGGGATACTCCTTTGTCCAAATGCCGTTTGCTCTATCTCTTGTAGTTTAGGAGTTGTAGAACACTTTTTGGAGTGGAAGCTGACCAAAAACATGTGCTTTTTCCCTCATAACTCCCAAACCATACATCCTACAAGGACGATTTATACACCAAATTGTTTTTAATACATATATACACAAGACTGCATATTCAGAAAAAAGTTTTCTGGAAGTTGATTTTTTTTCAAGAATCTTAGTTAAAATTTTTTACATGAATCATAGTTTTTGACGTGGTTTTTTGCGATTTTTTTGATTTTTTAGCCATAACTTCTAAACCATACATCATAAAAGGACGATTTATGCATCAAAATGTTCCTTAAGCTACTGCCCACCAGACTGTATCCTTAAAATAATTTTAAAAATTAGATTTCATGTTAATTTCATGTGCCCTTTTTTGTCAATTTTTATTTTTTTTATTTATTTTCTAAAATAAAAACTACATATCAGATAAGGACGATTCATGCATTAAAATGAGCAC
Organism: Dichetophora obliterata; assembly: GCA_963920525.1. NCBI lineage: Eukaryota > Metazoa > Arthropoda > Insecta > Diptera > Sciomyzidae > Dichetophora > Dichetophora obliterata. The sequence continues at coordinate 35,313,516 of OY986439.1, forward strand.
CAGGTCCTCGTCCTTAAGAAGGGATACTCCTTTGTCCAAATGCCGTTTGCTCTATCTCTTGTAGTTTAGGAGTTGTAGAACACTTTTTGGAGTGGAAGCTGACCAAAAACATGTGCTTTTTCCCTCATAACTCCCAAACCATACATCCTACAAGGACGATTTATACACCAAATTGTTTCTAATACATATATACACAAGACTGCATATTCAGAAAAAAGTTTTCTGGAAGTTAATTTTTTTTCAAGAATCTTAGTTAAAATTTTTTACATGAATCATAGTTTTTGACGTGGTTTTTTGCGATTTTTTTGATTTTTTAGCCATAACTTCTAAACCATACATCATAAAAGGACGATTTATGCATCAAAATGTTCCTTAAGCTACTGCCCACCAGACTGTATCCTTAAAATAATTTTAAAAATTAGATTTCATGTTAATTTCATGTGCCCTTTTTTGTCAATTTTTATTTTTTTTATTTATTTTCTAAAATAAAAACTACATATCAGATAAGGACGATTCATGCATTAAAATGAGCACCAGGTCCTCGTCCTTAAGAAGGGATACTCCTTTGTCCAAATGCCGTTTGCTCTATCTCTTGTAGTTTAGGAGTTGTAGAACACTTTTTGGAGTGGAAGCTGACCAAAAACATGTGCTTTTTCCCTCATAACTCCCAAACCATACATCCTACAAGGACGATTTATACACCAAATTGTTTTTAATACATATATACACAAGACTGCATATTCAGAAAAAAGTTTTCTGGAAGTTGATTTTTTTTCAAGAATCTTAGTTAAAATTTTTTACATGAATCATAGTTTTTGACGTGGTTTTTTGCGATTTTTTTGATTTTTTAGCCATAACTTCTAAACCATACATCATAAAAGGACGATTTATGCATCAAAATGTTCCTTAAGCTACTGCCCACCAGACTGTATCCTTAAAATAATTTTAAAAATTAGATTTCATGTTAATTTCATGTGCCCTTTTTTGTCAATTTTTATTTTTTTTATTTATTTTCTAAAATAAAAACTACATATCAGATAAGGACGATTCATGCATTAAAATGAGCACCAGGTCCTCGTCCTTAAGAAGGGATACTCCTTTGTCCAAATGCCGTTTGCTCTATCTCTTGTAGTTTAGGAGTTGTAGAACACTTTTTGGAGTGGAAGCTGACCAAAAACATGTGCTTTTTCCCTCATAACTCCCAAACCATACATCCTACAAGGACGATTTATACACCAAATTGTTTCTAATACATATATACACAAGACTGCATATTCAGAAAAAAGTTTTCTGGAAGTTGATTTTTTTTCAAGAATCTTAGTTAAAATTTTTTACATGAATCATAGTTTTTGACGTGGTTTTTTGCGATTTTTTTGATTTTTTAGCTATAACTTCTAAACCATACATCATAAAAGGACGATTTATGCATCAAAATGTTCCTTAAGCTACTGCCCACCAGACTGTATCCTTAAAATAATTTTAAAAATTAGATTTCATGTTAATTTCATGTGCCCTTTTTTGTCAATTTTTATTTTTTTTATTTATTTTCTAAAATAAAAACTACATATCAGATAAGGACGATTCATGCATTAAAATGAGCACCAGGTCCTCGTCCTTAAGAAGGGATACTCCTTTGTCCAAATGCCGTTTGCTCTATCTCTTGTAGTTTAGGAGTTGTAGAACACTTTTTGGAGTGGAAGCTGACCAAAAACATGTGCTTTTTCCCTCATAACTCCCAAACCATACATCCTACAAGGACGATTTATACACCAAATTGTTTCTAATACATATATACACAAGACTGCATATTCAGAAAAAAGTTTTCTGGAAGTTGATTTTTTTTCAAGAATCTTAGTTAAAATTTTTTACATGAATCGTAGTTTTTGACGTGGTTTTTTGCGATTTTTTTGATTTTTTAGCTATAACTTCTAAACCATACATCATAAAAGGACGATTTATGCATCAAAATGTTCCTTAAGCTACTGCCCACCAGACTGTATCCTTAAAATAATTTTAAAAATTAGATTTCATGTTAATTTCATGTGCCCTTTTTTGTCAATTTTTATTTTTTTTATTTATTTTCTAAAATAAAAACTACATATCAGATAAGGACGATTCATGCATTAAAATGAGCACCAGGTCCTCGTCCTTAAGAAGGGATACTCCTTTGTCCAAATGCCGTTTGCTCTATCTCTTGTAGTTTAGGAGTTGTAGAACACTTTTTGGAGTGGAAGCTGACCAAAAACATGTGCTTTTTCCCTCATAACTCCCAAACCATACATCCTACAAGGACGATTTATACACCAAATTGTTTTTAATACATATATACACAAGACTGCATATTCAGAAAAAAGTTTTCTGGAAGTTGATTTTTTTTCAAGAATCTTAGTTAAAATTTTTTACATGAATCATAGTTTTTGACGTGGTTTTTTGCGATTTTTTTGATTTTTTAGCCATAACTTCTAAACCATACATCATAAAAGGACGATTTATGCATCAAAATGTTCCTTAAGCTACTGCCCACCAGACTGTATCCTTAAAATAATTTTAAAAATTAGATTTCATGTTAATTTCATGTGCCCTTTTTTGTCAATTTTTATTTTTTTTATTTATTTTCTAAAATAAAAACTACATATCAGATAAGGACGATTCATGCATTAAAATGAGCACCAGGTCCTCGTCCTTAAGAAGGGATACTCCTTTGTCCAAATGCCGTTTGCTCTATCTCTTGTAGTTTAGGAGTTGTAGAACACTTTTTGGAGTGGAAGCTGACCAAAAACATGTGCTTTTTCCCTCATAACTCCCAAACCATACATCCTACAAGGACGATTTATACACCAAATTGTTTCTAATACATATATACACAAGACTGCATATTCAGAAAAAAGTTTTCTGGAAGTTAATTTTTTTTCAAGAATCTTAGTTAAAATTTTTTACATGAATCATAGTTTTTGACGTGGTTTTTTGCGATTTTTTTGATTTTTTAGCCATAACTTCTAAACCATACATCATAAAAGGACGATTTATGCATCAAAATGTTCCTTAAGCTACTGCCCACCAGACTGTATCCTTAAAATAATTTTAAAAATTAGATTTCATGTTAATTTCATGTGCCCTTTTTTGTCAATTTTTATTTTTTTTATTTATTTTCTAAAATAAAAACTACATATCAGATAAGGACGATTCATGCATTAAAATGAGCACCAGGTCCTCGTCCTTAAGAAGGGATACTCCTTTGTCCAAATGCCGTTTGCTCTATCTCTTGTAGTTTAGGAGTTGTAGAACACTTTTTGGAGTGGAAGCTGACCAAAAACATGTGCTTTTTCCCTCATAACTCCCAAACCATACATCCTACAAGGACGATTTATACACCAAATTGTTTTTAATACATATATACACAAGACTGCATATTCAGAAAAAAGTTTTCTGGAAGTTGATTTTTTTTCAAGAATCTTAGTTAAAATTTTTTACATGAATCATAGTTTTTGACGTGGTTTTTTGCGATTTTTTTGATTTTTTAGCCATAACTTCTAAACCATACATCATAAAAGGACGATTTATGCATCAAAATGTTCCTTAAGCTACTGCCCACCAGACTGTATCCTTAAAATAATTTTAAAAATTAGATTTCATGTTAATTTCATGTGCCCTTTTTTGTCAATTTTTATTTTTTTTATTTATTTTCTAAAATAAAAACTACATATCAGATAAGGACGATTCATGCATTAAAATGAGCACCAGGTCCTCGTCCTTAAGAAGGGATACTCCTTTGTCCAAATGCCGTTTGCTCTATCTCTTGTAGTTTAGGAGTTGTAGAACACTTTTTGGAGTGGAAGCTGACCAAAAACATGTGCTTTTTCCCTCATAACTCCCAAACCATACATCCTACAAGGACGATTTATACACCAAATTGTTTCTAATACATATATACACAAGACTGCATATTCAGAAAAAAGTTTTCTGGAAGTTAATTTTTTTTCAAGAATCTTAGTTAAAATTTTTTACATGAATCATAGTTTTTGACGTGGTTTTTTGCGATTTTTTTGATTTTTTAGCCATAACTTCTAAACCATACATCATAAAAGGACGATTTATGCATTAAAATGTTCCTTAAGCTACTGCCCACCAGACTGTATCCTTAAAATAATTTTAAAAATTAGATTTCATGTTAATTTCATGTGCCCTTTTTTGTCAATTTTTATTTTTTTTATTTATTTTCTAAAATAAAAACTACATATCAGATAAGGACGATTCATGCATTAAAATGAGCACCAGGTCCTCGTCCTTAAGAAGGGATACTCCTTTGTCCAAATGCCGTTTGCTCTATCTCTTGTAGTTTAGGAGTTGTAGAACACTTTTTGGAGTGGAAGCTGACCAAAAACATGTGCTTTTTCCCTCATAACTCCCAAACCATACATCCTACAAGGACGATTTATACACCAAATTGTTTTTAATACATATATACACAAGACTGCATATTCAGAAAAAAGTTTTCTGGAAGTTGATTTTTTTTCAAGAATCTTAGTTAAAATTTTTTACATGAATCATAGTTTTTGACGTGGTTTTTTGCGATTTTTTTGATTTTTTAGCCATAACTTCTAAACCATACATCATAAAAGGACGATTTATGCATCAAAATGTTCCTTAAGCTACTGCCCACCAGACTGTATCCTTAAAATAATTTTAAAAATTAGATTTCATGTTAATTTCATGTGCCCTTTTTTGTCAATTTTTATTTTTTTTATTTATTTTCTAAAATAAAAACTACATATCAGATAAGGACGATTCATGCATTAAAATGAGCACCAGGTCCTCGTCCTTAAGAAGGGATACTCCTTTGTCCAAATGCCGTTTGCTCTATCTCTTGTAGTTTAGGAGTTGTAGAACACTTTTTGGAGTGGAAGCTGACCAAAAACATGTGCTTTTTCCCTCATAACTCCCAAACCATACATCCTACAAGGACGATTTATACACCAAATTGTTTCTAATACATATATACACAAGACTGCATATTCAGAAAAAAGTTTTCTGGAAGTTGATTTTTTTTCAAGAATCTTAGTTAAAATTTTTTACATGAATCATAGTTTTTGACGTGGTTTTTTGCGATTTTTTTGATTTTTTAGCCATAACTTCTAAACCATACATCATAAAAGGACGATTTATGCATCAAAATGTTCCTTAAGCTACTGTTCACCAGACTGTATCCTTAAAATAATTTTAAAAATTAGATTTCATGTTAATTTCATGTGCCCTTTTTTGTCAATTTTTATTTTTTTTATTTATTTTCTAAAATAAAAACTACATATCAGATAAGGACGATTCATGCATTAAAATGAGCACCAGGTCCTCGTCCTTAAGAAGGGATACTCCTTTGTCCAAATGCCGTTTGCTCTATCTCTTGTAGTTTAGGAGTTGTAGAACACTTTTTGGAGTGGAAGCTGACCAAAAACATGTGCTTTTTCCCTCATAACTCCCAAACCATACATCCTACAAGGACGATTTATACACCAAATTGTTTTTAATACATATATACACAAGACTGCATATTCAGAAAAAAGTTTTCTGGAAGTTGATTTTTTTTCAAGAATCTTAGTTAAAATTTTTTACATGAATCATAGTTTTTGACGTGGTTTTTTGCGATTTTTTTGATTTTTTAGCCATAACTTCTAAACCATACATCATAAAAGGACGATTTATGCATCAAAATGTTCCTTAAGCTACTGTTCACCAGACTGTATCCTTAAAATAATTTTAAAAATTAGATTTCATGTTAATTTCATGTGCCCTTTTTTGTCAATTTTTATTTTTTTTATTTATTTTCTAAAATAAAAACTACATATCAGATAAGGACGATTCATGCATTAAAATGAGCACCAGGTCCTCGTCCTTAAGAAGGGATACTCCTTTGTCCAAATGCCGTTTGCTCTATCTCTTGTAGTTTAGGAGTTGTAGAACACTTTTTGGAGTGGAAGCTGACCAAAAACATGTGCTTTTTCCCTCATAACTCCCAAACCATACATCCTACAAGGACGATTTATACACCAAATTGTTTCTAATACATATATACACAAGACTGCATATTCAGAAAAAAGTTTTCTGGAAGTTAATTTTTTTTCAAGAATCTTAGTTAAAATTTTTTACATGAATCATAGTTTTTGACGTGGTTTTTTGCGATTTTTTTGATTTTTTAGCCATAACTTCTAAACCATACATCATAAAAGGACGATTTATGCATCAAAATGTTCCTTAAGCTACTGCCCACCAGACTGTATCCTTAAAATAATTTTAAAAATTAGATTTCATGTTAATTTCATGTGCCCTTTTTTGTCAATTTTTATTTTTTTTATTTATTTTCTAAAATAAAAACTACATATCAGATAAGGACGATTCATGCATTAAAATGAGCACCAGGTCCTCGTCCTTAAGAAGGGATACTCCTTTGTCCAAATGCCGTTTGCTCTATCTCTTGTAGTTTAGGAGTTGTAGAACACTTTTTGGAGTGGAAGCTGACCAAAAACATGTGCTTTTTCCCTCATAACTCCCAAACCATACATCCTACAAGGACGATTTATACACCAAATTGTTTTTAATACATATATACACAAGACTGCATATTCAGAAAAAAGTTTTCTGGAAGTTGATTTTTTTTCAAGAATCTTAGTTAAAATTTTTTACATGAATCATAGTTTTTGACGTGGTTTTTTGCGATTTTTTTGATTTTTTAGCCATAACTTCTAAACCATACATCATAAAAGGACGATTTATGCATCAAAATGTTCCTTAAGCTACTGCCCACCAGACTGTATCCTTAAAATAATTTTAAAAATTAGATTTCATGTTAATTTCATGTGCCCTTTTTTGTCAATTTTTATTTTTTTTATTTATTTTCTAAAATAAAAACTACATATCAGATAAGGACGATTCATGCATTAAAATGAGCACCAGGTCCTCGTCCTTAAGAAGGGATACTCCTTTGTCCAAATGCCGTTTGCTCTATCTCTTGTAGTTTAGGAGTTGTAGAACACTTTTTGGAGTGGAAGCTGACCAAAAACATGTGCTTTTTCCCTCATAACTCCCAAACCATACATCCTACAAGGACGATTTATACACCAAATTGTTTCTAATACATATATACACAAGACTGCATATTCAGAAAAAAGTTTTCTGGAAGTTGATTTTTTTTCAAGAATCTTAGTTAAAATTTTTTACATGAATCATAGTTTTTGACGTGGTTTTTTGCGATTTTTTTGATTTTTTAGCCATAACTTCTAAACCATACATCATAAAAGGACGATTTATGCATCAAAATGTTCCTTAAGCTACTGTTCACCAGACTGTATCCTTAAAATAATTTTAAAAATTAGATTTCATGTTAATTTCATGTGCCCTTTTTTGTCAATTTTTATTTTTTTTATTTATTTTCTAAAATAAAAACTACATATCAGATAAGGACGATTCATGCATTAAAATGAGCACCAGGTCCTCGTCCTTAAGAAGGGATACTCCTTTGTCCAAATGCCGTTTGCTCTATCTCTTGTAGTTTAGGAGTTGTAGAACACTTTTTGGAGTGGAAGCTGACCAAAAACATGTGCTTTTTCCCTCATAACTCCCAAACCATACATCCTACAAGGACGATTTATACACCAAATTGTTTCTAATACATATATACACAAGACTGCATATTCAGAAAAAAGTTTTCTGGAAGTTAATTTTTTTTCAAGAATCTTAGTTAAAATTTTTTACATGAATCATAGTTTTTGACGTGGTTTTTTGCGATTTTTTTGATTTTTTAGCCATAACTTCTAAACCATACATCATAAAAGGACGATTTATGCATCAAAATGTTCCTTAAGCTACTGCCCACCAGACTGTATCCTTAAAATAATTTTAAAAATTAGATTTCATGTTAATTTCATGTGCCCTTTTTTGTCAATTTTTATTTTTTTTATTTATTTTCTAAAATAAAAACTACATATCAGATAAGGACGATTCATGCATTAAAATGAGCACCAGGTCCTCGTCCTTAAGAAGGGATACTCCTTTGTCCAAATGCCGTTTGCTCTATCTCTTGTAGTTTAGGAGTTGTAGAACACTTTTTGGAGTGGAAGCTGACCAAAAACATGTGCTTTTTCCCTCATAACTCCCAAACCATACATCCTACAAGGACGATTTATACACCAAATTGTTTCTAATACATATATACACAAGACTGCATATTCAGAAAAAAGTTTTCTGGAAGTTAATTTTTTTTCAAGAATCTTAGTTAAAATTTTTTACATGAATCATAGTTTTTGACGTGGTTTTTTGCGATTTTTTTGATTTTTTAGCCATAACTTCTAAACCATACATCATAAAAGGACGATTTATGCATCAAAATGTTCCTTAAGCTACTGCCCACCAGACTGTATCCTTAAAATAATTTTAAAAATTAGATTTCATGTTAATTTCATGTGCCCTTTTTTGTCAATTTTTATTTTTTTTATTTATTTTCTAAAATAAAAACTACATATCAGATAAGGACGATTCATGCATTAAAATGAGCACCAGGTCCTCGTCCTTAAGAAGGGATACTCCTTTGTCCAAATGCCGTTTGCTCTATCTCTTGTAGTTTAGGAGTTGTAGAACACTTTTTGGAGTGGAAGCTGACCAAAAACATGTGCTTTTTCCCTCATAACTCCCAAACCATACATCCTACAAGGACGATTTATACACCAAATTGTTTTTAATACATATATACACAAGACTGCATATTCAGAAAAAAGTTTTCTGGAAGTTGATTTTTTTTCAAGAATCTTAGTTAAAATTTTTTACATGAATCATAGTTTTTGACGTGGTTTTTTGCGATTTTTTTGATTTTTTAGCCATAACTTCTAAACCATACATCATAAAAGGACGATTTATGCATCAAAATGTTCCTTAAGCTACTGCCCACCAGACTGTATCCTTAAAATAATTTTAAAAATTAGATTTCATGTTAATTTCATGTGCCCTTTTTTGTCAATTTTTATTTTTTTTATTTATTTTCTAAAATAAAAACTACATATCAGATAAGGACGATTCATGCATTAAAATGAGCACCAGGTCCTCGTCCTTAAGAAGGGATACTCCTTTGTCCAAATGCCGTTTGCTCTATCTCTTGTAGTTTAGGAGTTGTAGAACACTTTTTGGAGTGGAAGCTGACCAAAAACATGTGCTTTTTCCCTCATAACTCCCAAACCATACATCCTACAAGGACGATTTATACACCAAATTGTTTCTAATACATATATACACAAGACTGCATATTCAGAAAAAAGTTTTCTGGAAGTTAATTTTTTTTCAAGAATCTTAGTTAAAATTTTTTACATGAATCATAGTTTTTGACGTGGTTTTTTGCGATTTTTTTGATTTTTTAGCCATAACTTCTAAACCATACATCATAAAAGGACGATTTATGCATCAAAATGTTCCTTAAGCTACTGCCCACCAGACTGTATCCTTAAAATAATTTTAAAAATTAGATTTCATGTTAATTTCATGTGCCCTTTTTTGTCAATTTTTATTTTTTTTATTTATTTTCTAAAATAAAAACTACATATCAGATAAGGACGATTCATGCATTAAAATGAGCACCAGGTCCTCGTCCTTAAGAAGGGATACTCCTTTGTCCAAATGCCGTTTGCTCTATCTCTTGTAGTTTAGGAGTTGTAGAACACTTTTTGGAGTGGAAGCTGACCAAAAACATGTGCTTTTTCCCTCATAACTCCCAAACCATACATCCTACAAGGACGATTTATACACCAAATTGTTTCTAATACATATATACACAAGACTGCATATTCAGAAAAAAGTTTTCTGGAAGTTAATTTTTTTTCAAGAATCTTAGTTAAAATTTTTTACATGAATCATAGTTTTTGACGTGGTTTTTTGCGATTTTTTTGATTTTTTAGCCATAACTTCTAAACCATACATCATAAAAGGACGATTTATGCATCAAAATGTTCCTTAAGCTACTGCCCACCAGACTGTATCCTTAAAATAATTTTAAAAATTAGATTTCATGTTAATTTCATGTGCCCTTTTTTGTCAATTTTTATTTTTTTTATTTATTTTCTAAAATAAAAACTACATATCAGATAAGGACGATTCATGCATTAAAATGAGCACCAGGTCCTCGTCCTTAAGAAGGGATACTCCTTTGTCCAAATGCCGTTTGCTCTATCTCTTGTAGTTTAGGAGTTGTAGAACACTTTTTGGAGTGGAAGCTGACCAAAAACATGTGCTTTTTCCCTCATAACTCCCAAACCATACATCCTACAAGGACGATTTATACACCAAATTGTTTTTAATACATATATACACAAGACTGCATATTCAGAAAAAAGTTTTCTGGAAGTTGATTTTTTTTCAAGAATCTTAGTTAAAATTTTTTACATGAATCATAGTTTTTGACGTGGTTTTTTGCGATTTTTTTGATTTTTTAGCCATAACTTCTAAACCATACATCATAAAAGGACGATTTATGCATCAAAATGTTCCTTAAGCTACTGCCCACCAGACTGTATCCTTAAAATAATTTTAAAAATTAGATTTCATGTTAATTTCATGTGCCCTTTTTTGTCAATTTTTATTTTTTTTATTTATTTTCTAAAATAAAAACTACATATCAGATAAGGACGATTCATGCATTAAAATGAGCACCAGGTCCTCGTCCTTAAGAAGGGATACTCCTTTGTCCAAATGCCGTTTGCTCTATCTCTTGTAGTTTAGGAGTTGTAGAACACTTTTTGGAGTGGAAGCTGACCAAAAACATGTGCTTTTTCCCTCATAACTCCCAAACCATACATCCTACAAGGACGATTTATACACCAAATTGTTTTTAATACATATATACACAAGACTGCATATTCAGAAAAAAGTTTTCTGGAAGTTGATTTTTTTTCAAGAATCTTAGTTAAAATTTTTTACATGAATCATAGTTTTTGACGTGGTTTTTTGCGATTTTTTTGATTTTTTAGCCATAACTTCTAAACCATACATCATAAAAGGACGATTTATGCATCAAAATGTTCCTTAAGCTACTGCCCACCAGACTGTATCCTTAAAATAATTTTAAAAATTAGATTTCATGTTAATTTCATGTGCCCTTTTTTGTCAATTTTTATTTTTTTTATTTATTTTCTAAAATAAAAACTACATATCAGATAAGGACGATTCATGCATTAAAATGAGCACCAGGTCCTCGTCCTTAAGAAGGGATACTCCTTTGTCCAAATGCCGTTTGCTCTATCTCTTGTAGTTTAGGAGTTGTAGAACACTTTTTGGAGTGGAAGCTGACCAAAAACATGTGCTTTTTCCCTCATAACTCCCAAACCATACATCCTACAAGGACGATTTATACACCAAATTGTTTCTAATACATATATACACAAGACTGCATATTCAGAAAAAAGTTTTCTGGAAGTTGATTTTTTTTCAAGAATCTTAGTTAAAATTTTTTACATGAATCATCATAGTTTTTGACGTGGTTTTTTGCGATTTTTTTGATTTTTTAGCCATAACTTCTAAACCATACATCATAAAAGGACGATTTATGCATCAAAATGTTCCTTAAGCTACTGCCCACCAGACTGTATCCTTAAAATAATTTTAAAAATTAGATTTCATGTTAATTTCATGTGCCCTTTTTTGTCAATTTTTATTTTTTTTATTTATTTTCTAAAATAAAAACTACATATCAGATAAGGACGATTCATGCATTTAAATGAGCACCAGGTCCTCGTCCTTAAGAAGGGATACTCCTTTGTCCAAATGCCGTTTGCTCTATCTCTTGTAGTTTAGGAGTTGTAGAACACTTTTTGGAGTGGAAGCTGACCAAAAACATGTGCTTTTTCCCTCATAACTCCCAAACCATACATCCTACAAGGACGATTTATACACCAAATTGTTTCTAATACATATATACACAAGACTGCATATTCAGAAAAAAGTTTTCTGGAAGTTGATTTTTTTTCAAGAATCTTAGTTAAAATTTTTTACATGAATCATAGTTTTTGACGTGGTTTTTTGCGATTTTTTTGATTTTTTAGCCATAACTTCTAAACCATACATCATAAAAGGACGATTTATGCATCAAAATGTTCCTTAAGCTACTGTTCACCAGACTGTATCCTTAAAATAATTTTAAAAATTAGATTTCATGTTAATTTCATGTGCCCTTTTTTGTCAATTTTTATTTTTTTTATTTATTTTCTAAAATAAAAACTACATATCAGATAAGGACGATTCATGCATTAAAATGAGCACCAGGTCCTCGTCCTTAAGAAGGGATACTCCTTTGTCCAAATGCCGTTTGCTCTATCTCTTGTAGTTTAGGAGTTGTAGAACACTTTTTGGAGTGGAAGCTGACCAAAAACATGTGCTTTTTCCCTCATAACTCCCAAACCATACATCCTACAAGGACGATTTATACACCAAATTGTTTTTAATACATATATACACAAGACTGCATATTCAGAAAAAAGTTTTCTGGAAGTTGATTTTTTTTCAAGAATCTTAGTTAAAATTTTTTACATGAATCATCATAGTTTTTGACGTGGTTTTTTGCGATTTTTTTGATTTTTTAGCCATAACTTCTAAACCATACATCATAAAAGGACGATTTATGCATCAAAATGTTCCTTAAGCTACTGCCCACCAGACTGTATCCTTAAAATAATTTTAAAAATTAGATTTCATGTTAATTTCATGTGCCCTTTTTTGTCAATTTTTATTTTTTTTATTTATTTTCTAAAATAAAAACTACATATCAGATAAGGACGATTCATGCATTAAAATGAGCACCAGGTCCTCGTCCTTAAGAAGGGATACTCCTTTGTCCAAATGCCGTTTGCTCTATCTCTTGTAGTTTAGGAGTTGTAGAACACTTTTTGGAGTGGAAGCTGACCAAAAACATGTGCTTTTTCCCTCATAACTCCCAAACCATACATCCTACAAGGACGATTTATACACCAAATTGTTTTTAATACATATATACACAAGACTGCATATTCAGAAAAAAGTTTTCTGGAAGTTGATTTTTTTTCAAGAATCTTAGTTAAAATTTTTTACATGAATCATAGTTTTTGACGTGGTTTTTTGCGATTTTTTTGATTTTTTAGCCATAACTTCTAAACCATACATCATAAAAGGACGATTTATGCATCAAAATGTTCCTTAAGCTACTGCCCACCAGACTGTATCCTTAAAATAATTTTAAAAATTAGATTTCATGTTAATTTCATGTGCCCTTTTTTGTCAATTTTTATTTTTTTTATTTATTTTCTAAAATAAAAACTACATATCAGATAAGGACGATTCATGCATTAAAATGAGCACCAGGTCCTCGTCCTTAAGAAGGGATACTCCTTTGTCCAAATGCCGTTTGCTCTATCTCTTGTAGTTTAGGAGTTGTAGAACACTTTTTGGAGTGGAAGCTGACCAAAAACATGTGCTTTTTCCCTCATAACTCCCAAACCATACATCCTACAAGGACGATTTATACACCAAATTGTTTCTAATACATATATACACAAGACTGCATATTCAGAAAAAAGTTTTCTGGAAGTTGATTTTTTTTCAAGAATCTTAGTTAAAATTTTTTACATGAATCATCATAGTTTTTGACGTGGTTTTTTGCGATTTTTTTGATTTTTTAGCCATAACTTCTAAACCATACATCATAAAAGGACGATTTATGCATCAAAATGTTCCTTAAGCTACTGCCCACCAGACTGTATCCTTAAAATAATTTTAAAAATTAGATTTCATGTTAATTTCATGTGCCCTTTTTTGTCAATTTTTATTTTTTTTATTTATTTTCTAAAATAAAAACTACATATCAGATAAGGACGATTCATGCATTTAAATGAGCACCAGGTCCTCGTCCTTAAGAAGGGATACTCCTTTGTCCAAATGCCGTTTGCTCTATCTCTTGTAGTTTAGGAGTTGTAGAACACTTTTTGGAGTGGAAGCTGACCAAAAACATGTGCTTTTTCCCTCATAACTCCCAAACCATACATCCTACAAGGACGATTTATACACCAAATTGTTTCTAATACATATATACACAAGACTGCATATTCAGAAAAAAGTTTTCTGGAAGTTGATTTTTTTTCAAGAATCTTAGTTAAAATTTTTTACATGAATCATAGTTTTTGACGTGGTTTTTTGCGATTTTTTTGATTTTTTAGCCATAACTTCTAAACCATACATCATAAAAGGACGATTTATGCATCAAAATGTTCCTTAAGCTACTGTTCACCAGACTGTATCCTTAAAATAATTTTAAAAATTAGATTTCATGTTAATTTCATGTGCCCTTTTTTGTCAATTTTTATTTTTTTTATTTATTTTCTAAAATAAAAACTACATATCAGATAAGGACGATTCATGCATTAAAATGAGCACCAGGTCCTCGTCCTTAAGAAGGGATACTCCTTTGTCCAAATGCCGTTTGCTCTATCTCTTGTAGTTTAGGAGTTGTAGAACACTTTTTGGAGTGGAAGCTGACCAAAAACATGTGCTTTTTCCCTCATAACTCCCAAACCATACATCCTACAAGGACGATTTATACACCAAATTGTTTTTAATACATATATACACAAGACTGCATATTCAGAAAAAAGTTTTCTGGAAGTTGATTTTTTTTCAAGAATCTTAGTTAAAATTTTTTACATGAATCATCATAGTTTTTGACGTGGTTTTTTGCGATTTTTTTGATTTTTTAGCCATAACTTCTAAACCATACATCATAAAAGGACGATTTATGCATCAAAATGTTCCTTAAGCTACTGCCCACCAGACTGTATCCTTAAAATAATTTTAAAAATTAGATTTCATGTTAATTTCATGTGCCCTTTTTTGTCAATTTTTATTTTTTTTATTTATTTTCTAAAATAAAAACTACATATCAGATAAGGACGATTCATGCATTAAAATGAGCACCAGGTCCTCGTCCTTAAGAAGGGATACTCCTTTGTCCAAATGCCGTTTGCTCTATCTCTTGTAGTTTAGGAGTTGTAGAACACTTTTTGGAGTGGAAGCTGACCAAAAACATGTGCTTTTTCCCTCATAACTCCCAAACCATACATCCTACAAGGACGATTTATACACCAAATTGTTTTTAATACATATATACACAAGACTGCATATTCAGAAAAAAGTTTTCTGGAAGTTGATTTTTTTTCAAGAATCTTAGTTAAAATTTTTTACATGAATCATAGTTTTTGACGTGGTTTTTTGCGATTTTTTTTATTTTTTAGCCATAACTTCTAAACCATACATCATAAAAGGACGATTTATGCATCAAAATGTTCCGCTACTGCCCACCAGACTGTATCCTTAAAATAATTTTAAAAATTAGATTTCATGTTAATTTCATGTGCCCTTTTTTGTCAATTTTTATTTTTTTTATTTATTTTCTAAAATAAAAACTACATATCAGATAAGGACGATTCATGCATTAAAATGAGCACCAGGTCCTCGTCCTTAAGAAGGGATACTCCTTTGTCCAAATGCCGTTTGCTCTATCTCTTGTAGTTTAGGAGTTGTAGAACACTTTTTGGAGTGGAAGCTGACCAAAAACATGTGCTTTTTCCCTCATAACTCCCAAACCATACATCCTACAAGGACGATTTATACACCAAATTGTTTCTAATACATATATACACAAGACTGCATATTCAGAAAAAGTTTTCTGGAAGTTGATTTTTTTTCAAGAATCTTAGTTAAAATTTTTTACATGAATCATAGTTTTTGACGTGGTTTTTTGCGATTTTTTTTATTTTTTAGCCATAACTTCTAAACCATACATCATAAAAGGACGATTTATGCATCAAAATGTTCCGCTACTGCCCACCAGACTGTATCCTTAAAATAATTTTAAAAATTAGATTTCATGTTAATTTCATGTGCCCTTTTTTGTCAATTTTTATTTTTTTTATTTATTTTCTAAAATAAAAACTACATATCAGATAAGGACGATTCATGCATTAAAATGAGCACCAGGTCCTCGTCCTTAAGAAGGGATACTCCTTTGTCCAAATGCCGTTTGCTCTATCTCTTGTAGTTTAGGAGTTGTAGAACACTTTTTGGAGTGGAAGCTGACCAAAAACATGTGCTTTTTCCCTCATAACTCCCAAACCATACATCCTACAAGGACGATTTATACACCAAATTGTTTCTAATACATATATACACAAGACTGCATATTCAGAAAAAAGTTTTCTGGAAGTTGATTTTTTTTCAAGAATCTTAGTTAAAATTTTTTACATGAATCATCATAGTTTTTGACGTGGTTTTTTGCGATTTTTTTGATTTTTTAGCCATAACTTCTAAACCATACATCATAAAAGGACGATTTATGCATCAAAATGTTCCTTAAGCTACTGCCCACCAGACTGTATCCTTAAAATAATTTTAAAAATTAGATTTCATGTTAATTTCATGTGCCCTTTTTTGTCAATTTTTATTTTTTTTATTTATTTTCTAAAATAAAAACTACATATCAGATAAGGACGATTCATGCATTTAAATGAGCACCAGGTCCTCGTCCTTAAGAAGGGATACTCCTTTGTCCAAATGCCGTTTGCTCTATCTCTTGTAGTTTAGGAGTTGTAGAACACTTTTTGGAGTGGAAGCTGACCAAAAACATGTGCTTTTTCCCTCATAACTCCCAAACCATACATCCTACAAGGACGATTTATACACCAAATTGTTTCTAATACATATATACACAAGACTGCATATTCAGAAAAAAGTTTTCTGGAAGTTGATTTTTTTTCAAGAATCTTAGTTAAAATTTTTTACATGAATCATAGTTTTTGACGTGGTTTTTTGCGATTTTTTTGATTTTTTAGCCATAACTTCTAAACCATACATCATAAAAGGACGATTTATGCATCAAAATGTTCCTTAAGCTACTGTTCACCAGACTGTATCCTTAAAATAATTTTAAAAATTAGATTTCATGTTAATTTCATG
This sequence comes from Dichetophora obliterata, assembly GCA_963920525.1. NCBI lineage: Eukaryota > Metazoa > Arthropoda > Insecta > Diptera > Sciomyzidae > Dichetophora > Dichetophora obliterata. The sequence goes on from OY986439.1 coordinate 35,330,517, forward strand.
TGCCCTTTTTTGTCAATTTTTATTTTTTTTATTTATTTTCTAAAATAAAAACTACATATCAGATAAGGACGATTCATGCATTAAAATGAGCACCAGGTCCTCGTCCTTAAGAAGGGATACTCCTTTGTCCAAATGCCGTTTGCTCTATCTCTTGTAGTTTAGGAGTTGTAGAACACTTTTTGGAGTGGAAGCTGACCAAAAACATGTGCTTTTTCCCTCATAACTCCCAAACCATACATCCTACAAGGACGATTTATACACCAAATTGTTTTTAATACATATATACACAAGACTGCATATTCAGAAAAAAGTTTTCTGGAAGTTGATTTTTTTTCAAGAATCTTAGTTAAAATTTTTTACATGAATCATCATAGTTTTTGACGTGGTTTTTTGCGATTTTTTTGATTTTTTAGCTATAACTTCTAAACCATACATCATAAAAGGACGATTTATGCATCAAAATGTTCCTTAAGCTACTGCCCACCAGACTGTATCCTTAAAAAAATTTTAAAAATTAGATTTCATGTTAATTTCATGTGCCTTTTTTTGTCAATTTTTATTTTTTTTATTTATTTTCTAAAATAAAAACTACATATCAGATAAGGACGATTCATGCATTAAAATGAGCACCAGGTCCTCGTCCTTAAGAAGGGATACTCCTTTGTCCAAATGCCGTTTGCTCTATCTCTTGTAGTTTAGGAGTTGTAGAACACTTTTTGGAGTGGAAGCTGACCAAAAACATGTGCTTTTTCCCTCATAACTCCCAAACCATACATCCTACAAGGACGATTTATACACCAAATTGTTTTTAATACATATATACACAAGACTGCATATTCAGAAAAAAGTTTTCTGGAAGTTGATTTTTTTTCAAGAATCTTAGTTAAAATTTTTTACATGAATCATAGTTTTTGACGTGGTTTTTTGCGATTTTTTTTATTTTTTAGCCATAACTTCTAAACCATACATCATAAAAGGACGATTTATGCATCAAAATGTTCCGCTACTGCCCACCAGACTGTATCCTTAAAATAATTTTAAAAATTAGATTTCATGTTAATTTCATGTGCCCTTTTTTGTCAATTTTTATTTTTTTTATTTATTTTCTAAAATAAAAACTACATATCAGATAAGGACGATTCATGCATTAAAATGAGCACCAGGTCCTCGTCCTTAAGAAGGGATACTCCTTTGTCCAAATGCCGTTTGCTCTATCTCTTGTAGTTTAGGAGTTGTAGAACACTTTTTGGAGTGGAAGCTGACCAAAAACATGTGCTTTTTCCCTCATAACTCCCAAACCATACATCCTACAAGGACGATTTATACACCAAATTGTTTCTAATACATATATACACAAGACTGCATATTCAGAAAAAAGTTTTCTGGAAGTTGATTTTTTTTCAAGAATCTTAGTTAAAATTTTTTACATGAATCATAGTTTTTGACGTGGTTTTTTGCGATTTTTTTGATTTTTTAGCCATAACTTCTAAACCATACATCATAAAAGGACGATTTATGCATCAAAATGTTCCTTAAGCTACTGCCCACCAGACTGTATCCTTAAAATAATTTTAAAAATTAGATTTCATGTTAATTTCATGTGCCCTTTTTTGTCAATTTTTATTTTTTTTATTTATTTTCTAAAATAAAAACTACATATCAGATAAGGACGATTCATGCATTAAAATGAGCACCAGGTCCTCGTCCTTAAGAAGGGATACTCCTTTGTCCAAATGCCGTTTGCTCTATCTCTTGTAGTTTAGGAGTTGTAGAACACTTTTTGGAGTGGAAGCTGACCAAAAACATGTGCTTTTTCCCTCATAACTCCCAAACCATACATCCTACAAGGACGATTTATACACCAAATTGTTTCTAATACATATATACACAAGACTGCATATTCAGAAAAAAGTTTTCTGGAAGTTAATTTTTTTTCAAGAATCTTAGTTAAAATTTTTTACATGAATCATAGTTTTTGACGTGGTTTTTTGCGATTTTTTTGATTTTTTAGCCATAACTTCTAAACCATACATCATAAAAGGACGATTTATGCATCAAAATGTTCCTTAAGCTACTGTTCACCAGACTGTATCCTTAAAATAATTTTAAAAATTAGATTTCATGTTAATTTCATGTGCCCTTTTTTGTCAATTTTTATTTTTTTTATTTATTTTCTAAAATAAAAACTACATATCAGATAAGGACGATTCATGCATTAAAATGAGCACCAGGTCCTCGTCCTTAAGAAGGGATACTCCTTTGTCCAAATGCCGTTTGCTCTATCTCTTGTAGTTTAGGAGTTGTAGAACACTTTTTGGAGTGGAAGCTGACCAAAAACATGTGCTTTTTCCCTCATAACTCCCAAACCATACATCCTACAAGGACGATTTATACACCAAATTGTTTCTAATACATATATACACAAGACTGCATATTCAGAAAAAAGTTTTCTGGAAGTTGATTTTTTTTCAAGAATCTTAGTTAAAATTTTTTACATGAATCATAGTTTTTGACGTGGTTTTTTGCGATTTTTTTGATTTTTTAGCCATAACTTCTAAACCATACATCATAAAAGGACGATTTATGCATCAAAATGTTCCTTAAGCTACTGTTCACCAGACTGTATCCTTAAAATAATTTTAAAAATTAGATTTCATGTTAATTTCATGTGCCCTTTTTTGTCAATTTTTATTTTTTTTATTTATTTTCTAAAATAAAAACTACATATCAGATAAGGACGATTCATGCATTAAAATGAGCACCAGGTCCTCGTCCTTAAGAAGGGATACTCCTTTGTCCAAATGCCGTTTGCTCTATCTCTTGTAGTTTAGAAGTTGTAGAACACTTTTTGGAGTGGAAGCTGACCAAAAACATGTGCTTTTTCCCTCATAACTCCCAAACCATACATCCTACAAGGACGATTTATACACCAAATTGTTTCTAATACATATATACACAAGACTGCATATTCAGAAAAAAGTTTTCTGGAAGTTGATTTTTTTTCAAGAATCTTAGTTAAAATTTTTTACATGAATCATCATAGTTTTTGACGTGGTTTTTTGCGATTTTTTTGATTTTTTAGCCATAACTTCTAAACCATACATCATAAAAGGACGATTTATGCATCAAAATGTTCCTTAAGCTACTGCCCACCAGACTGTATCCTTAAAATAATTTTAAAAATTAGATTTCATGTTAATTTCATGTGCCCTTTTTTGTCAATTTTTATTTTTTTTTATTTATTTTCTAAAATAAAAACTACATTTCAGATAAGGACGATTCATGCATTTAAATGAGCACCAGGTCCTCGTCCTTAAGAAGGGATACTCCTTTGTCCAAATGCCGTTTGCTCTATCTCTTGTAGTTTAGGAGTTGTAGAACACTTTTTGGAGTGGAAGCTGACCAAAAACATGTGCTTTTTCCCTCATAACTCCCAAACCATACATCCTACAAGGACGATTTATACACCAAATTGTTTCTAATACATATATACACAAGACTGCATATTCAGAAAAAAGTTTTCTGGAAGTTGATTTTTTTTCAAGAATCTTAGTTAAAATTTTTTACATGAATCATAGTTTTTGACGTGGTTTTTTGCGATTTTTTTGATTTTTTAGCCATAACTTCTAAACCATACATCATAAAAGGACGATTTATGCATCAAAATGTTCCTTAAGCTACTGTTCACCAGACTGTATCCTTAAAATAATTTTAAAAATTAGATTTCATGTTAATTTCATGTGCCCTTTTTTGTCAATTTTTATTTTTTTTATTTATTTTCTAAAATAAAAACTACATATCAGATAAGGACGATTCATGCATTAAAATGAGCACCAGGTCCTCGTCCTTAAGAAGGGATACTCCTTTGTCCAAATGCCGTTTGCTCTATCTCTTGTAGTTTAGGAGTTGTAGAACACTTTTTGGAGTGGAAGCTGACCAAAAACATGTGCTTTTTCCCTCATAACTCCCAAACCATACATCCTACAAGGACGATTTATACACCAAATTGTTTTTAATACATATGTTCACAAGACTGCATATTCAGAAAAAAGTTTTCTGGAAGTTGATTTTTTTTCAAGAATCTTAGTTAAAATTTTTTACATGAATCATAGTTTTTGACGTGGTTTTTTGCGATTTTTTTGATTTTTTAGCCATAACTTCTAAACCATACATCATAAAAGGACGATTTATGCATCAAAATGTTCCTTAAGCTACTGCCCACCAGACTGTATCCTTAAAATAATTTTAAAAATTAGATTTCATGTTAATTTCATGTGCCCTTTTTTGTCAATTTTTATTTTTTTTATTTATTTTCTAAAATAAAAACTACATATCAGATAAGGACGATTCATGCATTAAAATGAGCACCAGGTCCTCGTCCTTAAGAAGGGATACTCCTTTGTCCAAATGCCGTTTGCTCTATCTCTTGTAGTTTAGGAGTTGTAGAACACTTTTTGGAGTGGAAGCTGACCAAAAACATGTGCTTTTTCCCTCATAACTCCCAAACCATACATCCTACAAGGACGATTTATACACCAAATTGTTTCTAATACATATATACACAAGACTGCATATTCAGAAAAAAGTTTTCTGGAAGTTGATTTTTTTTCAAGAATCTTAGTTAAAATTTTTTACATGAATCATCATAGTTTTTGACGTGGTTTTTTGCGATTTTTTTGATTTTTTAGCCATAACTTCTAAACCATACATCATAAAAGGACGATTTATGCATCAAAATGTTCCTTAAGCTACTGCCCACCAGACTGTATCCTTAAAATAATTTTAAAAATTAGATTTCATGTTAATTTCATGTGCCCTTTTTTGTCAATTTTTATTTTTTTTATTTATTTTCTAAAATAAAAACTACATATCAGATAAGGACGATTCATGCATTTAAATGAGCACCAGGTCCTCGTCCTTAAGAAGGGATACTCCTTTGTCCAAATGCCGTTTGCTCTATCTCTTGTAGTTTAGGAGTTGTAGAACACTTTTTGGAGTGGAAGCTGACCAAAAACATGTGCTTTTTCCCTCATAACTCCCAAACCATACATCCTACAAGGACGATTTATACACCAAATTGTTTCTAATACATATATACACAAGACTGCATATTCAGAAAAAAGTTTTCTGGAAGTTGATTTTTTTTCAAGAATCTTAGTTAAAATTTTTTACATGAATCATAGTTTTTGACGTGGTTTTTTGCGATTTTTTTGATTTTTTAGCCATAACTTCTAAACCATACATCATAAAAGGACGATTTATGCATCAAAATGTTCCTTAAGCTTCTGTTCACCAGACTGTATCCTTAAAATAATTTTAAAAATTAGATTTCATGTTAATTTCATGTGCCCTTTTTTGTCAATTTTTATTTTTTTTATTTATTTTCTAAAATAAAAACTACATATCAGATAAGGACGATTCATGCATTAAAATGAGCACCAGGTCCTCGTCCTTAAGAAGGGATACTCCTTTGTCCAAATGCCGTTTGCTCTATCTCTTGTAGTTTAGGAGTTGTAGAACACTTTTTGGAGTGGAAGCTGACCAAAAACATGTGCTTTTTCCCTCATAACTCCCAAACCATACATCCTACAAGGACGATTTATACACCAAATTGTTTCTAATACATATATACACAAGACTGCTTATTCAGAAAAAAGTTTTCTGGAAGTTGATTTTTTTTCAAGAATCTTAGTTAAAATTTTTTACATGAATCATAGTTTTTGACGTGGTTTTTTGCGATTTTTTTGATTTTTTAGCCATAACTTCTAAACCATACATCATAAAAGGACGATTTATGCATCAAAATGTTCCTTAAGCTACTGCCCACAAGACTGTATCCTTAAAATAATTTTAAAAAATTAGATTTCATGTTAATTTCATGTGCCCTTTTTTGTCAATTTTTATTTTTTTTATTTATTTTCTAAAATAAAAACTACATATCAGATAAGGACGATTCATGCATTAAAATGAGCACCAGGTCCTCGTCCTTAAGAAGGGATACTCCTTTGTCCAAATGCCGTTTGCTCTATCTCTTGTAGTTTAGGAGTTGTAGAACACTTTTTGGAGTGGAAGCTGACCAAAAACATGTGCTTTTTCCCTCATAACTCCCAAACCATACATCCTACAAGGACGATTTATACACCAAATTGTTTTTAATACATATATACACAAGACTGCATATTCAGAAAAAAGTTTTCTGGAAGTTGATTTTTTTTCAAGAATCTTAGTTAAAATTTTTTACATGAATCATAGTTTTTGACGTGGTTTTTTGCGATTTTTTTGATTTTTTAGCCATAACTTCTAAACCATACATCATAAAAGGACGATTTATGCATCAAAATGTTCCTTAAGCTACTGCCCACCAGACTGTATCCTTAAAATAATTTTAAAAATTAGATTTCATGTTAATTTCATGTGCCCTTTTTTGTCAATTTTTATTTTTTTTATTTATTTTCTAAAATAAAAACTACATATCAGATAAGGACGATTCATGCATTAAAATGAGCACCAGGTCCTCGTCCTTAAGAAGGGATACTCCTTTGTCCAAATGCCGTTTGCTCTATCTCTTGTAGTTTAGGAGTTGTAGAACACTTTTTGGAGTGGAAGCTGACCAAAAACATGTGCTTTTTCCCTCATAACTCCCAAACCATACATCCTACAAGGACGATTTATACACCAAATTGTTTCTAATACATATATACACAAGACTGCATATTCAGAAAAAAGTTTTCTGGAAGTTGATTTTTTTTCAAGAATCTTAGTTAAAATTTTTTACATGAATCATAGTTTTTGACGTGGTTTTTTGCGATTTTTTTGATTTTTTAGCTATAACTTCTAAACCATACATCATAAAAGGACGATTTATGCATCAAAATGTTCCTTAAGCTACTGTTCACCAGACTGTATCCTTAAAATAATTTTAAAAATTAGATTTCATGTTAATTTCATGTGCCCTTTTTTGTCAATTTTTATTTTTTTTATTTATTTTCTAAAATAAAAACTACATATCAGATAAGGACGATTCATGCATTAAAATGAGCACCAGGTCCTCGTCCTTAAGAAGGGATACTCCTTTGTCCAAATGCCGTTTGCTCTATCTCTTGTAGTTTAGGAGTTGTAGAACACTTTTTGGAGTGGAAGCTGACCAAAAACATGTGCTTTTTCCCTCATAACTCCCAAACCATACATCCTACAAGGACGATTTATACACCAAATTGTTTCTAATACATATATACACAAGACTGCATATTCAGAAAAAAGTTTTCTGGAAGTTGATTTTTTTTCAAGAATCTTAGTTAAAATTTTTTACATGAATCATAGTTTTTGACGTGGTTTTTTGCGATTTTTTTTATTTTTTAGCCATAACTTCTAAACCATACATCATAAAAGGACGATTTATGCATCAAAATGTTCCTTAAGCTACTGTTCACCAGACTGTATCCTTAAAATAATTTCAAAAATTAGATTTCATGTTAATTTCATGTGCCCTTTTTTGTCAATTTTTATTTTTTTTATTTATTTTCTAAAATAAAAACTACATATCAGATAAGGACGATTCATGCATTAAAATGAGCACCAGGTCCTCGTCCTTAAGAAGGGATACTCCTTTGTCCAAATGCCGTTTGCTCTATCTCTTGTAGTTTAGGAGTTGTAGAACACTTTTTGGAGTGGAAGCTGACCAAAAACATGTGCTTTTTCCCTCATAACTCCCAAACCATACATCCTACAAGGACGATTTATACACCAAATTGTTTTTAATACATATATACACAAGACTGCATATTCAGAAAAAAGTTTTCTGGAAGTTGATTTTTTTTCAAGAATCTTAGTTAAAATTTTTTACATGAATCATAGTTTTTGACGTGGTTTTTTGCGATTTTTTTGATTTTTTAGCTATAACTTCTAAACCATACATCATAAAAGGACGATTTATGCATCAAAATGTTCCTTAAGCTACTGCCCACCAGACTGTATCCTTAAAATAATTTTAAAAATTAGATTTCATGTTAATTTCATGTGCCCTTTTTTGTCAATTTTTATTTTTTTTATTTATTTTCTAAAATAAAAACTACATATCAGATAAGGACGATTCATGCATTAAAATGAGCACCAGGTCCTCGTCCTTAAGAAGGGATACTCCTTTGTCCAAATGCCGTTTGCTCTATCTCTTGTAGTTTAGGAGTTGTAGAACACTTTTTGGAGTGGAAGCTGACCAAAAACATGTGCTTTTTCCCTCATAACTCCCAAACCATACATCCTACAAGGACGATTTATACACCAAATTGTTTCTAATACATATATACACAAGACTGCATATTCAGAAAAAAGTTTTCTGGAAGTTGATTTTTTTTCAAGAATCTTAGTTAAAATTTTTTACAGAATCATAGTTTTTGACGTGGTTTTTTGCGATTTTTTTGATTTTTTAGCCATAACTTCTAAACCATACATCATAAAAGGACGATTTATGCATCAAAATGTTCCTTAAGCTACTGCCCACCAGACTGTATCCTTAAAATAATTTTAAAAATTAGATTTCATGTTAATTTCATGTGCCCTTTTTTGTCAATTTTTATTTTTTTTATTTATTTTCTAAAATAAAAACTACATATCAGATAAGGACGATTCATGCAATAAAATGAGCACCAGGTCCTCGTCCTTAAGAAGGGATACTCCTTTGTCCAAATGCCGTTTGCTCTATCTCTTGTAGTTTAGGAGTTGTAGAACACTTTTTGGAGTGGAAGCTGACCAAAAACATGTGCTTTTTCCCTCATAACTCCCAAACCATACATCCTACAAGGACGATTTATACACCAAATTGTTTCTAATACATATATACACAAGACTGCATATTCAGAAAAAAGTTTTCTGGAAGTTGATTTTTTTTCAAGAATCTTAGTTAAAATTTTTTACATGAATCATAGTTTTTGACGTGGTTTTTTGCGATTTTTTTGATTTTTTAGCCATAACTTCTAAACCATACATCATAAAAGGACGATTTATGCATCAAAATGTTCCTTAAGCTACTGTTCACCAGACTGTATCCTTAAAATAATTTTAAAAATTAGATTTCATGTTAATTTCATGTGCCCTTTTTTGTCAATTTTTATTTTTTTTATTTATTTTCTAAAATAAAAACTACATATCAGATAAGGACGATTCATGCATTAAAATGAGCACCAGGTCCTCGTCCTTAAGAAGGGATACTCCTTTGTCCAAATGCCGTTTGCTCTATCTCTTGTAGTTTAGGAGTTGTAGAACACTTTTTGGAGTGGAAGCTGACCAAAAACATGTGCTTTTTCCCTCATAACTCCCAAACCATACATCCTACAAGGACGATTTATACACCAAATTGTTTTTAATACATATATACACAAGACTGCATATTCAGAAAAAAGTTTTCTGGAAGTTGATTTTTTTTCAAGAATCTTAGTTAAAATTTTTTACATGAATCATAGTTTTTGACGTGGTTTTTTGCGATTTTTTTGATTTTTTAGCCATAACTTCTAAACCATACATCATAAAAGGACGATTTATGCATTAAAATGTTCCTTAAGCTACTGCCCACCAGACTGTATCCTTAAAATAATTTTAAAAATTAGATTTCATGTTAATTTTATGTGCCCTTTTTTGTCAATTTTTATTTTTTTTATTTATTTTCTAAAATAAAAACTACATATCAGATAAGGACGATTCATGCATTAAAATGAGCACCAGGTCCTCGTCCTTAAGAAGGGATACTCCTTTGTCCAAATGCCGTTTGCTCTATCTCTTGTAGTTTAGGAGTTGTAGAACACTTTTTGGAGTGGAAGCTGACCAAAAACATGTGCTTTTTCCCTCATAACTCCCAAACCATACATCCTACAAGGACGATTTATACACCAAATTGTTTTTAATACATATATACACAAGACTGCATATTCAGAAAAAAGTTTTCTGGAAGTTGATTTTTTTTCAAGAATCTTAGTTAAAATTTTTTACATGAATCATAGTTTTTGACGTGGTTTTTTGCGATTTTTTTGATTTTTTAGCTATAACTTCTAAACCATACATCATAAAAGGACGATTTATGCATCAAAATGTTCCTTAAGCTACTGCCCACCAGACTGTATCCTTAAAATAATTTTAAAAATTAGATTTCATGTTAATTTCATGTGCCCTTTTTTGTCAATTTTTATTTTTTTTATTTATTTTCTAAAATAAAAACTACATATCAGATAAGGACGATTCATGCATTAAAATGAGCACCAGGTCCTCGTCCTTAAGAAGGGATACTCCTTTGTCCAAATGCCGTTTGCTCTATCTCTTGTAGTTTAGGAGTTGTAGAACACTTTTTGGAGTGGAAGCTGACCAAAAACATGTGCTTTTTCCCTCATAACTCCCAAACCATACATCCTACAAGGACGATTTATACACCAAATTGTTTCTAATACATATATACACAAGACTGCATATTCAGAAAAAAGTTTTCTGGAAGTTGATTTTTTTTCAAGAATCTTAGTTAAAATTTTTTACATGAATCATAGTTTTTGACGTGGTTTTTTGCGATTTTTTTGATTTTTTAGCTATAACTTCTAAACCATACATCATAAAAGGACGATTTATGCATCAAAATGTTCCTTAAGCTACTGTTCACCAGACTGTATCCTTAAAATAATTTTAAAAATTAGATTTCATGTTAATTTCATGTGACCTTTTTTGTCAATTTTTATTTTTTTTATTTATTTTCTAAAATAAAAACTACATATCAGATAAGGACGATTCATGCATTAAAATGAGCACCAGGTCCTCGTCCTTAAGAAGGGATACTCCTTTGTCCAAATGCCGTTTGCTCTATCTCTTGTAGTTTAGGAGTTGTAGAACACTTTTTGGAGTGGAAGCTGACCAAAAACATGTGCTTTTTCCCTCATAACTCCCAAACCATACATCCTACAAGGACGATTTATACACCAAATTGTTTCTAATACATATATACACAAGACTGCATATTCAGAAAAAAGTTTTCTGGAAGTTGATTTTTTTTCAAGAATCTTAGTTAAAATTTTTTACATGAATCATAGTTTTTGACGTGGTTTTTTGCGATTTTTTTTATTTTTTAGCCATAACTTCTAAACCATACATCATAAAAGGACGATTTATGCATCAAAATGTTCCTTAAGCTACTGTTCACCAGACTGTATCCTTAAAATAATTTTAAAAATTAGATTTCATGTTAATTTCATGTGCCCTTTTTTGTCAATTTTTATTTTTTTTATTTATTTTCTAAAATAAAAACTACATATCAGATAAGGACGATTCATGCATTAAAATGAGCACCAGGTCCTCGTCCTTAAGAAGGGATACTCCTTTGTCCAAATGCCGTTTGCTCTATCTCTTGTAGTTTAGGAGTTGTAGAACACTTTTTGGAGTGGAAGCTGACCAAAAACATGTGCTTTTTCCCTCATAACTCCCAAACCATACATCCTACAAGGACGATTTATACACCAAATTGTTTTTAATACATATATACACAAGACTGCATATTCAGAAAAAAGTTTTCTGGAAGTTGATTTTTTTTCAAGAATCTTAGTTAAAATTTTTTACATGAATCATAGTTTTTGACGTGGTTTTTTGCGATTTTTTTGATTTTTTAGCCATAACTTCTAAACCATACATCATAAAAGGACGATTTATGCATCAAAATGTTCCTTAAGCTACTGCCCACCAGACTGTATCCTTAAAATAATTTTAAAAATTAGATTTCATGTTAATTTCATGTGCCCTTTTTTGTCAATTTTTATTTTTTTTATTTATTTTCTAAAATAAAAACTACATATCAGATAAGGACGATTCATGCATTAAAATGAGCACCAGGTCCTCGTCCTTAAGAAGGGATACTCCTTTGTCCAAAGGACAAAGTTGATTTTTTTTCAAGAATCTTAGTTAAAATTTTTTACATGAATCATAGTTTTTGACGTGGTTTTTTGCGATTTTTTTGATTTTTTAGCCATAACTTCTAAACCATACATCATAAAAGGACGATTTATGCATTAAAATGTTCCTTAAGCTACTGCCCACCAGACTGTATCCTTAAAATAATTTTAAAAATTAGATTTCATGTTAATTTTATGTGCCCTTTTTTGTCAATTTTTATTTTTTTTATTTATTTTCTAAAATAAAAACTACATATCAGATAAGGACGATTCATGCATTAAAATGAGCACCAGGTCCTCGTCCTTAAGAAGGGATACTCCTTTGTCCAAATGCCGTTTGCTCTATCTCTTGTAGTTTAGGAGTTGTAGAACACTTTTTGGAGTGGAAGCTGACCAAAAACATGTGCTTTTTCCCTCATAACTCCCAAACCATACATCCTACAAGGACGATTTATACACCAAATTGTTTTTAATACATATATACACAAGACTGCATATTCAGAAAAAAGTTTTCTGGAAGTTGATTTTTTTTCAAGAATCTTAGTTAAAATTTTTTACATGAATCATAGTTTTTGACGTGGTTTTTTGCGATTTTTTTGATTTTTTAGCTATAACTTCTAAACCATACATCATAAAAGGACGATTTATGCATCAAAATGTTCCTTAAGCTACTGCCCACCAGACTGTATCCTTAAAATAATTTTAAAAATTAGATTTCATGTTAATTTCATGTGCCCTTTTTTGTCAATTTTTATTTTTTTTATTTATTTTCTAAAATAAAAACTACATATCAGATAAGGACGATTCATGCATTAAAATGAGCACCAGGTCCTCGTCCTTAAGAAGGGATACTCCTTTGTCCAAATGCCGTTTGCTCTATCTCTTGTAGCTTAGGAGTTGTAGAACACTTTTTGGAGTGGAAGCTGACCAAAAACATGTGCTTTTTCCCTCATAACTCCCAAACCATACATCCTACAAGGACGATTTATACACCAAATTGTTTCTAATACATATATACACAAGACTGCATATTCAGAAAAAAGTTTTCTGGAAGTTGATTTTTTTTCAAGAATCTTAGTTAAAATTTTTTACATGAATCATAGTTTTTGACGTGGTTTTTTGCGATTTTTTTGATTTTTTAGCCATAACTTCTAAACCATACATCATAAAAGGACGATTTATGCATCAAAATGTTCCTTAAGCTACTGCCCACCAGACTGTATCCTTAAAATAATTTTAAAAATTAGATTTCATGTTAATTTCATGTGCCCTTTTTTGTCAATTTTTATTTTTTTTATTTATTTTCTAAAATAAAAACTACATATCAGATAAGGACGATTCATGCATTAAAATGAGCACCAGGTCCTCGTCCTTAAGAAGGGATACTCCTTTGTCCAAATGCCGTTTGCTCTATCTCTTGTAGTTTAGGAGTTGTAGAACACTTTTTGGAGTGGAAGCTGACCAAAAACATGTGCTTTTTCCCTCATAACTCCCAAACCATACATCCTACAAGGACGATTTATACACCAAATTGTTTCTAATACATATATACACAAGACTGCATATTCAGAAAAAAGTTTTCTGGAAGTTGATTTTTTTTCAAGAATCTTAGTTAAAATTTTTTACATGAATCATAGTTTTTGACGTGGTTTTTTGCGATTTTTTTGATTTTTTAGCCATAACTTCTAAACCATACATCATAAAAGGACGATTTATGCATCAAAATGTTCCTTAAGCTACTGCCCACCAGACTGTATCCTTAAAATAATTTTAAAAATTAGATTTCATGTTAATTTCATGTGCCCTTTTTTGTCAATTTTTATTTTTTTTATTTATTTTCTAAAATAAAAACTACATATCAGATAAGGACGATTCATGCATTAAAATGAGCACCAGGTCCTCGTCCTTAAGAAGGGATACTCCTTTGTCCAAATGCTGTTTGCTCTATCTCTTGTAGTTTAGGAGTTGTAGAACACTTTTTGGAGTGGAAGCTGACCAAAAACATGTGCTTTTTCCCTCATAACTCCCAAACCATACATCCTACAAGGACGATTTATACACCAAATTGTTTTTAATATATATATACACAAGACTGCATATTCAGAAAAAAGTTTTCTGGAAGTTGATTTTTTTTCAAGAATCTTAGTTAAAATTTTTTACATGAATCATAGTTTTTGACGTGGTTTTTTGCGATTTTTTTGATTTTTTAGCTATAACTTCTAAACCATACATCATAAAAGGACGATTTATGCATCAAAATGTTCCTTAAGCTACTGCCCACCAGACTGTATCCTTAAAATAATTTTAAAAATTAGATTTCATGTTAATTTCATGTGCCCTTTTTTGTCAATTTTTATTTTTTTTATTTATTTTCTAAAATAAAAACTACATATCAGATAAGGACGATTCATGCATTAAAATGAGCACCAGGTCCTCGTCCTTAAGAAGGGATACTCCTTTGTCCAAATGCCGTTTGCTCTATCTCTTGTAGTTTAGGAGTTGTAGAACACTTTTTGGAGTGGAAGCTGACCAAAAACATGTGCTTTTTCCCTCATAACTCCCAAACCATACATCCTACAAGGACGATTTATACACCAAATTGTTTCTAATACATATATACACAAGACTGCATATTCAGAAAAAAGTTTTCTGGAAGTTGATTTTTTTTCAAGAATCTTAGTTAAAATTTTTTACAGAATCATAGTTTTTGACGTGGTTTTTTGCGATTTTTTTGATTTTTTAGCCATAACTTCTAAACCATACATCATAAAAGGACGATTTATGCATCAAAATGTTCCTTAAGCTACTGCCCACCAGACTGTATCCTTAAAATAATTTTAAAAATTAGATTTCATGTTAATTTCATGTGCCCTTTTTTGTCAATTTTTATTTTTTTTATTTATTTTCTAAAATAAAAACTACATATCAGATAAGGACGATTCATGCATTAAAATGAGCACCAGGTCCTCGTCCTTAAGAAGGGATACTCCTTTGTCCAAATGCCGTTTGCTCTATCTCTTGTAGTTTAGGAGTTGTAGAACACTTTTTGGAGTGGAAGCTGACCAAAAACATGTGCTTTTTCCCTCATAACTCCCAAACCATACATCCTACAAGGACGATTTATACACCAAATTGTTTCTAATACATATATACACAAGACTGCATATTCAGAAAAAAGTTTTCTGGAAGTTGATTTTTTTTCAAGAATCTTAGTTAAAATTTTTTACATGAATCATAGTTTTTGACGTGGTTTTTTGCGATTTTTTTGATTTTTTAGCCATAACTTCTAAACCATACATCATAAAAGGACGATTTATGCATCAAAATGTTCCTTAAGCTACTGTTCACCAGACTGTATCCTTAAAATAATTTTAAAAATTAGATTTCATGTTAATTTCATGTGCCCTTTTTTGTCAATTTTTATTTTTTTTATTTATTTTCTAAAATAAAAACTACATATCAGATAAGGACGATTCATGCATTAAAATGAGCACCAGGTCCTCGTCCTTAAGAAGGGATACTCCTTTGTCCAAATGCCGTTTGCTCTATCTCTTGTAGTTTAGGAGTTGTAGAACACTTTTTGGAGTGGAAGCTGACCAAAAACATGTGCTTTTTCCCTCATAACTCCCAAACCATACATCCTACAAGGACGATTTATACACCAAATTGTTTTTAATACATATATACACAAGACTGCATATTCAGAAAAAAGTTTTCTGGAAGTTGATTTTTTTTCAAGAATCTTAGTTAAAATTTTTTACATGAATCATAGTTTTTGACGTGGTTTTTTGCGATTTTTTTGATTTTTTAGCCATAACTTCTAAACCATACATCATAAAAGGACGATTTATGCATTAAAATGTTCCTTAAGCTACTGCCCACCAGACTGTATCCTTAAAATAATTTTAAAAATTAGATTTCATGTTAATTTTATGTGCCCTTTTTTGTCAATTTTTATTTTTTTTATTTATTTTCTAAAATAAAAACTACATATCAGATAAGGACGATTCATGCATTAAAATGAGCACCAGGTCCTCGTCCTTAAGAAGGGATACTCCTTTGTCCAAATGCCGTTTGCTCTATCTCTTGTAGTTTAGGAGTTGTAGAACACTTTTTGGAGTGGAAGCTGACCAAAAACATGTGCTTTTTCCCTCATAACTCCCAAACCATACATCCTACAAGGACGATTTATACACCAAATTGTTTTTAATACATATATACACAAGACTGCATATTCAGAAAAAAGTTTTCTGGAAGTTGATTTTTTTTCAAGAATCTTAGTTAAAATTTTTTACATGAATCATAGTTTTTGACGTGGTTTTTTGCGATTTTTTTGATTTTTTAGCTATAACTTCTAAACCATACATCATAAAAGGACGATTTATGCATCAAAATGTTCCCTAAGCTACTGCCCACCAGACTGTATCCTTAAAATAATTTTAAAAATTAGATTTCATGTTAATTTCATGTGCCCTTTTTTGTCAATTTTTATTTTTTTTATTTATTTTCTAAAATA
The DNA here is from genome assembly GCA_963920525.1 of Dichetophora obliterata. Taxonomy (NCBI): domain Eukaryota; kingdom Metazoa; phylum Arthropoda; class Insecta; order Diptera; family Sciomyzidae; genus Dichetophora; species Dichetophora obliterata. The sequence continues at coordinate 35,346,942 of OY986439.1, forward strand.
AAAACTACATATCAGATAAGGACGATTCATGCATTAAAATGAGCACCAGGTCCTCGTCCTTAAGAAGGGATACTCCTTTGTCCAAATGCCGTTTGCTCTATCTCTTGTAGTTTAGGAGTTGTAGAACACTTTTTGGAGTGGAAGCTGACCAAAAACATGTGCTTTTTCCCTCATAACTCCCAAACCATACATCCTACAAGGACGATTTATACACCAAATTGTTTCTAATACATATATACACAAGACTGCATATTCAGAAAAAAGTTTTCTGGAAGTTGATTTTTTTTCAAGAATCTTAGTTAAAATTTTTTACATGAATCATAGTTTTTGACGTGGTTTTTTGCGATTTTTTTGATTTTTTAGCCATAACTTCTAAACCATACATCATAAAAGGACGATTTATGCATCAAAATGTTCCTTAAGCTACTGTTCACCAGACTGTATCCTTAAAATAATTTTAAAAATTAGATTTCATGTTAATTTCATGTGCCCTTTTTTGTCAATTTTTATTTTTTTTATTTATTTTCTAAAATAAAAACTACATATCAGATAAGGATGATTCATGCATTAAAATGAGCACCAGGTCCTCGTCCTTAAGAAGGGATACTCCTTTGTCCAAATGCCGTTTGCTCTATCTCTTGTAGTTTAGGAGTTGTAGAACACTTTTTGGAGTGGAAGCTGACCAAAAACATGTGCTTTTTCCCTCATAACTCCCAAACCATACATCCTACAAGGACGATTTATACACCAAATTGTTTCTAATACATATATACACAAGACTGCATATTCAGAAAAAAGTTTTCTGGAAGTTGATTTTTTTTCAAGAATCTTAGTTAAAATTTTTTACATGAATCATAGTTTTTGACGTGGTTTTTTGCGATTTTTTTGATTTTTTAGCCATAACTTCTAAACCATACATCATAAAAGGACGATTTATGCATCAAAATGTTCCTTAAGCTACTGTTCACCAGACTGTATCCTTAAAATAATTTTAAAAATTAGATTTTTTTATTTATTTTCTAAAATAAAACTACATATCAGATAAGGACGATTCATGCATTAAAATGAGCACCAGGTCCTCGTCCTTAAGAAGGGATACTCCTTTGTCCAAATGCCGTTTGCTCTATCTCTTGTAGTTTAGGAGTTGTAGAACACTTTTTGGAGTGGAAGCTGACCAAAAACATGTGCTTTTTCCCTCATAACTCCCAAACCATACATCCTACAAGGACGATTTATACACCAAATTGTTTCTAATACATATATACACAAGACTGCATATTCAGAAAAAAGTTTTCTGGAAGTTGATTTTTTTTCAAAAATCTTAGTTAAAATTTTTTACATGAATCATAGTTTTTGACGTGGTTTTTTGCGATTTTTTTGATTTTTTAGCCATAACTTCTAAACCATACATCATAAAAGGACGATTTATGCATCAAAATGTTCCTTAAGCTACTGCCCACAAGACTGTATCCTTAAAATAATTTTAAAAATTAGATTTCATGTTAATTTCATGTGCCCTTTTTTGTCAATTTTTATTTTTTTTATTTATTTTCTAAAATAAAAACTACATATCAGATAAGGACGATTCATGCATTAAAATGAGCACCAGGTCCTCGTCCTTAAGAAGGGATACTCCTTTGTCCAAATGCCGTTTGCTCTATCTCTTGTAGTTTAGGAGTTGTAGAACACTTTTTGGAGTGGAAGCTGACCAAAAACATGTGCTTTTTCCCTCATAACTCCCAAACCATACATCCTACAAGGACGATTTATACACCAAATTGTTTCTAATACATATATACACAAGACTGCATATTCAGAAAAAAGTTTTCTGGAAGTTGATTTTTTTTCAAGAATCTTAGTTAAAATTTTTTACAGAATCATAGTTTTTGACGTGGTTTTTTGCGATTTTTTTGATTTTTTAGCCATAACTTCTAAACCATACATCATAAAAGGACGATTTATGCATCAAAATGTTCCTTAAGCTACTGCCCACCAGACTGTATCCTTAAAATAATTTTAAAAATTAGATTTCATGTTAATTTCATGTGCCCTTTTTTGTCAATTTTTATTTTTTTTATTTATTTTCTAAAATAAAAACTACATATCAGATAAGGACGATTCATGCATTAAAATGAGCACCAGGTCCTCGTCCTTAAGAAGGGATACTCCTTTGTCCAAATGCCGTTTGCTCTATCTCTTGTAGTTTAGGAGTTGTAGAACACTTTTTGGAGTGGAAGCTGACCAAAAACATGTGCTTTTTCCCTCATAACTCCCAAACCACACATCCTACAAGGACGATTTATACACCAAATTGTTTCTAATACATATATACACAAGACTGCATATTCAGAAAAAAGTTTTCTGGAAGTTGATTTTTTTTCAAGAATCTTAGTTAAAATTTTTTACATGAATCATAGTTTTTGACGTGGTTTTTTGCGATTTTTTTGATTTTTTAGCCATAACTTCTAAACCATACATCATAAAAGGACGATTTATGCATCAAAATGTTCCTTAAGCTACTGTTCACCAGACTGTATCCTTAAAATAATTTTAAAAATTAGATTTCATGTTAATTTCATGTGCCCTTTTTTGTCAATTTTTATTTTTTTTATTTATTTTCTAAAATAAAAATTACATGTCAGATAAGGACGATTCATGCATTAAAATGAGCACCAGGTCCTCGTCCTTAAGAAGGGATAGTCCTTTGTCCAAATGCCGTTTGCTCTATCTCTTGTAGTTTAGGAGTTGTAGAACACTTTTTGGAGTGGAAGCTGGCCAAAAACATGTGCTTTTTCCGTCATAACTCCCAAACCATACATCATACAAGGACGATTTATACACCAAATTGTTTCTAATACATATATACACAAGACTGCATATTCAGAAAAAAGTTTTCTGGAATTTGATTTTTTTTTCAAGAATCTTAGTTAAAATTTTTTACATGAATCATAGTTTTTGACGTGGTTTTTTGCGATTTTTTTGATTTTTTAGCTATAACTTCTAAACCATACATCATAAAAGGACGATTTATGCATCAAAATGTTCCTTAAGCTACTGCCCACAAGACTGTATCCTTAAAATAATTTTAAAAATTAGATTTCATGTTAATTTCATGTGCCCTTTTTTGTCAATTTTTATTTTTTTTATTTATTTTCTAAAATAAAAACTACATATCAGATAAGGACGATTCATGCATTAAAATGAGCACCAGGTCCTCGTCCTTAAGAAGGGATACTCCTTTGTCCAAATGCCGTTTGCTCTATCTCTTGTAGTTTAGGAGTTGTAGAACACTTTTTGGAGTGGAAGCTGACCAAAAACATGTGCTTTTTCCCTCATAACTCCCAAACCATACATCCTACAAGGACGATTTATACACCAAATTGTTTCTAATACATATATACACAAGACTGCATATTCAGAAAAAAGTTTTCTGGAAGTTGATTTTTTTTCAAGAATCTTAGTTAAAATTTTTTACATGAATCATAGTTTTTGACGTGGTTTTTTGCGATTTTTTGATTTTTTAGCCATAACTTCTAAACCATACATCATAAAAGGACGATTTATGCATCAAAATGTTCCTTAAGCTACTGTTCACCAGACTGTATCCTTAAAATAATTTTAAAAATTAGATTTCATGTTAATTTCATGTGCCCTTTTTTGTCAATTTTTATTTTTTTTATTTATTTTCTAAAATAAAAACTACATATCAGATAAGGACGATTCATGCATTAAAATGAGCACCAGGTCCTCGTCCTTAAGAAGGGATACTCCTTTGTCCAAATGCCGTTTGCTCTATCTCTTGTAGTTTAGGAGTTGTAGAACACTTTTTGGAGTGGAAGCTGACCAAAAACATGTGCTTTTTCCCTCATAACTCCCAAACCATACATCCTACAAGGACGATTTATACACCAAATTGTTTTTAATACATATATACACAAGACTGCATATTCAGAAAAAAGTTTTCTGGAAGTTGATTTTTTTTCAAGAATCTTAGTTAAAATTTTTTACATGAATCATAGTTTTTGACGTGGTTTTTTGCGATTTTTTTGATTTTTTAGCCATAACTTCTAAACCATACATCATAAAAGGACGATTTATGCATCAAAATGTTCCTTAAGCTACTGCCCACCAGACTGTATCCTTAAAATAATTTTAAAAATTAGATTTCATGTTAATTTCATGTGCCCTTTTTTGTCAATTTTTATTTTTTTTATTTATTTTCTAAAATAAAAACTACATATCAGATAAGGACGATTCATGCATTAAAATGAGCACCAGGTCCTCGTCCTTAAGAAGGGATACTCCTTTGTCCAAATGCCGTTTGCTCTATCTCTTGTAGTTTAGGAGTTGTAGAACACTTTTTGGAGTGGAAGCTGACCAAAAACATGTGCTTTTTCCCTCATAACTCCCAAACCATACATCCTACAAGGACGATTTATACACCAAATTGTTTCTAATACATATATACACAAGACTGCATATTCAGAAAAAAGTTTTCTGGAAGTTGATTTTTTTTCAAGAATCTTAGTTAAAATTTTTTACATGAATCATAGTTTTTGACGTGGTTTTTTGCGATTTTTTTGATTTTTTAGCCATAACTTCTAAACCATACATCATAAAAGGACGATTTATGCATCAAAATGTTCCTTAAGCTACTGTTCACCAGACTGTATCCTTAAAATAATTTTAAAAATTAGATTTTTTTATTTATTTTCTAAAATAAAACTACATATCAGATAAGGACGATTCATGCATTAAAATGAGCACCAGGTCCTCGTCCTTAAGAAGGGATACTCCTTTGTCCAAATGCCGTTTGCTCTATCTCTTGTAGTTTAGGAGTTGTAGAACACTTTTTGGAGTGGAAGCTGACCAAAAACATGTGCTTTTTCCCTCATAACTCCCAAACCATACATCCTACAAGGACGATTTATACACCAAATTGTTTCTAATACATATATACACAAGACTGCATATTCAGAAAAAAGTTTTCTGGAAGTTGATTTTTTTTCAAAAATCTTAGTTAAAATTTTTTACATGAATCATAGTTTTTGACGTGGTTTTTTGCGATTTTTTTGATTTTTTAGCCATAACTTCTAAACCATACATCATAAAAGGACGATTTATGCATCAAAATGTTCCTTAAGCTACTGCCCACAAGATTGTATCCTTAAAATAATTTTAAAAATTAGATTTCATGTTAATTTCATGTGCCCTTTTTTGTCAATTTTTATTTTTTTTATTTATTTTCTAAAATAAAAACTACATATCAGATAAGGACGATTCATGCATTAAAATGAGCACCAGGTCCTCGTCCTTAAGAAGGATACTCCTTTGTCCAAATGCCGTTTGCTCTATCTCTTGTAGTTTAGGAGTTGTAGAACACTTTTTGGAGTGGAAGCTGACCAAAAACATGTGCTTTTTCCGTCATAACTCCCAAACCATACATCCTACAAGGACGATTTATACACCAAATTGTTTCTAACACATATATACACAAGACTGCATATTCAGAAAAAAGTTTTCTGGTATTTGATTTTTTTTCAAGAATCTTAGTTAAAATTTTTTACATGAATCATAGTTTTAGACGTGTTTTTTTGCGATTTTTTTGATTTTTTAGCCATAACTTCTAAACCATACATCATAAAAGAACGATTTATGTATCAAAATGTTCCTTAAGCTACTGCCCACAAGACTGTATCCTTAAAATAATTTTAAAAATTAGATTTCATGTTAATTTCATGTGCCCTTTTTTGTCAATTTTTATTTTTTTTATTTATTTTCTAAAATAAAAACTACATATAAGATAAGGACGATTCATGCATTAAAATGAGCACTAGGTCCTCGTCCTTAAGAAGGGATAGTCCTTTGTCCAAATGCCGTTTGCTCTATCTCTTGTAGTTTAGGAGTTGTAGAACACTTTTTGGAGTGGAAGCTGGCCAAAAACATGTGCTTTTTCCGTCATAACTCCCAAACCATACATCCTACAAGGACGATTTATACACCAAATTGTTTCTAATACATATATACACAAGACTGCATATTCAGAAAAAAGTTTTCTGGAATTTGATTTTTTTTTCAAGAATCTTAGTTAAAATTTTTTACATGAATCATAGTTTTTGACGTGGTTTTTTGCGATTTTTTTGATTTTTTAGCCATAACTTCTAAACCATACATCATAAAAGGACGATTTATGCATCAAAATGTGCCTTAAGCTACTGTTCACCAGACTGTATCCTTAAAATAATTTTAAAAATTAGATTTCATGTTAATTTCATGTGCCCTTTTTTGTCAATTTTTATTTTTTTTATTTATTTTCTAAAATAAAAACTACATATCAGATAAGGACGATTCATGCATTAAAATGAGCACCAGGTCCTCGTCCTTAAGAAGGGATACTCCTTTGTCCAAATGCCGTTTGCTCTATCTCTTGTAGTTTAGGAGTTGTAGAACACTTTTTGGAGTGGAAGCTGACCAAAAACATGTGCTTTTTCCCTCATAACTCCCAAACCATACATCCTACAAGGACGATTTATACACCAAATTGTTTCTAATACATATATACACAAGACTGCATATTCAGAAAAAAGTTTTCTGGAAGTTGATTTTTTTTCAAGAATCTTAGTTAATCTCTATCTATTACATGAATCATAGTTTTTGACGTGGTTTTTTGCGATTTTTTTGATTTTTTAGCCATAACTTCTAAACCATACATCATAAAAGGACGATTTATGCATCAAAATGTTCCTTAAGCTACTGTTCACCAGACTGTGTCCTTAAAATAATTTTAAAAATTAGATTTCATGTTAATTTCATGTGCCCTTTTTTGTCAATTTTTATTTTTTTTATTTATTTTCTAAAATAAAAACTACATATCAGATAAGGATGATTCATGCATTAAAATGAGCACCAGGTCCTCGTCCTTAAGAAGGGATACTCCTTTGTCCAAATGCCGTTTGCTCTATCTCTTGTAGTTTAGGAGTTGTAGAACACTTTTTGGAGTGGAAGCTGACCAAAAACATGTGCTTTTTCCCTCATAACTCCCAAACCATACATCCTACAAGGACGATTTATACACCAAATTGTTTCTAATACATATATACACAAGACTGCATATTCAGAAAAAAGTTTTCTGGAAGTTGATTTTTTTTCAAGAATCTTAGTTAAAATTTTTTACATGAATCATAGTTTTTGACGTGGTTTTTTGCGATTTTTTTGATTTTTTAGCCATAACTTCTAAACCATACATCATAAAAGGACGATTTATGCATCAAAATGTTCCTTAAGCTACTGCCCACAAGACTGTATCCTTAAAATAATTTTAAAAATTAGATTTCATGTTAATTTCATGTGCCCTTTTTTGTCAATTTTTATTTTTTTTATTTATTTTCTAAAATAAAAACTACATATCAGATAAGGACGATTCATGCATTAAAATGAGCACCAGGTCCTCGTCCTTAAGAAGGGATACTCCTTTGTCCAAATGCTGTTTGCTCTATCTCTTGTAGTTTAGGAGTTGTAGAACACTTTTTGGAGTGGAAGCTGACCAAAAACATGTGCTTTTTCCCTCATAACTCCCAAACCATACATCCTACAAGGACGATTTATACACCAAATTGTTTCTAATACATATATACACAAGACTGCATATTCAGAAAAAAGTTTTCTGGAAGTTGATTTTTTTTCAAGAATCTTGGTTAAAATTTTTTACATGAATCATAGTTTTTGACGTGGTTTTTTGCGATTTTTTTGATTTTTTAGCCATAACTTCTAAACCATACATCATAATAGGACGATTTATGCATCAAAATGTTCCTTAAGCTACTGCCCACAAGACTGTATCCTTAAAATAATTTTAAAAATTAGATTTCATGTTAATTTCATGTGCCCTTTTTTGTCAATTTTTATTTTTTTTATTTATTTTCTAAAATAAAAATTACATGTCAGATAAGGACGATTCATGCATTAAAATGAGCACCAGGTCCTCGTCCTTAAGAAGGGATACTCCTTTGTCCAAATGCCGTTTGCTCTATCTCTTGTAGTTTAGGAGTTGTAGAACACTTTTTGGAGTGGAAGCTGACCAAAAACATGTGCTTTTTCCCTCATAACTCCCAAACCATACATCCTACAAGGACGATTTATACACCAAATTGTTTTTAATACATATATACACAAGACTGCATATTCAGAAAAAAGTTTTCTGGAAGTTGATTTTTTTCAAGAATCTTAGTTAAAATTTTTTACATGAATCATAGTTTTTGACGTGGTTTTTTGCGATTTTTTTGATTTTTTAGCCATAACTTCTAAACCATACATCATAAAAGGACGATTTATGCATCAAAATGTTCCTTAAGCTACTGTCCACCAGACTGTATCCTTAAAATAATTTTAAAAATTAGATTTCATGCTAATTTCATGTGCCCTTTTTTGTCAATTTTTATTTTTTTTATTTATTTTCTAAAATAAAAACTACATATCAGATAAGGACGATTCATGCATTAAAATGAGCACCAGGTCCTCGTCCTTAAGAAGGGATACTCCTTTGTCCAAATGCCGTTTGCTCTATCTCTTGTAGTTTAGGAGTTGTAGAACACTTTTTGGAGTGGAAGCTGACCAAAAACATGTGCTTTTTCCCTCATAACTCCCAAATCATACATCATACAAGGACGATTTATACACCAAATTGTTTCTAATACATATATACACAAGACTGCATATTCAGAAAAAAGTTTTCTGGAAGTTGATTTTTTTTCAAGAATCTTAGTTAAAATTTTTTACATGAATCACAGTTTTTGACGTGGTTTTTTGCGATTTTTTTGATTTTTTAGCTATAACTTCTAAACCATACATCATAAAAGGACGATTTATGCATCAAAATGTTCCTTAAGCTACTGCCCACCAGACTGTATCCTTAAAATAATTTTAAAAATTAGATTTCATGTTAATTTCATGTGCCCTTTTTTGTCAATTTTTATTTTTTTTATTTATTTTCTAAAATAAAAACTACATATCAGATAAGGACGATTCATGCATTAAAATGAGCACCAGGTCCTCGTCCTTAAGAAGGGATACTCCTTTGTCCAAATGCCGTTTGCTCTATCTCTTGTAGTTTAGGAGTTGTAGAACACTTTTTGGAGTGGAAGCTGACCAAAAACATGTGCTTTTTCCCTCATAACTCCCAAACCATACATCCTACAAGGACGATTTATACACCAAATTGTTTCTAATACATATATACACAAGACTGCATATTCAGAAAAAAGTTTTCTGGAAGTTGATTTTTTTTCAAGAATCTTGGTTAAAATTTTTTACATGAATCATAGTTTTTGACGTGGTTTTTTTGCGATTTTTTTGATTTTTTAGCCATAACTTCTAAACCATACATCATAATAGGACGATTTATGCATCAAAATGTTCCTTAAGCTACTGCCCACAAGACTGTATCCTTAAAATAATTTTAAAAATTAGATTTCATGTTAATTTCATGTGCCCTTTTTTGTCAATTTTTATTTTTTTTATTTATTTTCTAAAATAAAAATTACATGTCAGATAAGGACGATTCATGCATTAAAATGAGCACCAGGTCCTCGTCCTTAAGAAGGGATACTCCTTTGTCCAAATGCCGTTTGCTCTATCTCTTGTAGTTTAGGAGTTGTAGAACACTTTTTGGAGTGGAAGCTGACCAAAAACATGTGCTTTTTCCCTCATAACTCCCAAACCATACATCCTACAAGGACGATTTATACATCAAATTGTTTTTAATACATATATACACAAGACTGCATATTCAGAAAAAAGTTTTCTGGAAGTTGATTTTTTTCAAGAATCTTAGTTAAAATTTTTTACATGAATCATAGTTTTTGACGTGGTTTTTTGCGATTTTTTTGATTTTTTAGCCATAACTTCTAAACCATACATCATAAAAGGACGATTTATGCATCAAAATGTTCCTTAAGCTACTGTCCACCAGACTGTATCCTTAAAATAATTTTAAAAATTAGATTTCATGTTAATTTCATGTGCCCTTTTTTGTCAATTTTTATTTTTTTTATTTATTTTCTAAAATAAAAACTACATATCAGATAAGGACGATTCATGCATTAAAATGAGCACTAGGTCCTCGTCCTTAAGAAGGGATAGTCCTTTGTCCAAGTGCCGTTTGCTCTATCTCTTGTAGTTTAGGAGTTGTAGAACACTTTTTGGAGTGGAAGCTGGCCAAAAACATGTGCTTTTTCCGTCATAACTCCCAAACCATACATCCTACAAGGACGATTTATACACCAAATTGTTTCTAACACATATATACACAAGACTGCATATTCAGAAAAAAGTTTTCTGGTATTTGATTTTTTTTCAAGAATCTTAGTTAAAATTTTTTACATGAATCATAGTTTTTGACGTGTTTTTTTGCGATTTTTTTGATTTTTTAGCCATAACTTCTAAACCATACATCATAAAAGAACGATTTATGTATCAAAATGTTCCTTAAGCTACTGCCCACAAGACTGTATCCTTAAAATAATTTTAAAAATTAGATTTCATGTTCATTTCATGTGCCCTTTTTTGTCAATTTTTATTTTTTTTATTTATTTTCTAAAATAAAAACTACATATAAGATAAGGACGATTCATGCATTAAAATGAGCACTAGGTCCTCGTCCTTAAGAAGGGATAGTCCTTTGTCCAAATGCCGTTTGCTCTATCTCTTGTAGTTTAGGAGTTGTAGAACACTTTTTGGAGTGGAAGCTGGCCAAAAACATGTGCTTTTTCCGTCATAACTCCCAAACCATACATCCTACAAGGACGATTTATACACCAAATTGTTTCTAATACATATATACACAAGACTGCATATTCAGAAAAAAGTTTTCTGGTATTTGATTTTTTTTCAAGAATCTTAGTTAAAATTTTTTACATGAATCATAGTTTTTGACGTGTTTTTTTGCGATTTTTTTGATTTTTTAGCCATAACTTCTAAACCATACATCATAAAAGAACGATTAATGTATCAAAATGTTCCTTAAGCTACTGCCCACAAGACTGTATCCTTAAAATAATTTTAAAAATTAGATTTCATGTTAATTTCATGTGCCCTTTTTTGTCAATTTTTATTTTTTTTATTTATTTTCTAAAATAAAAACTACATATAAGATAAGGACGATTCATGCATTAAAATGAGCACTAGGTCCTCGTCCTTAAGAAGGGATAGTCCTTTGTCCAAATGCCGTTTGCTCTATCTCTTGTAGTTTAGGAGTTGTAGAACACTTTTTGGAGTGGAAGCTGGCCAAAAACATGTGCTTTTTCCGTCATAACTCCCAAACCATACATCCTACAAGGACGATTTATACACCAAATTGTTTCTAATACATATATACACAAGACTGCATATTCAGAAAAAAGTTTTCTGGAATTTGATTTTTATTCAAGAATCTTAGTTAAAATTTTTTACATGAATCATAGTTTTTGACGTGGTTTTTTGCGATTTTTTTGATTTTTTAGCCATAGCTTCTAAACCATACATCATAAAAGGACGATTTATGCATCAAAATGTTCCTTAAGCTACTGCCCACAAGACTGTATCCTTAAAATAATTTTAAAAATTAGATTTCATGTTAATTTCATGTGCCCTATTTTGTCAATTTTTATTTTTTTTATTTATTTTCTAAAATAAAAACTACATATCAGATAAGGTTGATTCATGCATTAAAATGAGCACCAGGTCCTCGTCCTTAAGAAGGGATACTCCTTTGTCCAAATGCCGTTTGCTCTATCTCTTGTAGTTTAGGAGTTGTAGAACACTTTTTGGAGTGGAAGCTGACCAAAAACATGTGCTTTTTCCCTCATAACTCCCAAACCATACATCCTACAAGGACGATTTATACACCAAATTGTTTTTAATACATATATACACAAGACTGCATATTCAGAAAAAAGTTTTCTGGAATTTGATTTTTTTTCAAGAATCTTAGTTAAAATTTTTTACATGAATCATAGTTTTTGACGTGGTTTTTTGCGATTTTTTTGATTTTTTAGCCATAGCTTCTAAACCATACATCATAAAAGGACGATTTATGCATCAAAATGTTCCTTAAGCTACTGCCCACAAGACTGTATCCTTAATTCATTTTTTTTAATGCGATTTTTTTGATTTTTTAGCCATAACTTCTAAACCATGAAACTTTGTCATGAAACTTTTTGATGTCAAAGTTAACATAGTTAGGTAGTGTGTTTATTCATTTTCGTCGATAATTTTTTTGTTTCTTAAGATCCGTGAAACTAGCAGTTTTGACTTTTTTGCATTTTCACAAAAGAGGAAATCTTGCAACTCATTTTAAAAAAAACTGAACGATTTTTTTGTCATGAAACTTTTTGGGGTCACAGCTAACATAGTTAGGTAGTGTGTTTATACATTTTCGTTGATGGTTTTTTTGTTTCTTAAGATCTGTGAAACTAGCAGTTTTGACTTTTTTTGCATATTCACAAAAGAGGAAATATTGCAACTCATTTAAAAAAAAAACTGAACGATTTTTTTGTCATGAAACTTTTTGAGGTCAAAGTTAACATAGTTAGGTAATGTGTTTATACATTTTTGTCAATCGTTTTTTTGTTTCTTAAGATCTGTGAAACTAGCAGTTTTGACTTTTTTGCATATTCACAAAAGAGGAAATCTTGCAACTCATTTTAAAAAAAACTGAACGATTTTTTTTTCATGAAACTTTTTGAGGTCAAAGTTAACATAGTTAGGTAGTGTGTTTATACATTTTCGTCGATGGTTTTTTTGTTTCTTAAGATCTGTGAAACTAGCAGTTTTGACTTTTTTTAAATTATTAAAAGTTTATCCAATTAAGAAATTTTGGTACAGTTATTTTTACCTAAGCCGTATGATGAAAATTGTGTTGCTTTTAGCTTTAAATCTTATTCAATCAGTGGTTCTATCTTATGTCTAATATTTTTATATCTATGCAATTTTTTAGCATTTCTTTTAAATATTTTAAAATTCTATTTAATAACATTTGAGTAGAGTATTTATAATTATATAAATAATTGCAGAAAGTCGGTATATCGTCGCTGCGCCTACAAAAATGGATATGTGATTTTTGTACATTTTTTATTGCATATTTTTTTAATGTTCATATATCTGCATTTGCCTTGTTTTTAGATTTTTTTTGTTTAGAAGTGATCAAAACAGCTACGTGGTCGCAGTTGTTGAAATGCTCTAGTGAAAAGTTGCTGAAATACACATAACCCTTTTTTTAGGCACAGCGACAATATGTAGATTAGTCTTATCTCAATTTCGTTGCTAATGAAGAAAATAGTACAAAAAAAATAAAAGAGCTTTTAAAAAGCTTTTTAGTTATTAAGGTATGTTAGTAACAGAGATTTTTTCTGTTAAGATTCCTATTACAGATATTTGTTGCGAAAAGATGTTGTTAACATAATTATGTTGCTAACATACCTCTGTTAAGTTTTTTTTCGCCAGATGCTGCATTTCGCCGGATGCTTACTTCACACAAGTATTTCACTAAATCATTGAAATAATTGAAGTAGTAAGCTGAAGTGCTTTTTAATTTGTAAACATAACTGAGGGTACAATCTATCAAAATCACAAGCTTTTTGCCTACCAAAAGCATATATTTCTAAAATTTGTGGGTTACTGCTGTTTGTAAAAACTTTTTTTTTAAATACTTTGTTGGTTATGACCTTTAGACATTTGCGTTTTCTGCTTAACTATGACAAGTACGATCATTTTGAGGAAAAGTGAGAACTTGCATAAGCAGTATATTAACTCAATTTTAAGAAAAGTGTGGGTTACGACAGTTTGTCACGCGAGCGACGATATGTTGAAAGACTGCCTTCTGGGTATGAAAGTGTAATGGATGGTATTCAAGGCTTTCCCTTCCAATTTAGCTTCTTTTGGGTATGAGTGAAAAAAATGTCGCACACTTTGAACAGCTGTTGTTGACGAGCTTAGATGCTTATGGGCTCCATACAGCCTGCAACCAAAGCAAAGCTGGAAGTGTAACTTGGAAGTTTTTGATAGTTATCACAACGAAATTGCAGCATAAGCAGTTCCACTTATGTTTTGGTTCCAGTGAATATGGGCCGCATTAAAGTTGGGTTCTTACGGAACAAAACATTTTGTCAAACCGTTTCGTTCAGTTTCTATGAGTTGATCTGTTTCTAGTTTGGACAGCAACATTGAATTGCATTTCAACGAACATTTTCGTTTTCACTCGTTACGTACCTACTCGTCTATTTTGATTAGGCCTTAATAAATACTCGTATAATACAAAGTTTAATTCAATTTTTTTTTCAGTTTTTGATTTTTACGGTCGTGAAGTGCACTTTATATATTTTTCTAGTTCATTTAAAAAAATAAAATTATTAAAAATGTTTACTTCTTTAACCCTTTCGCTACGGATGGTACACATATGTACCACCAATTGTAAACTTTGAGAAAAAAGGTAATTATCGTGCTCTTTGCTTTCCAAATTTACCATTTCGTCTCTTCAATTATGCTCTTTGTTAACAAACGGTACTTTATCAAGTATCATTGTCAACACGTGTTCAGTTTATGGATTTTGTTGACAGAGACGGATTAATTGATCGTTTTTTTTCATATTTTGCAATAAATGAACCTATATATCAAATTAAAATAACAAATTTAGTCTAAATAAAGTTCGTTTCACTTTTGGTTTTCAGCTGGTAATAATATTTTAACCTTTATATTATTTTTTATACATTTTTTTTACATGGTACGTATATGTACCACCAGTCCTGACAGGTGGTACACATGTGCACCAGTAGTACCAAAAAAACGTTTACTGATTTTTCACAGGTTGAAAGAAAAATTTTGAATTCAGAAGATATTCGAAAGTTGTTGGAGGATGAAGCTGAAAGTGATAGTTTGGGAGACTTTTCTGCTTAAAGCAGTGACAAATATGTGCCAAGTGATTACAATAACAGTTTAAAAAGTTGCTCAGATGAGGAAACCGAATATGAAGACGAAGCAACTGCCGAAGAGCTAGTGGAAGATATATCCGCTAGCAACCAACCAGCTGATATTAACTTAATTTGAAATACTCCTGATGAAGCTTTTGTTCCCAAGAGATCTATGTCCACCCCTCGTAGTTTTGCAATAAATTTTTCTGCAAATGCATAAAACAGGAGTTGCGTTTGTGAATTCGTTGCGTGTTGACGTGCGTCCATCCGTTTCAGTCACATATTTTAATTAAATTTATTAATTGTGTTGTTTTGTTTTATATTGCACCGCGACTTATGTTATATGTTTCGTCGTGTTTTGTTTTGGTTAACTTAAATGTCCTAAAAGTTTTAAAATTAAACGTTGTGTTAAAATTAGCAAAATAAATAAAATCATTAGAATCAAATAAAATAAAAATCAGCGAGATCAATAACAACAACAACAAAGCATCGCCAAGAACAGCATAACCGGACAGCATTGATGTTTTTTTTTGCTGACCACGCGAGGGGCTTTTCTATGCTCCTCGCTGTGTAAGTAATTGTTGTTGTTTTCGTTTCCGTCAATTCCGCTATCCTCTCCAATTAGTTGCGTCTGTGGGTAAGGTTGCACAGTGGGCTGAATTGTGCTGAAGTAAAGGCATAACACTTGCTTCAGTACTTTTTATATTGCTCATGTTGTGCGGCTCCTTATTTGTTTGATATTTGCATGGTGCGGAAATGTCGGGTCATTTTCGCATAGATTTTTGCAATGTTCGTGGACTGAGGGCGAATTTTTTCGCGGTATATGTCCATTGTACTCTACATAGGCCTCAAATAATGGCACTAGGCGAGACCCAGGTGGCCGAGGATGCAGATCCACTGGATTTTCATATACCTGGGTACCGCTTACTGCCATTGTTTTCTTTGCATAGAGGCATCGCCCTTTTTATAAGAACGGATGTAGCATACCAGTGTGAGAGGAGTCTGAACGTGACCGATCCAGAGTTTAGCTCAATGTGGATTAGGTTCAGGCTTCGCTCTCACTTGCTGCATTTTTGTTTTATTTATAGAAGCCCGAATCTAGGGAGAGAGCCCACTTTTAACAAACTGGACTCTCTCTCTGATTCGATAACGCATATTTTGGGGTTGTTTCCTGACAGTGAGATCGTTGTAGCAGGCGATTTCAATGTCCACAACCCGGCTTGGTTACGTCACTCGGGCCTATTGACACCTGTTGGGCAATATGTTGAGCTATTTGCTGAATCGAACCAATTGATTCAACTAGTGAAGAAACCCACTTTTTTTCCTCAAAGTGATATGTATAGCCATAATACCCTTGACCTTTTTCTGACTTCACATCATGAAAAATATGATGTGAGTGTCAACGCACCTCTTGGTAACTCGGACCATTGTACCATCTCCGCTGTTTTTCCATATTCTAACCCCTGCACCTCTACGCCTAAAGCCCCGAAGAGGACTGCATGGTTTAATGGAAGGGCAAATTGGACTGCGTTAAATAATTTTTATCGCAACTTCAATTGGAAATTATGTTTCGCTGATAGAAATGTGAATGCCGCGGCTGTCATGATACAAGAAATTATTTTATTGGGTATGCGGTCTTTCATTCCCAATAAGATGAGAAACATTAAACCAAAAGACCACTCATGGTTTAATGAGACTTGCAGGATTGCAGTCAGGCCCAAAGAGGAAGCCTTTCAGAATTGGCGTTCTAACAAGAATACTGATACTAAAAGACTTCGCATCGAGGCAAGGAATCGCTGTAATGCAATTTTAAAAAGCGAAAAGTTTCTGCACGAAGCTCGCATTTGAGAACAGGTTCTTCTCTGCCCCAAAGGGAGCAAAGTCATTTGTTAAAAAAGTTAAGAACCAGACATCGTCATCGATTCCAGCTCTTTTAAAGATGACCAAATCTTCACTGACTCGGCTGATAAAGCGAACCTATTGGCTGGATTGTTTGCACGAAATTCCACTCTCTCGGATAGCAATCAGCCACTGCCCTTTGTTTGGGGTGGATCTTCTGCGATGCAGGAGATATACTTTCGAACGAGAGCAGTTAAAAGGGGTCCTTACAAATCTCAACGTAAACAAAGCCTCTGTTCCTGACGGCATACCGCCAATTGTGCTTAAAATGTGTGCTTCTTCGCTGGCTCGGCCTTTGCGCAACCTTTTCAACGTATCCTATAGAACAGGAGTATTTCCATCTTGTTGGAAGGCAAATGTCCAGCCGGTACCTAAAAAGGGTGATGCCACGAACCCTTCAAACTACGGACCCATTGCGATATGCTCTACGCTTTCCAAAGTTATGGAGAGCGTAATAAACTTCAACGTTGTGAACTATCTGGAGCGCAACCAACTGCTCAGTGACCGTCAATATGGTTTCCGTAGGGCTCGCTCTACTAGTGACCTTATGGCGTTCTTAACCGAAGAATGGAATAAATGCGTTCACTTTTTCGGCGAGAGCAGGGTTGTTGCTCTTGATATTTCTAAAGCGTTCGACCGAGTGTGGCACAAAGCGCTCGTGTCAAAACTTGTTGCATATGGTTTTGGTGGTAACTTTGCTCGATGGATCACGTGTTTCCTCAAGGACAGAACGATTCGAGTCGTAGTTGACGGTATTTCGTCCGAGAAGCACGTCATCAACACAGGAGTACCGCAGGGTTCAGTTCTATCGCCTACCTTGTTTCTGGTGTTTATCAACGACCTTCTGTCGTTGACGCATAACCCAATACATTCGTTTGCGGACGACAGCAGCATTTGTCATTCATATTCATTCAAAAAACGCCCAAGCTCTATGGAGATTGAGAGAAAAAGGCAAACTATGAATGACACACTCCTTAATGATCTACAAAAAATCTCCGAGTGGGGTCTTGCTAATAGAGTAGAGTTCAATGCAAGCAAGACCCAGTGTTGTCTGTTAACCCACAAGCGAGTGAATTGCCCTTTAGCTCCTCTCAGTATGAATGGTGTGGATCTTGTGGAATCAGCCGCTCTTGACGTTCTGGGCATATCGATCCAATCTGATCTTCGTTGGAATGATCATATTTTCGATGTGTCGAAAGAAGCGGGCAAGTGCCTAGGTTTTCTAAAACGGTGCAAAAAATATTTCACTTCAGCTGATCTTCGCATGATCTACACCTCATATATTAGGCCGAAAATGGAGTACAATTCGCACATTTGGGCAGGGGCTTCAAAATCTTATTTGGAGCTTCTGGACCGAATTCAACGTCGTGCGATATATTTGTAATGTAGGTTGCCTAAGCCTTCTGTATAGGTATTACCATGGGAAGTGTTCAAGGGAGATACATGGCCTGACGCCACCAGCTCGTGTGTTTCCCAGGTCCACTCGGGCAGCTGTCCAAGCCCACCCCTTTACCATTGCATCGATGCCTAATAGAACCTCGCATTACCGCGATAATTCGTTCTTTAGTCGCGCGGTTAAGTTGTGGAATAGTCTCCCTGCGAGCGTGTTTCCCGGCAGTTTTGAGCTGTGCAAATTCAAAACAAATCTTCACCGACACTACTCCATCTATCCACCCTCCAACTAACTATCACCCATCTTCCGAATCAACACAATGCTTACGCATTTATAGGGGGCATCCCCTGAGCGTGGGTTTAGTCTAAAAAAAAAAAAAAAAAAAAATATCGCCACATATACCGCGCACATCAAGTATTAGTGAAATTTTTCACAAGCTTCTGCCAAAATCGGTTTACATGTATATAGCTCAATGCACAAATGAACGAATTGAAATACTCCGAAATGCTCAACCTAAAAAGAAAAAATTTAAAATAACTCCAACGAATAGTGGTGAAATAGAGGTAATCATTGGATGCATGTTTATTATGTCCTACAATCGTCTTCCTTGCATAAAAGATTATTGGTCCCTTCTAAGTTGTACTTCGCAAGCCCACAAAAACCACCAAATTGTAGTAAAACTTTCTACATACCTGACATGGTGGAATGCCTGAAAAAAAATTTCTGAAGTGTAGACAAGACAGTTGTTACCAAAGTATTGATGAATCTATGACCAAATTCAAGGGCCGTAGCACACTGAAGCAATATATGCCTCTCAAGCCCACCAAGAGGGGTATTAAAATGTGGCTTCGATGCGATTCGGTTACTGGATATACGTACGATTTTAACATATACTGTGGAAAGGATCTGACAGCATCCCTGGGAACACTTGGAGAGCGAGTAGTATTCAAACTCACAAGTTCAATCGTAGAAAATGATGTATCCTTTGGCTTTGATCGCTTTTTCACCTCAGTGCATTTATTAGACACGATTCCTTTTCCAGCTGTTGGTACAATTATGGCCAACAGGAAAAATGTTCCTCAATTTACAAAACGAAAACTGGAAAGAGGAGAATCAGAATTCGAAAGCACATCATCAGGCCTCTTATGTGTAAAATGGCAAGACACAAAAGAGGTTTTGGTTATTAGTAACTGCCATAAACCTGGCATAAGTAATGTACCAAAAAAATTGAAAACAGGCGACTAAATTCAGGTTTCATGTCCAAATCAAATAAAATGCTATCGCGAGATAATGGAAGGAGTCGACCTGGCAGATCAAATGACTGGCCTATATGAATTTGATCGCAAATCGGATAAATGGTGGAAAAAAGTATTTTATCGTTTGATAATGATGACAGCTGTCAATGCATGGACGATCTACAATGATCTTAATAGAAATAAGATTCCGTTCAAGCAATTTTTGGTGACTTTGGCCGAGACACTGATCGAAGAAGGTCTTAAAACTACAGCTGTTCGCAGATCACATAGACCAGGTCGTGTACCATAGCCCGTAAAATCACTCCATCTTCCTACTGAAGGCAAAACAAGACGCCGTTGTGCTCATTGCACACAACAAAAAAAAAACAAACACGTACATATACGATTTGCACTGAGTGCCAAATACCATTATGCAAAAACTGTTTTGCAATTTTTCATTCATAAGTTTGCACTTGTCGTTAAAAACACTTCATTAAATGTTTACTTCCTTATTATACTGAGTATTAGACTTAACTAATTGTTTTCTTTTTTTGTTTTAACATTACATCTCTTAATAAATGAATTGCTTTATTTTATTTTTTATTAAAATTGTTTTTTTTTATATTTGTATTATTTGCGTTTTATGGGACGGTTGGTACACATTTGTACCACTTAACAAGACGACTGGTACAATGGTTTACCAGCCCCCCTGAGTTTCCCCACTAGCGCAAGCACCCACTTCCCACCCAGACTAATTCTGGGAGACACAAAACACATATTGAGTACATAAATTACAATATAGCATTGCAATTCGAAAGCCGTAGCGAAAGGGTTAAAGGGAAAAATCTGTTTCGTATCACATTATGGTTTGTATGAACATAATTGAACCCGTCATTTAGTAAAGGGCATGAGTCCATACATTAAAGCTTTTCAGGATTAACAAAAAACGTATTTGTTCGGAAAAAGTCTATGGTGGTTAAGAAACTGAATATTGAAGTTAATAAATAAAAACATATATAATTTTTGTGCCATTTATTTTTTTTTAAAAAAAGCATGTATCATACAGATTTTGGTCGTTGAAATTTTTGGACTTATGCCCTTTTCGAAATGACTTCTTAGAAATAATCGCAAATCCAAAGATTTTCGGAAGAAGTGACATTTAATCATCATTATTTTCTTCATATTGTTTATTAGCTGAAGTTTTTGGCCATGCAAAAATCTCTGCATAGAATTTTTGGTACTTTTCCGGAATGTATTTTTCTAGTTTTTCAAATCTGGTATTTTCTTTTCATTGATTGGCACTTTGCCAGCATACGCAGGAGTATCATTTGATGGTAAAGGCGGGCTGGTGCCCATTCTCTATAAGAGCTGGAATTCATAACTGGTTAAACAATCTATATATTCACGTGTTGTAACAAGGCCTGGTGTAGACTTGGAAAATGTGAAATGTTACACTTGGGAAATAGCAAAAGTTTTTTTTTGTCCTTGGGTACTCTTTTGCCATAGGAATCCACAGAAAGCACCAGTTTCTTGTAATGGTTCGGCCACCATTTTTTTATGTCAATAATTTCTTCAGTTTTAGGCCTTCTAATTTCAAAATTTTCATTTTTTTTTCATTTCACAAAAAAAAAAAAGAGAATAAATATGTAACTACAATCTCGTCTCTCTGCTCACACCAAACTCACACTACCAACACAAGTAAAAACACACAACCGAACACACACAAAGCACCGCTGCTCTAGGGCAATTCTCTTTATGCTCTTCTCATTATGCCAATAATAGAATTCTATCAAAGAGAGTATATATAAAGAGTTACAGAAACAGAGAAATTGCTCTTTAAAATATTTTCAAGCATGTAAGGATTGGGTTCTGCCGGCGCGCTGCTATTGTTATGCTGCCGACGTTCTTGAGGTCTGTTTTGGGCAGAGCTGTTGCTAAATCTCTGTGTGCACAAGCGAGCTGGGAGCATATTTGTTCTTTTTTCTTCCTATTAGAATTGCGATCATTGGTATATTTAAGAAACTATGAATGAAATGAAGCAAGCAGATATTCTTATGTTCTGTTTTGATTATCAAGTATGCCCAAAAATTGTCAGCTTTGTTTTGGCTGATTTTTGTATGCATCTTTTTTTCAGATTTTCAGAATTTTATGTTTTCTAGATCTATCATTTGGTATATTGAAAGAAATATTTTTGAATGAAGCAAAACGCCTTTCTTTCAATTTACCAATATAGATTTGTAGATATCTTTATTTTGTGTTTATATATTCATGAATATTAAAAAGTGGTTAACTTTGCTTTGGGTAATTTTTTATTACATTTGTTTGCTAAATTTTTTAAAAGATGATTTTAAAAATTAATTTAAAAAATATCAATGCAATTGCAGTTATATTTTATTTCAGAATTTTATAATCAAATGTTCTAAATTATTCATTTTTTGTTACATGCAAAGAACTAGTACCTACCATAAGTAAAGGATTTTTTGATTTGTCAATTTAAAGTTGTCTTACAATAAAATGTGCAGCCAAATTTACGCTATTTTATTCTATACACTAGCTGATATACCCGGTGTTACCGAGAAGTTAAATATATTTAAAATTTTAACATATGTACATTTCTCGTTTTAATGTTTCTAAAATGCCGAACATGTCCGCGAGTTACCAAATTTCAGAATTGCTTAAGCCCTGAATTGCTTAAGATTTAATTTATGGTACTTTTTTCTGTTTGCGACTGCCCAAGATATTACTCTTAAAGGCAAAGCATTTTTTAAAAATTATAAAAACGACATATTAAAAAATTTAATTCGTCACAAAAATCAAAGGGGGAAATATTTATTTTTTCTTAAAAGAAATAGAAAAACAAATTTTTATGTCAAACTGAAATAGTTTTTGCATAAGAGTGATACGACATATGAAAGAACATAAAATTGCAATTTTCGGTTTTAATTGTTTTTACAATAAAAACATTTTTTGTACCATTTTTGGAAGAAAAATAGATTTTTTTGACCTTTTTTTAAAAAAGATTAAAAATAAAAATGAATTTTTAGACAAAAGAAGATTGAATGAAATATATTAAAACAGAACGAAGATATTTGCGTCAAAATTCAAGACTTTGAATTTGAATACTTTTTTGGCTTTTTAGGTTATCTACAAAAATTCATTGTACTAAGACAGTTTTCAAGGTATGAGAATGTTATTGGTGTCAAACAAACAGAATTTTTTTTTTTATTTATTATCCTTAAGAAAATTAAAAAAGTTAATATACTATAACATATATTAAATAAAAAAATGCATATTGTAGGGTACTCATTATAGATAAACGAAAACAGTCCAGGAGGCGTTTACAGCCCTTTTGATAATCAAAACCTCTTTCATAGGTTATCCAAACGCATTTATAGCTTATATGCTCATTATGCAACAAATGGTCACACAGTCAAAATAAACTAATGAAATTAAGAATAAACAGTTTTATTTTAATAAATTTGCCGCACTTGGTTAAACAATTTTACAACTTCTTACCCTTTTTTCCAAAACGTCAAATTCATAAAAGAATTTACAGAAATTAAAATGTATAATTAGTAAGGATCAGTAAAAATAATTTAATTAATTGAAACATTTAATTTTGATTAAAAATAATAAATAAAAAACATGAATTTACTAAAACATTTAATTACATTTTTATTAAAAATAATCTACAGAAATTAAAGCAAAGATTTCTGTTTATAAATAAAATCTGTTACTGTGCGATCATTGTGTATGTTAAGGGATGCATATCCGCTCAAACTGCTCTCGCCCATTGAATTACGAATGTATGTTTTAAGAAATTTAGGAGATAGAACTATATATTATTTCTCAAATATTTTAATTTTACACAAACTTTATAAATCATAAAACCGAAAAGAAAAAATTACTTCAACGATTGAGTTAAAACTTCTCATCGGGTCAGAATTCTGAAAAATCAACTTTGAAAAATCAAAATTGTAAGATCTATTTTGAAAATATCATGAATAATTTAACACATTCCTTAAAAATTAAACTAGTTTGAGGCTCACATCTTTAATTCGAAAGTTAATTGGAAAAAACTCTTGACTACAAAATAGTCCCAATGAAAGGGGCTGAAAATTTTATTATATAAACATTTTTTGTTGTGCCGAAAATTACGAAGAGACTGTGATGCAATGCCGCCATAAGCAGAGCTAAAGAAAACGCAGAACTTAAAATAGGATCCATTTGCATATTTGGATTAAGCCAACAAACTCCAGCAACAAAACCATGGGTGCTGAAATTTAAATTTTCGGTAACCGCTCAAGGGAAATTTAAAATCATTTGGTGGCTGAAGTATACTTTAAAATCTCTCTAATTAGAAAGGTTTTTTCAGTATATATATGTCATTCTTGTTGGCTGTACTGTTATCATCACTACCATCATCTACAACTGCCGATGTTAAGGGTAGTGATGACAATTGTTAATGTATCACGTATGATATGACAAATTAAGAAATAGTGCACCATTTAATATTGGAGTGCACAGAACAAATTAGGCTTCTAATTAGGCTTCACCAATCGTGAGAACTTTGCGAAAATTTAATAACCTATCAAATGTATATTCTATTGATTTTTCAGTCACTAATACGATAATTTTCAATCAATTAAACTCAATTTATTAAAGTGTAATATCTATTTCTTTGCATGTACATGTATCTATCTCTTTGCATATAGTCAGTAAGGTTAACATACCATTGATTAAATAAATAAATAAATAACGATACATCAGTTTTCACTATTGTTGTTTAGACGATTCAACTCATGACACAGAATTTTACACGTAAACGCAACTTCAGTATATGACTTGTTAAGTTTTTTATAACGTATTTAAGTGATTCAATGAAATAATTGCTGAAATGTATTAATTCTTATTAATATGTCGAACCTCTCGGGGGTTTGATCCCCCCAAAACCTCCCCTTGTCTACGGCCCTGCATGTAGTTCCTAATTATTATATTAAATAATAACCTAAATACTTGGAAGTTTGGAAGTTTTAAATTTAGTGGTGGAAGAATAAGGATTTCAGCGGAAATAATATTATTAGTAAGTAAAAAACCTCCCAATATTTGAATTCAATTACTTAAAATATTTCATTTCATTCAATTATGTACTTAATAAATGTTAAATATTTTTATAAATTAATTTATAATACCATCCTGCAAACACTTCAAATAAATTGTTACTTTTCTGCATTTCTTTGCAGAAATCAATTGCTGAATTTCTTTTAAGAAAATCACAATTATTTTAACATAATCTAGAATTCTGCATTTCGAACATCCGATAATCTAAAGTATCGCATGCTTGATCAGACATCAGCTGTATTAAAAAAAAATCGCAAAAATTTCTATGTAATGTTGTGAAAATGTTTTCTTAAACAGGTTTAAAAAATTGTGCAATAATGTTCGCAACTTTGATCTTTTTTAAAAATAAAAAATTACTTCTAAATAAATAAATTAATTTTAATTAATATTTATTTTAATTTAATATTTTTTCGGAATTTGTAATTAAAATTTTAGACTAAAGATTAAATTAAAATACAGTAATATTTTCGATATTGGTAAATTGAAAGAAAGCCGTTTTGCTTTATTTCATAAATATTTTTTTGAATCTACCAAATGATCGGATATAGAAAAGATAAAATTCTGAAATAAAATATAATTAAAATATATTCATGAAATATAATTTCAATTGCATAAAAAAATTTTCCTTGCTAGAAATGTAGCGAAAAAAATGTAAATAAAACTCAGCCAAAAAAAGTTGAGAATCAAAACAGAATATTAGAATATCTGAAAATTGGTATATTCAAGGAAATGTTGCTTTGCTTCATTTCATTCATAATTCCTTAAATATACAAAATGATCGAAATTCTAATAGGAAGAAAAAAGAACAAACATGTGCCCAGCTCGCTTGTGCACACATAGATTTAGCAACAGCTCTGCCCAAAACAGACCTCAAGAACGTCGGCAGCATAACAATAGCAGCGCGCCGGCAGAACCCAATCCTTACATGCTTGAAAATATTTTAAAGAGCAATTTCTCTGTTTCTGTAACTCTTTATATATACTCTCTTTGATTCTATACAAATATATACAACAGCATTTTGTTTCTCTTGAAAAGGGCATAAGTCCCGGACTCGTGCCCTTTTCATACAGACTTTAGATTTCGAGGGCCATATAAGGTGGTTTGTTGCACTTGAAGATCTACCATATTCACAGAGAATACGTAAAACCCTTAAATGAATTAAATGGCGTTAAAAGGTGATATTTGAAAAAAAGTGTGACTCGTGCCCTTTTCGAAATGACAGGTTCAATTATATGTGGCAAAATTATTCTAGATAATCAGCCTTATCACTGAGTTCCATCGTAGTTCGATATCGTAGAATCACTGAGTTCGTTCGTAGCGTCATTCGTAGATTTTTAATGTAATTTTTTGCGACGTGTTTTGGCTGCCGGAGAAAATTTTAAAATACAATTCAGAAGGAATAACCACTTTTACTGTATGAAATTTTATAAAATTTTTCTCCAACAACCAAAACACGTCGTAACAAATTACTTCAAAAATCTTACGAATGATGCTACAATTGATCTCAGTGATGCCTTTTTCGTAGTTTCTACGATATCGTACTACGACGGGACTCTCTGATTGGGCTGAATATTAAATAAACTTTGGAAAAAAAAACTCGTGCACACTTCTCAGATTTTTTCGTTTATATTGATGCAGACAAATACCACTTCAGTATCGTAACACGTCCTTTTTTGCTTGCTTGTATCTTTTGACAATACTTTCGATTGCTTCCACGTTTTACGCTTAAGATAGTACTACTCAAGTGCTATCCAAAAATCAAAACAGGAAAAAAAAGATTACACTTTTCTTTGCTTTTTTAATTTTAAACAATAAAACTTACGTACGAACGTTACGTGCGCGACCATGGAAATGCCCAAATATTAATAACAGTTGTAGCAATAATAGACGCATTTGAAGACTTCCGAATTTTATTGCAGTTTAGAATATTTATAGAATTTATCGGGCATTAAAAGAAATTATATCAAATATCAAGGACAATTTTAGAATTTTTCTAATTCTATGCTGATTTCTGAATACTATTCTCAGCAGCTTTCTGTTTGTCTTTGACTATAAAAAAAGTAGTACATAAAAACAGTATAGCACCAACTATAAATCCAAGCTGTACAATAGAGATAGTAAATTGTAAGCTATAAAATTCTTGAGATACTCTTTCGTAATTAACTTTAGTTTCGTTTGTGGTTGTTTGCGTGTGCCAATCTCGAAAATCATAATTTGCTTGAAAAGCTTCTGAAATCGCACCTACAACCACACCGCCGATTGAATTACCAACGCCTTGAGAAATTAATGTTTCTATTCCTTTAGCGCTGGCTCTCCTCGTTGGAATAACAACATACATCATTATATCCATTACAATAGCCCAGTTGAAATTTAATGCGATCTGACCAAAGCCTGTTAAAGCCAATGCTACTGCCATATTTCTTGCTGTCATGTACACACTCATTGCAAAGAAAGGATACGCAATTAACAATCCTAATCCACAAATAATAGGATCAATAAAGGGGTATTTCGGTCTAAGAAACCTGGATAGAAAAGATCCGACAGCTACTCCAAAAACTCCTGTGAAAATAGACATAAAACCCAATCTTGCGACTATGGATCCATCGTCTGTTCCATGTTCGCCTTCAAGTAGCATTATTCCATGGCCGAGACGTTTTGGCCCCCACCAGGCGAATGCAGCGGTCATAAAGCTGACAACAGTAAATGCTCCAACGATCATTAAAAACGTCCTATTCGTCAGTATATCTCGCAAGTCCTCCAGATACGAGGTGGATTTAACTGGTTTACCTCCAAGAGCAGCTGCCTCTTTTACGCCATGTTTTGGATCAACTCCAAAAAAAAACAAGATCAGCCAAATACAATTACAAAACGGAACCACCCTGAGTCCCAACCACCATTTACCCACAAGTATTTGATTGACCTTTGGAGTTATTATGAAGCCCAGTCCAGTGCCCACAGGAGCGGCAAAGAAGAATATAGCAAAAATTAAGATACGTTTTCTTCCAGTCACAATATCGGAAAGCATACTCGGCGAAAGTACTGTAAAGCCTGCTTGAGAAGCACCAACAAACACTCTTGATATGATAAATAGTTCAATGCTTTCCACCAAAGTGTTGGTAAAGCCCATTATTATCCAAACTATCAAGCAAACTATAATTATGTATTTGCGCGAAAACCGATCTCCCAAAAAGCCAAATAATGGTGATACCAATATGTATCCCAAGATATAGAAGGTGTGTATGAGGCCAGCTAGATCGTCTTCAATTTTGAAATATGCCTGAATATCAACCAAAACTCCAGCGATACTATAGCGATCCATGGAATTTACAATATTTGTCAAACACAAGATGGCGATTGTAAGTTTTTCGCGACTCGTAATTTTATTCGGATCAACTGGCGTAGCAGGTGCTGCAGCAGAGGGAGCATTCTCAGTTTCCATGATGTGAATTTTGATTTAAGCTGAACTTGCTAATTGACATTAAAAATAATAGTTGTATTTGATTTAAGTTAAACTTCCAATTCAAATGGAGAGGAAAAAAATTGAAAAGTAAATTAAAATTAGTAATTAGTTCTGAAAATTTTTAGAAAATTCGAAAATTGACGTCTGTGTGTTGTCATCGAAATGATTCGTTTAGTTTTATTAAGTCAGGTAAATACAGAGGCGTTCAACTGCAAAATGTTGAAAAATTTCAATCCCGGTATTTTACTTTTGGTAAGTATTCTAGGGCCCTTTCATTCACTTTTATAACCTGAAAAGTAAGAATACCTTAGATATAGATATAGATATAGATATAGATATAGATATAGATATAGATATAGATATAGATATAGATATAGATATAGATATAGATATAGATATAGATATAGATATAGATATAGATATAGATATAGATATAGATATAGATATAGATATAGATATAGATATAGATATAGATATAGATATAGATATAGATATAGATATAGATATAGATATAGATATAGATATAGATATAGATATAGATATAGATATAGATATAGATATAGATATAGATATAGATATAGATATAGATATAGATATAGATATAGATATAGATATAGATATAGATATAGATATAGATATAGATATAGATATAGATATAGATATAGATATAGATATAGATATAGATATAGATATAGATATAGATATAGATATAGATATAGATATAGATATAGATATAGATATAGATATAGATATAGATATAGATATAGATATAGATATAGATATAGATATAGATATAGATATAGATATAGATATAGATATAGATATAGATATAGATATAGATATAGATATAGATATAGATATAGATATAGATATAGATATAGATATAGATATAGATATAGATATAGATATAGATATAGATATAGATATAGATATAGATATAGATATAGATATAGATATAGATATAGATATAGATATAGATATAGATATAGATATAGATATAGATATAGATATAGATATAGATATAGATATAGATATAGATATAGATATAGATATAGATATAGATATAGATATAGATATAGATATAGATATAGATATAGATATAGATATAGATATAGATATAGATATAGATATAGACATAGATATAGATATAGATATAGATATAGATATAGATATAGATATAGATATAGACATAGATATAGATATAGATATAGATATAGATATAGATATAGACATAGAATATAGATATAGATATAGATATAGATATAGATATAGATATAGATATAGATATAGATATAGATATAGATATAGATATAGATATAGATATAGATATAGATATAGATATAGATATAGATATAGATATAGATATAGATATAGATATAGATATAGATATAGATATAGATATAGATATAGATATAGATATAGATATAGATATAGATATAGATATAGATATAGATATAGATATAGATATAGATATAGATATAGATATAGATATAGATATAGATATAGATATAGATATAGATATAGATATAGATATAGATATAGATATAGATATAGATATAGATATAGATATAGATATAGATATAGATATAGATATAGATATAGATATAGATATAGATATAGATATAGATATAGATATAGATATAGATATAGATATAGATATAGATATAGATATAGATATAGATATAGATATAGATATAGATATAGATATAGATATAGATATAGATATAGATATAGATATAGATATAGATATAGATATAGATATAGATATAGATATAGATATAGATATAGATATAGATATAGATATAGATATAGATATAGATATAGATATAGATATAGATATAGATATAGATATAGATATAGATATAGATATAGATATAGATATAGATATAGATATAGATATAGATATAGATATAGATATAGATATAGATATAGATATAGATATAGATATAGATATAGATATAGATATAGATATAGATATAGATATAGATATAGATATAGATATAGATATAGATATAGATATAGATATAGATATAGATATAGATATAGATATAGATATAGATATAGATATAGATATAGATATAGATATAGATATAGATATAGATATAGATATAGATATAGATATAGATATAGATATAGATATAGATATAGATATAGATATAGATATAGATATAGATATAGATATAGATATAGATATAGATATAGATATAGATATAGATATAGATATAGATATATATATAGATATAGAAATAGATATATAGATATAGATATAGAAATAGATATATAGATATAGAAATAGATATATAGATATAGATATAGAAATAGATATATAGATATAGAAATAGATATATAGATATAGAAATAGATATATAGATATAGATATAGATATATAGATATAGATATAGATATAGATATAGATATAGATATAGATATAGATATAGATATAGATATAGATATAGATATAGATATAGATATAGATATAGATATAGACATAGATATAGATATAGATATAGATATAGATATAGATATAGATATAGATATAGATATATAGATATAGATATAGATATAGATATAGATATAGATATAGATATAGATATATAGATATAGATATAGATATAGAT
The DNA here is from genome assembly GCA_963920525.1 of Dichetophora obliterata. Taxonomy (NCBI): domain Eukaryota; kingdom Metazoa; phylum Arthropoda; class Insecta; order Diptera; family Sciomyzidae; genus Dichetophora; species Dichetophora obliterata. Next base: position 35,377,607 of record OY986439.1, read on the forward strand.
ATAGATATAGATATAGATATATAGATATAGATATATAGATATAGATATAGATATAGATATAGATATAGATATAGATATAGATATAGATATAGATATAGATATAGATATAGATATATAGATATAGATATAGATATAGATATAGATATAGATATATAGATATAGATATATAGATATAGATATAGATATAGATATAGATATAGATATAGATATAGATATAGATATAGATATAGATATAGATATAGATATAGATATAGATATAGATATAGATAAAGATATAGATATAGATATAGATATAGATATAGATATAGATATAGATATAGATATAGATATAGATATAGATATAGATATAGATATAGATATAGATATAGATATAGATATAGATATAGATATAGATATAGATATAGATATAGATATAGATATAGATATAGATATAGATATAGATATAGATATAGATATAGATATAGATATAGATATAGATATAGATATAGATATAGATATAGATATAGATATAGATATAGATATAGATATAGATATAGATATAGATATAGATATAGATATAGATATAGATATAGATATAGATATAGATATAGATATAGATATAGATATAGATATAGATATAGATATAGATATAGATATAGATATAGATATAGATATAGATATAGATATAGATATAGATATAGATATAGATATAGATATAGATATAGATATAGATATAGATATAGATATAGATATAGATATAGATATAGATATAGATATAGATATAGATATAGATATAGATATAGATATAGATATAGATATAGATATAGATATAGATATAGATATAGATATAGATATAGATATAGATATAGATATAGATATAGATATAGATATAGATATAGATATAGATATAGATATAGATATAGATATAGATATAGATATAGATATAGATATAGATATAGATATAGATATAGATATAGATATAGATATAGATATAGATATAGATATAGATATAGATATAGATATAGATATAGATATAGATATAGATATAGATATAGATATAGATATAGATATAGATATAGATATAGATATAGATATAGATATAGATATAGATATAGATATAGATATAGATATAGATATAGATATAGATATAGATATAGATATAGATATAGATATAGATATAGATATAGATATAGATATAGATATAGATATAGATATAGATATAGATATAGATATAGAATAGATATAGATATAGATATAGATATAGATATAGATATAGATATAGATATAGATATAGATATAGATATAGATATAGATATAGATATAGATATAGATATAGATATAGATATAGATATAGATATAGATATAGATATAGATATAGATATAGATATAGATATAGATATAGATATAGATATAGATATAGATATAGATATAGATATAGATATAGATATAGATATAGATATAGATATAGATATAGATATAGATATAGATATAGATATAGATATAGATATAGATATAGATATAGATATAGATATAGATATAGATATAGATATAGATATAGATATAGATATAGATATAGATATAGATATAGATAGATATAGATATAGATATAGATATAGATATAGATATAGATATAGATATAGATATAGATATAGATATAGATATAGATATAGATATAGATATAGATATAGATATAGATATAGATATAGATATAGATATAGATATAGATATAGATA